>CM046352.1:26285846-26735320 GCA_025403435.1 Artocarpus heterophyllus
GTTAAAAAATACTCCGTTTTACAAAACCGTGGGCGGCACATGGTTTTCGCACAGTAAAACCGCCCATCGATTTTCTCTATTTATTTTATCTCTTCCTCCTCTCTCCTCACTCTCCCTAATCTCTCTCTCTCCTCTCTCCCACCCGTGAGCCCTCTCACTCTCTCTCTCTCGGCTTCTCTCATTTTCTCTCAATTCTCTCTCAAATTTTTGAAAGGAATTCGAATCCAAGCTTCGTTAGCAAGGAGGAAGCTCGGGGACGTGATTTAGCAACCGAGAACGTAGATTAAAGCTTCGATTCGAGGTTAGTTTTGAAATTTTTGAACTTTTTTCAAAATTTTCAATTTTGTGCATTTTTGAAATCTAGGTTTGTTTAAGCTTAGAAAACCTTGGATTTGAGTTAAATGAACTTAGAACAACTAGAATCTAAGCTTAGATTGAAGAAAAATGGATTTGATTCAAGATTTTTCATTTTTCCTCATTTTTCCCTATTTTGGATTTTTAAGATTTTTGTGTTTGAATCTTGTTTGAATGTGTTCAAAAGTGTCTAAACATGTTTTTCTATCATCTATGAATGTTTTCTATGCCTGGGATTTGAGAAAAACAGGTTAGGATCAAGATTTATGTTTTGGGGAAATTGAAACCCGTGGCTGGAATTTCTGGGTTTTCCCAGTTCGGCAAGCCAAACTGCGTGTTCGGCAGGCTGGAATAGGGATCGGTAGGCCAGTGTTCTTCCGTCCGGCAGACCGAACCTGGGGAGATGACCGGCCGACCGGACCTGGCTTCCGGCAGGCCGAACTGTGCAGTTCGGCCGCCCGAAGCAGGGAGTCCGGTAGGCCGACGAGGCATGGAAAAATTTGTGATTTTTACCTGTTTTCATAGTTTTGAACCCTGATTTAAATTCCAACCTTATAGAATGATTTTAAGGACAAATGGCACACTAGGACATCATGAAATGGTTTAGTAACATAGAATGTCTCGAACTAGTTATTGATCGACTTAGTTTGTATCTAGGATCGTTCGTGGTTCCGCGGAGCTAACGTATAGCAGACCGGGATTACGGTGTGGGGCACCGGCATGAGCATTGAGGTAGGACTTCTACCCTATTTCTTTGGTAGCCTGGTTTTGAAATGATTTGGCTTTGAAAAGGATTTCTATCAAAATGTTTCAACGGTTGTTTAAAAATGAATTTATCGGTTATATTTTAATATACCGTGATCTGAAATGAACTTCATAATGAATGTAAATGACAACACTCGGTAATTGGGTTTTGAATGATGATGATAATAAACACATAGGCATGATGCCTATCAGAGATCGGGTCGTGTAGCGATCGACCTTGGGGGCAGGTCCTAAAACCCAACTGGGCCACTACGGTGGTGATATTATGGTTTGCCTAGGAAAAAAGAAACTGATATTTTGGTTGTCTAAGTAACTGTTCTGGGTAAGAACGGCTTTACTCAAATTTATTCATTTGTTTATTTATTTATTCATTTAAGGTTTTTTTTAAGTGATTCATGGATAATGACTGTTTCTTTAAATTAAATTATTTATAAAATATAGTTCTATTGAGCCTTTCGCTCACGTTTTATTTGTTTTAAATTTCCCCCTCTAGGTGGTTTCCCATTTAGGTTTGGAGAGGATTCTTCAGACCGAACTCAGGAGCAATAGAAGGATTATTTTATCTTCTGTACTATTTAATTAAGGCATGTAAGATTATAACAATATTTGTATCTTGGACTGTGATTGTATTTATGATATTGTCAGTACCATGTGTGTGCACAAGTTGTGGGTCTGTGGGACCCATACTCGCGGCTTTATTATTTTAATATTTATTCGCTTAATGTTTTAAATTGTCTAATGTATATGAACTCTTTACAAAGTGTTTTAATGAATCCCACACTTTATATTTAATTCAACCCCCCTTAAACTCTAGATTTTTAATTAAATTCTCCTTTAATTATTTTAAATAATCCACCACGTCACCTCCCGTACTCCAAGGCGTGACATTAAATGATATGTATTATTTCTCTCTTAATTGTATATGTTATTCGATTAAGCGCCCTAATGATTAAATGAAGTATTTGTTTTTAAGACATTTAATTGATAAATAATTAATATTTACGTCATATAAATATTGTCTTCTTTATGTTCATCAATGTTGAATATATGACAACAGATAAAAGTCTGAGACTACCAATCTAAACCTTTAGATTGTACTTATAATGAACAAATTATGCAGAGGGCATGAATCTTAAGGAGATAGACTAAATATAAAAGGTCGCAATTAAGGGAATAAAGTTGGACACTTTATTCATTTCAAGATTGTTTTGTGTTTGCATCCCTAAGAAGAGATGACTTGACTTGGTCATTAGAGTGGGACTCTATGAGTAGAAATATTGGTATATTGTTATTTGTGATCATATATTGAATCGTGACTAAAGTTAAATTGATTTGGAGAATAATTTCTTTTGACTAATCATTTACTTTAGATAATCATGTGTGTTACATCTTAATCTTGAAATAAATTAATGAGCCTGCGTTTGTGACTTGTGTCTTTGATGTAATAAAGGATGATATCATAATTAAGTGAAGGTACGTATGTCAGTACGTTGAAGACATGACGTGAATGACGTAGACTCATTATTTGTAGATATATATGTTAGACATGTATGCCCTAAGGAGTAAAAATATAATAAGTTTTTGGAGACATTTTTATCAATAAAGAATTTATTTATTATTTATATACCAAATCTTGTCCTCTTTAAATTCATATTTGTTGAATGTATGTTAAGCAAACAATTGTCTAAGACTGTCGGTCTAAACCTTAAAGAATGGGCATATGATAGACAGATTATGCAGAAGACACGATTCTTAAGGTGATGGTCTAAATCATAAGATCCGCAATCGAGGGAATAAAGTTGGGCACTTTATTCATGTAATGATTATTATGTTGTCTATATCCCTATTGGTAGATGGTTTGTCTTGACCATTAGAGGTGGCTCCATGAATAGAAACATTGGCATGTTGTCATAGGTGACGATGTGTTAGATCAGGACAAAAATGAATTGATTTGGATTAATAATTCTGTCTTGGCAAATCGATTCACTTCAGACAATTATTTGTATTGTATCTTAATCCTGATATGAATAGTGGGTCCGTTATCTTGACTTGTGTCTTTTGATTTACCAAAGGGTGATACCCACATCTTAATAGTGGTATGCATGCTGGTACGTTAGAGGCATGACTCTTGATAGAATAGACTTGTTATTCATAGATATGGAATCCATGGCTCCTCTTTAAGAGTAGTGATATCCTCTTTATGCGTTATCTTGTAATTGAAAAACTATAACGCTCAACCATTTGGATACATAAATGTAACTGAATGGTATACTGTCTTTGGATGGTAAGTTTTTCGATGGTAAGATAATGAAACGTAAGATAAAAATAATCAAGAAGGTAAGACAGAACTTGTCCTTAAGCCAATTATGGATAATCATATAGGGATACGATACACTATGATATGTCATGGAGACTTAGCTATACGGGCTTCATAATTCTACGTAGTTTGAGAGTGCAGCTCCAAGCTTTTAGTAGAGTAGCGTTGGAGTTGGTAATTATGAAATGTATATCTGGGATATTCGGTTTCGTAATTATCAAGAGCCTGAACTATATAGGTCCATTTGGTCCTATTTGCTAGCTCACAACATCCTGTAACGATACGGCATGCTTTTCCAATAATTGGTGACTTATGTCAGATTTATCAGATTGGTTGAAATTTGAAAGAATCAAATAATTCATATTTGTTTATCAGTTGAAAAAAGTTTTGAAATTCAAAAACTAACTTGAATTGAAGCTTTAAATTGCGTTTTCGGTTGATCAATCATGTTCCCGAGCCTCCAATCCACCTAACCGACGCTTGGGGCTCGATTTGATTCAAAAATTTTGGGAGAAAATGGGAGAGGTGACGTGGCAGGTTAATTAAACTAATTAATGAGAATTTAGTAAAAACAAGAATTTAAACATTCAAATTAATTAAGAAAGAGTGGATAATTTTAAAGCCCTTTTTAGAACAAGCATTTATAATGATTGAACAAATAAGAATATCAAGGTAAATGATAAGAAAGTGCAAAGAAATAAAAGAAACGAGAATAGGTCCCACTGACCCACGTCTTGTGTGCACACATAGTACTGACAATATTATATTACAACCACAGTCCAAGTAAAGAGAAAGTTAAATTGTTACATGCCTTGATATTATAATTTAAATACCTACTAGGTCCTTCTATTGCTCTTGAGTCCTGTCTATAGAATCCTCTCTGAACCTAAGCTGAAATCCACCCAGAGGGGGAAAAGTTTGAAAACAAATAAAATGTGAGCGAAAGGCTCAGTATGACTATATTTTAAGAAACATTAAATTTTAAAAGGAAATTTCATTATTCAGGAAATTACTTAAGCCAAGACTTGAATAAATAAAATTAAACAAAATTAGTCTTACCCAAAACAGTTTATTGGTCGGCCAAAAAGAGCACCATTTTCTTTTCCTAGGCAAACCATAACACCACCGTAGTGGCCCAGCTGGGTTTCGGGACCTGCCCCCAAGGTCACACGCTACATAACCCAATCTCTGATATGACATCATGCCCTTATATTCCTTTCTATCATTATTTAAAACTCATTTACCAGGTGTTTTCATTTACATTCGTTATGGAGTTCATTATGAAATCACCTCAATCCATGGTTTATAAAAATAACTGATAAAATTTCTTTTTTCAATCAATTGTTGAAAACATTTTAATAAAAACCCTTTTTTAAAGCCAAAATCATTTGAAATTGGTCTACCAAATGAAAGGGGTAGAAGTCCTACCTCAATACTCGTGCTAGTGTCCACACCGTAATCCCGGTTCACTATACGTCAGTTCCGCAGAACCACGAACGACCTTAAATAGAAACTAGGTCTATCAGTATCTAATTTAAGATATCCTACGTTGCTAAATTAGTTCTTGGTGTCCTAGTGTGCCATTTGTATTGATAAAATCATTTATAAAGTTTGGATTTCAATCAGGGTTCAAAATAGTAAAAACGGATGAAAAATCACAAAATTTCATCAAGCTTAGTCGGCCTGCCGATCACCTTGGTTCGGCCGGTCGAAATGCACGGAGAACAGGTCCGGTCAGCTAAACTTTTTCCAGGTTCAGCATACCTGACATATGAATCTGGCCTACCGAACCCTTGAATCCGGCCTGCCAAACTTGAAGTTCAGCCTTCTCAGCCTCCCGAGGCCCAATCTTCATTTTGACCTATTTTCTTAGTTCTTAGGCAAGGGAAACAATCATAGATGATAGTAAAATAAGATAGAACACTTTTAAACTCATTTAAACAAGATTTGCACACAAAATCCAAGAAAATCCAAAAATGGAGAAAAATGAAAAATCTTGATTTGAATTCGTTTTTCTTCAAACAAAGCTTAGATTATAGTTGTTCCAAGTTTCCCTAACTTAGATCAAAGGTTTTCTAAGTTGAAATAAGCTTAAATTTCAAAATGCAAGAAAAATTAAAAATTTGAAAAAAGTTTTGAAATTCAAAAACTAACTTGAATCGAAGCTTTAAATTGCGTTTTCGGTTGATCAATCATGTTCTCGAGCCTCCAATCTACCTAACCAACACTTGGGGCTCGATTTGATTCAAAAATTTTGGGAGAAAATGGGAGAGGAAGAGAGAGGCAGAGTGAGAGAGAAATGCATGGGGGAGAGATAGAGAGAAAGCTGGGACTGAGGGAGAGTGGAAGAGAGGGGGAAATAAATAGAGAAAGGGAGAGGCAGTTTGCTGTAGAAAAACCATGTGCAACACACCGATTTCAAATGGGACAAGTTTGGTATTTGACAAATTGTTTTGTTTTAAAAATTCAAAATAACAATTAAAAATAATCAAAATAAACTAAAAATCATTAAAGTAATCAAAACAACTTTAAATTCAAAAATTTCACCAAATGATCAAATTAAGTTTAAAATATTCATTATGGTACACTAATCCACCATTTTACACTCTAATATCACTTAAATAAATTTCAGGGCATTACAACTCTTTACCCCTAAAAGAAATTTCGTCCTCAAAATTTACATATTACTTTAGAAACAAAACAGATGAATATACAACTCCTGCATGCTCGGCTCTAACTCCTATGTGGCTTCATCAACTCCGTGATGCCGCCACACGACCTTTACTAACAGTATATCACGACGACGCAAGCTAATCACTTTTCGATCGATAATCTGAATCGACACTTTCTCATACATCGTGTCTTCTCGAATATACATATCGTGAAATAAAACTACCTTACTCTGCTCAGGCGGACACTTCCTAAGCATCGACATGTGGAACACATCATGAACATGAGATAGTTTAGGAGGAAGGTTGAGCTGATAAGCGACCACACCAACACACTGAGTGATCTCGAATGGTCCAGCATATCTCGGTGCAAGCTTACCACTTACTCCGAACTGCATAATGCATAGAATTTCTTGAACTAGATATTGATCAACTTAGTTTGTATCTAGGATCGTTCATGGTTCCGCGGAGCTAACGTATAGCGGACCGGGATTACGGTGTGGGGCACCAGCATGAGTATTGAGGTAGGACTTCTACCCTATTCTTTGATAGCCTAGTTTCAAAATGATTTGGCTTTGAAAAGGATTTTTATTAAAATGTTTTCAACGGTTGTTTGAAAATGAATTTATCAGTTATATTTTAATATACAGTGAACTGAAATGGACTTCATAATGAATGTAAACGACAACACTCGGTAATTGGGTTTTGAATGATGATGATAATAAACTCATAGGCATGATGCCATATCAGAGATTGGGTCGTGTAGCGATCGACCTTGGAGGCAGGTCCCGAAACCCAGCTGGGCCACTACGGTGGTGATACCATTATGGTTTGCCTAGGAAAAAGAAAATGATATTTCTGATTGTTCGTGTAAACTGTTCTGGGTAAGGATAGTTTTATTTAACTTTATTTATTTATTTAGTTATTCGAGGTTTCTTTTAAATAACTCCTGAATAATAACATGTTTCTTTAAATTAAATCATTTTATAAAACATAGTCCTACTGAGCCTTTCGCTCATGTTTTATTTGTTTTAAATTTTCCCCCTCTAGGTGGTTTTCCATTTAGGTTTGGAGAGGACTCATCGGACAGGACCCAGGAGCAATAGATGGACTAGTAGATTAATTTGTATTATTTAAATCAAGGCATGTAAGATTTTAACTTTATTTGTACTTGGACTGTGATTGTATTTATGATATTGTCAGTACCATTTGTGTGCACAAGTTGTGGGTCTGTGGGACCCATACTCGCTATGTTTATTCTTTTATATTAATTATTCATGTAATGATTTTCTTTAAATTGTTACATTTTATATTTAATTCAAACCCCTAAACCATTGATTTTAATTGAATACTCCTTAAATTAATTTAAATAATCCGTCACGTCACCTCCCGTACTCCAGGGCGTGACAGAATGGTATCAGAGCTCAAGGTTATGAACCTTGGGAATTGTAAACACATAGGTTTGATAATGAAATACCTTTGACAGTCCAAAATTTTGTTTTCAGAAGTGAGAAAATGGCACCTAGACGTTGTTCGACAGCTGACGCCGAGTTCAGAAATGATGAGGGCATGATGAGGTCTATGTTTGCGGCTTTCCGGTAGATGGCAGCCAAGGCTAGACCGGAAGATTCTGATGTTAGTCATCACCATGCGTACTTTAAGGAATTTCGGCAGGTGTCTATTTTGACTTTTGATGGTAATGGAGATCCGCAGTTAGCAGAGTATTGGCTAGATTTGGTCTTGAAGCATTTGGATACCCTTGGTGTGCCTGAGGAGTATCGTGTAGAGTTTGCTGCGTATAAGCTCGAGGGTGGCACTAACACTTGGTGGAAACAAGCTAAGCGTTTGGAGCGCGGTGGTGATATCAGTTGGGACAGGTTCGAGCAGCTGTTCTATGATCGATATTTTTCGCAGGGGTATAGAGATCAGAAGGCAGCTGAGTTCTACAGGTTGTAGCAGGGTGATCTGTTAGTTTGGGAGTATGAGGCAAGGTTTAATGAGTTGGCTAGGTTTGCTCCATCAGCGGTGGCATCGGAGCGTGAGAAGTGTATTAAGTTTCAGGAAGGGCTCAAGGCTCCTATTCGGCGACAGTTGGTTGCTCTACGGCTTAGGAGTTTCGGAGAGCTTGTGTCGTCGGCGATATCCGTGGAGAATGATTATGTGCAGTATTGTGAGGATCGAGCCAAGGCTTTAGGAGGACCACAGAGGAGTGATAGGAAGAGCACCAGTAGTCGTCCAGCTCCAGGGAAGGGCAAGCAAGGCGGCACAAACAGTGGTAGCAGCAGTTCGTCTGGTAGCGGGCGCAGCAATCCCTACAGCTTCCATTGTCATTTCTGTCAGCAGCCCGGACACATCAAGAGGAATTGCCTAATCAGGAGTGCCCGACTTGGATCTCAGACTAGGGAGGATGCTAGTCGTCAGTCTCAGCCTCAGACCCTACCTCCGCCTCAGCAGTACCCGCAATTGCAGTATCCCCAGTTCTCTCCTTAGCAATTCTCATATCCAGCACAAGGGCAGCAGCCACAGCATTTCCAGCGTAGTGTCCCTCAGTATTGAGCGCTGAGTACAGGTAGTGTGCAGTCGTCTCCATCCTAGCAGCATCGACAGAATAATCCAGGACCCAGCAATGTTGGTAGGGGAAAAGGAAAGGCTCCAGTGCAGGTTCATGCGATGGCATCTAGGGTTCAGATTCTCATGTTGGTAACGCGGTTGTCGATGGTACAATCTTGGTTTCTAGATCTTTAGCTCGTGTTTTATTTGTTGGAAACAAAGTACGCAGCGGAATTTTTAAAATTTTTCATCAGAGTAATTTCCAAAACACAAGTTTGACATGTTATATGTATAAATTAAACAGATCTTACTAACCTTAGTGTGTCGAAGAACCTCCGAAACCTGTGTAGAGAAGTAACGTTCCAGAAGAGCCTCAACCAACTAGTCTTCTTTGCTATTCTCTATCCACAACCGGAGTGAGTGTGGGCTCACACGTACAGCTCTTCCACTGGTGACTCTCCTTCCAACCAACAGATAAACAACAGATAAACAAACAAGAATTATTTGATCACAATAATTCAACAAGTTTATTTTAAACTAATTTCTTACAAAATTAATTCAACCAATAAACAGACATGAATTATTTGATTCTTACAAATTTTAAACCAATATGATAAATCCGACATAAGTCACCAATTATTGGAAAAGCATGCCGTGTCGTTACAGGATTTTGTGAGCTAGCAACGGGGACCAAAATGGACCTATAAAGTTCAAGCTCATGATAATTATGAAACCCAATATCCCAGATATACATTTCACAATTATCAACTCCAACGCTACTCCACTAAAAGCTTGGAGCTACACTCTCGAACTTTATAGAATTACGAAGCTCGTGTAGCCAAGTTCCATAACATATCATAGTGCATCGTATCCCCATATGATAATCCATAATCGGCCTAAGGACAAGTTCTGTCTTACCTTCCCGATTATTTTTATCTTACGTTCCATTGTCTCACCATTAGAAAACTTACCATCCAAAGATAGTATACCATTCGGTTACACCTATGTATCCAAATGGTTGAGCGCTCTAGTTTTCCAATTACAGGACAACACATATAAGAGGATATCATTACTCCTAAAGAGGAGCTATGGACTCCATATCTATGAATAACAAGTCTACGCTATCAAGAGTCATGCCTCCAACGTACCGGCATGCATACCACTATAGAGATGTGGGAGTCACCCATTGGTACATCAAAAAGACACAAGTCGAGACAACGGGCCCACTATTCATCTCAAGATTAAGATACAATACAAATGACTGTCTAAAGTGAATCGATTTGCCAAGACAGAATTATTAATCCAAATCAATTCACTTTATGTCCCGATCCAACACGTCGTCACCTATGACAACGCGCCAATGTTTCTATTCATGGAGTCCAACTCCAATGGTCAAGACAAACCATCTCCCAAAAGGGATATAGACAACATAACAATCTTTACATGAATAAAGCGCCCAACTTTATTCCCTCGATTGCGGATCATATGTTTTAGACCGTCACCTTAAGAATCGTGTCTACCGCATAATCATCCCATCATATGTCCAATTTTTAAGGTTTAGACTGACAGTCTCAGACTACTGTTTGCTTACCATAAATTCAACAAATATGAACGTAAAGAGGACATGATTTGGTATATATAAATGAATAAATTCTTTATTGATAAAAATGTCTCCAAAAACGTATTATATTTTTACTCCTTAGGGCATACATGTCTAACAATCTCCCACTTGCACTAAGTAAGTAAATACAACAAATTTTGCATCCCCATAGCTTCCACATGCCTCTCGAAGACTCTCCCAGTAAGTGTCTTCGTAAATGGATCAGCTAAATTGTCCTCTGACGCGATCTTGCACACTGTGAGATGCCCGCCCTAAACGAAGTCCTTTATCACATGATACTTTCGATCAATGTGCTTACTCTTCCTGTGAAATCTTGGTTCCTTAGCATTAGCTACCGCCGCACTGTTATCACAGTATAGTGATACCACTTTATCCATACCAGGAACTACCTCAAGATCCCCAAGGAACTTGTGGAGCCACACTGCTTCTTTCGAAGCATCACTAGCCGCCACATACTCGGCCTCCATCGTTGAATCTGAAGTGCAATCTTGCTTCGCACTTCTCCAACTGATGGTACCGCCACCTAGAGTAAACACAAACCCCGAAGTCGATTTCCTAGAATCCAGACAAGATTGAAAATCCGAATCAGTGTATCCTAGAGGAGTTAAATCCTCACCCGAATACACAAGCATATCCCCTCGAGTCCTTCTCAGGTACTTGAAAATATGCTTTACCGCAACCCAATGGTTCGGTCCTGGATCCGCCTGAAATCGACTTACAATCCCGACCGCATAGCTAATATCCGGTTGTGTGCAAAGCATGGCATACATGAGACTACCTACTGCCGAAGCATAAGGCACCTTCTTCATGTATTCTCTTTCTTCATACGACTTTGGAGAGTCTTTCTTAGAAAGAGTATTTCCAGACCTTGATGGTTGCCCACCTTTCTTGGAATCCTGCATTGCAAACCTCCTGAGAATTTTATCTATGTAGCCGGCCTGAGATAAAGCTATCATTTTGCTCTTCCTATCTCGAATGATCTGGATACCGAGAACAAAATTAGCCTCACCTAAGTCCTTCATGTCAAACTGCTTGGTCAATTTTAATTTGACCGATGACAACGCCCCAACGTCATTGCCAATTAGCAGAATGTCATCTACATAGAGCAGTAGAAAAACCACCTTCCCATCCTTTATGTGTTTGTAAACACATGGTTCATCCACATTTTGTGAGAACCCATAAGTCTTGATCACTTGATCAAATCTTATGTTCTAAGAACGGGATGCCTGCTTAAGTCCATAAATTGACTTTAGCAGCTTACAAACCTTTCCCTCTTGACCCGTGACGTTGAACCCGTCTGGTTGTTCCATATAAATGGACTCATCAAGATAGCCATTCAAAAAAGCCGTCTTGACATCCATCTGCCAAATCTCCTAATCGAGAGCAGCAGTTATGGACAAGAGAATCCGGATGGACTTAAGCATGGCTACAGGCGAAAAGGTTTCCTCATAATCGATTCCTTCCTTTTGCGTATAACCCTTAGCTACTAGTCTAGCCTTAAAGGTTTCGACCTTTCCATCCACTCCTCTTTTCCTCTTGTAGATCCACTTACACCCTATGGGTTTTACCCCTTCGGGAAGATCTACAAGCTCCCAGACCCAATTAGTCTCCATAGACTTCATCTCAATGTTCATGGCCTTTGTCCAGAGTCTTGAATCAACATCCTCCATAGCTTCTGCGTAAGTATAAGGATCCCTGTCATGTTCATCTAGTTTAGCCAAAAAGACCTCCCCATTGAACATATACCTTTCAGGTTGACGCTCGATCCTCCCACTACGCCGAAGCCCCTGAGGTTGTTGTTCAGGTTCGTTTAGTTTTTCTACACCGATCGGAATGGTTTCGTTCGGAACCTCCGGAGTGAACGAATCACCCCTTAACTCCTCAAGCACCACTTTGCTTCGAGGTTTAAAGTCGTCCATGTAACTCTCCTCAAGGAAAGTTGCATTAGTTGAAACCACGACTTTATTTTCCTTAGGGTTATAAAAATAACCCCCTTTAGTCCCTTTTGGATATCCTACAAACACGCAAACTTCCGAACGTGCTTCCAACTTATTTTGATCCTTAAACAGGACATGAGCTGGACATCCCCATATGCGAATATGGTTTAAAGATGTCTTCCGTCTTGTCCACAACTCGTGAGGAGTTTTAGGGACCGATTTTGAAGGCACATTGTTCAAAAGATAACATGCGGTTTGTAGTGCATATCTCCAAAAGGATGAAGGCAATGATGAATAACTCATCATGGACCTAATCATGTCCAACAAAGTCCTATTCCTTCTCTCCGCTATGCCATTCTGCTACGGAGTGCCCGGCGCAGTCAAATGGGATAAAATCCCATTCTCTAACAAGTGTCCCAAGAACTCATTAGAAAGGTATTCCCCACCTCGATCAGATCGAAGTGCCTTTATGGGTCTACCCAATTGCTTTTCCACTTCAGCCCGAAACTCCCTGAACTTATCATAAGTTTCGCTTTTGTGGTGCATTAGGTACACATACCCATATCTTGAGTAATCGTCAATAAAAGTGACGAAGTACTCATACCCTCCTCGTGCCCGGATGTTCATTGGTCCGCAAACATCACTATGCACAAGTTCTAGAACCCCTTCGGCCCAATTGCCCATAGACCTGTATGGTCTTTTGGTCATTTTACCCTCCAAACAAGATTCACATTGAGGTATAGATTCCATCTTTAAGTGACTTAGAGGTCCATCCCTTACCAACCTTTGAATCCTATTTAGGTTAATATGCCCAAGGCGCAAATGCCAAAGATAAGTCTTATTAGAGTGAGAAGTTTTAAGTCTTTTTGAGTTATAATCATTTATCTCAGCATTAAGCAATAAGTCCATCTTAGGTTTGATAAAATATAGATTATTTTGCATCCATCCAGAACAAATAAATGATTTGTTTTTATGAATCACCACTTTTTCATTAAAAGATACCAGGTAGGAGTCTTTAAATAAAGAAGATGCAGAAATTAAATTCCTTTTAAATTTAGGAACATAAAAACAATCTCGCAAAATTAAATTCCTATAGTTATCAAAATAAAGATGGACATCTCCCACTGCTTCCGCTGAGACCAAGGATCCATCGACCATCCGAAGCGTTAAGTCTTCACGAAGTAGACTTCTCGTTTCTTTGAATCCCTGCAAAGAAACAGAAACATGACTAGTTGCACTGGAATCTATGACCCAGATGTCATTGGATTCCTCAACCAAACAAGTTTATAAATATAGAATATCACACCTACCTCCCTTGGAAAGGAAGTCCTTGCAATGCTTCTTTATATGCCCGACCTTACCACAGAAGAAGCACTTAAGCTTCTTTGGGTTCTTCTTCTTCTTCTTCTTGCTCTTGGTTGCAGCAGGAATAGAAGACTTGCCACTCTTGGCCCGTTGCTTCTTTCCATTCCTAGAGTTAGGATTGGAACCAAAAGCAGCTACCATATTGGCCTCTCCACCAGCAAGAGACTCCCTGATCAGCAGTTCAAACTCCTGTAACTGTTTCATCAATTCTGTCAAGGTCATATCCCGTCTATTGCTTAAATTAAAAGTAGCTCTAAACGGAATAAATTCCTTAGACAGAGTCTCAAAGACCATAGTCATATGAGTTTCAGCATCGATGTCGGCTCCATTGGTTTGAGCCTCAGCGAGGTAACCCATGACCAACATCATGTGCTCCTTTACAGATGTCCCCGGTCTCTGTCTACAGTTTAAGAGTTTCCGAAGCGCCCCTTGCCGCTTTGTTATGGCCTGGTCTCTGAACATATCTTCAAGATTATCCAAGATCTGCTTCGCAGTCTCATATTCCTGATGTTGAGCCTGCAGCACGTTGTTCATGCTAGCCATAACATAACAGCGGGCCTGATCATTAGCATCTTTCCAGCGGTCATACGCTTGGAATTGCTCATTACTTGAGTCTCCCGTAGGCTCGGGAGGACAAGGAGTTTTTAGAACATATTTCAGTTTCTCAAAGGAAAGGACGATGTCCAGGTTCCGTTTCCAATCGTTATAGTTCTCACCGGTTAATTGGTTTTTGTCAAGTATCAATGATAAAGCATTTTTAGACATTTTCAATCTACAATAAAGAATCATATACCAAATATAAGCAAACATAAATAATAATTTAGTAAGATAACACAATCATGTAAAATAATACAAATGCGTTTATGTGTCAAAACCTTGAAAATATCACAACCTTACAACGATAATTCCCAACTCAGAATTCAACAAGCTCCTAGGGGAGTCATGCCAAATTCAATCAGGAACATGGATCCCCTCCTGATTAATATATGCCATCCAGGACCCGTATGATCCAGCATATACTAATAATCGTTTCTTTGGCCATTAATTTTATTAACAGAGCTCCTAGGGGAGATTAATAATAAAATCAACGTGAGTGTATAACCACCATTTCAATATTTTATCCATGATTTATAATCACCACCTAGGGGTGTGCAACCATAAATCATACTAAAATACCTTATCCTTTCAGAGATCCAATTTGGTACATGATAAAAATCCCTTCCTAGGGGTTGGGACCACTATGTTCTTCCTATGGACCAACGATGGAGGCCTTAGGTCCTCTCTTCCAAAATCTTCTCCCACTCAATCTTTTGAAGTCAAGGTTTTATTTTAAAAACATGCATGAACAATTTTAATATGAGCGACACTCCCTATTCTATATGACATGTTATCAATATACATGGTAAATCATATTATAATGCAGACAAGCAAAGCAATCAAGCAAAGCTACAAGCAAAATAATAATAACCGTAATATTATGGTTCCACCCTAGAGAATAGAAAAATAAGATTACAAGAGAATAATCGAGACATTTTTCGATTCTTCATCCTTGAATCCTCAAGCTGTATCCTTCTTCATGTAATATCCATCTTCAAGTCTTCAATCCCGTATGAATCAAATACTTCATATTTCCGGTCATATCCAAATTTAATGTTTCTCAGAATCGTCTCAAAAATAAAATTAAAACTGCACCGAAAAAATTGCACCTTTTCTGGACACTCGGCAGCTCTCAGTCGGCAGGCCGATCTGGGTGATCGGCCTGCCGGTCTTGCTCCATCGGCCTGTCGATCTGAAACATCGGCCTGCAGATCTATGCAGGTTCGTCCTACCGAACTGAAAGTTCGGCCTGCCGGCAGAGCACCAAACTTTCTGCCCCACTGTCAGCCTACCGGACCACACATCCGGCCTGTCGATCTGTGACCTCTGGCCTGTCGAACTGTGAGGTCCGGCATGCCGACCGAGCAGAAAACCCTCAATCCAGAAAATACAATTTTAATGCAATTCATCAATTTTATTTTCAACAATTCAAAAACATAAAATTAGAGACTCTGGAAATACCTGGAGACGCCATCATCAATTCTTCAAGATCCAACTTCTCGATCCGTCTTCTCCGAATAATTATTTAATTACAAAATTCTTACAAATTAAAAATTAAATAACAATTCCTAGATGGAGATGATAGTCCGCCATCTAATTACATGAAAAACCTAGATACACATTCTAACCTCTAAGGAACCATAACCGATATTAATTAATTAATAAATAATTAAACAATGATTTAATCAACCATAATTAATTAATAAACATTCACCACATAATCCATGACAACATTTATATTATATAGAAACCTAGAGTGCCATCTCTCTATAAATTCAATTCAAGCATAGGAGAAATTAAGATCACAAAATTTATGCATATAACATGATCACAAACTTGCAAATTTTTGTAAAAACCTCGACTCTGATACCAATTGTTGGAAACAAAGTGCGCAGTAGAATTTTTAAAAATTTTTCATCAGAGTAATTTCCAAAACACAAGTTTGACATGTTATATGTATAAATTAAACAGATCTTACTAACCTCAGTGTGCCGAAGAACCTCTGCAACCTGTGTAGAGAAGTAACATTCCAGAAGAGCCTCAACCAACTGGTCTTCTTTGCTATTCTCTATCCACAACCGGAGTGAGTGTGGGCTCACACGTACAGCTCTTCCACCGATGACTCTCCTTCCAACCAACAGAGAGAACCCAAAGCTAGTGCTCGTGATTTGTGAACAAAAGCTCTCAGGAAGTTTTTAGATGCTCACTAGAAGAGTATCACTCTTAATCTCTCAAATTGATCTGTATTGATCTGAGTAAATCATGAGACTCACTCCCTTTATATACCTATTGGTCATGGGGTCAGTCCATATCAGATTAGGTCTCAAAAACTCGAAACAGAATCAAGTTCGGATCAATATCTGATAAGATCCGCGTGAAAACGCATAATCTTATCTCCGCTGATCAGCAGGCCGAACATTCTGATCGGCAGGCCGAACTGGCCAGTTTGACAGGCCGAACACGTCATCCGGCAGGCCAAACTCTCGAGAAAAAATCTCCGCAAATCTTTTGTTTTCCACCCGAGATTCTAAAGGATAAAGTCTCAGTTTTGATTCAAATAACCTAATAGAGAAGTTATCTGATCAAAACAAACTTTATCAAGATAATCTCTAAGAAAATAAATCAATTCACAATAATTCTACAAGTTTATCTTGTTCTAATTTTGTCCAAAATTAAAACAACCGATAAACAGACAATAATTATCTGATCGCAATAATTCAACAAGTTTATTTTGAACTAATTTCTTACAAAATTAATTCAACCAATAAACAGACATGAATTATTTGATTCTTACAAATTTTAAACTAATCTGATAAATCCGACATAAGTCACCAATTATTGGAAAAGCATGCCGTGTCGTTACAGGATTTTGTGAGCTAGCAAAGGGGACCAAAATGGACCTATAAAGTTCAAGCTCATGATAATTATGAAACCCAATATCCCAGATATACATTTCACAATTATCAACTCCAGCGCTACTCCACTAAAAGCTTGGAGCTGCACTCTCAAACTTTATAGAATTACGAAGCTCGTGTAGCCAAGTCTCCATGACATATCATAGTGCATCGTATCCCCATATGATAATCCATAATCGGCTTAAGGACAAGTTCTGTCTTACCTTCCCGATTATTTTTATCTTACGTTCCATTGTCTCACCATTAGAAAACTTACCATCCAAAGATAGTATACCATTCGGTTACACCTATGTATCCAAATGGTTGAGCGCTTCAGTTTTCCAATTACAGGACAACGCATATAAGAGGATATCATTACTCCTAAAGAGGAGCTATGGATTCCATATCTATGAATAATAAGTCTACGCTATCAAGAGTCATGCCTCCAACGTACCGACATGCATACCACTATAGAGATGTGGAAGTCACCCATTGGTACATCAAAAGACACAAGTCGAGACAACGGGCCTATTATTCATCTCAGGATTAAGATACAATACAAATGACTGTCTAAAGTGAATCGATTTATCAAGACAAAATTATTAATCCAAATCAATTCACTTTATGTCCCGATCCAACACGTCGTCACATATGACAACGCGCCAATGTTTCTATTCACGGAGTCCAACTCCAATGGTCAAGACAAACCATCTCCCAAAAGGGATATAGACAACATAACAATCTTTACATGAATAAAGCGCCCAACTTTATTCCCTCGATTGCGGATCATATGTTTTAGACCGTCACCTTAAGAATCGTGTCTACCACATAATCATCCCATCGTATGCCCAATTCTTAAGGTTTAGACTGACAATCTCAGACTACTGTTTGCTTATCATACATTCAACAAATATTAACGTAAAGAGGACATGATTTGGTATATATAAATGAATAAATTCTTTATTGATAAAAATGTCTCCAAAAACGCATTACATTTTTACTCCTTAGGGCATAAATGTCAAACATTATTTGATACCGGTGCCTCTCATACTCTCATTTTGAGTTCTTTTGTACATGCCTTGGGATTAGAGATAGAAGAGTTTAATGAACCCCTAGTCATAACATCTACCTTGGGGCGGGTGTGTGTAAATTGTATGTATAAATCTTTTAAAATAAAGATTGGGGATGAGTTTTGAAAAGTGATTTGATTATACTCCCCATGAGCTCCTATGATGTGTTTCTAGGGATGGACTGGTTGTCCAGGTATAATGCAGTCGTGGACTGCCTTCTTAGGAGAGTGACCCTAGTGTCTGATAGGGGGATGATGATCACTTACCAGGGTGGTGGTGATTGGTTAATGAGTGAGCGTCTCATGAAGTCGGGTCTAGGAGGGCGAAGGAATCTAGGTTGTTGTGCTTTTCTTGCCAATCTAGATTGCGAACCCTATGCTTCGAGTGGCAGTGTAGCGATTCTAGTAGTTGATGAGTTCGAGGATGTCTTCCCCGACGAGTTGCCAGGGTTGCCACCACATCGGGAAATTGAGTTTGGTATCGAGTTGTTTCCAGGGACAGCACCGATTTCTATAGCACCTTATCGGATGGCGTCGGCAGAAATGAAAGAATTGAGGAAGCAACTTCAGGAGCTTGCTGATAAAGGGTATATTTGAAATAGCACATCTCCATGGGGAGCACCGGTTTTGTTTGCTAAGAAGTATGATGGGACTCTCAGGTTGTGTGTGGATTACCGACAGCTGAATCGTGTTATGGTGAAGAATAAGTATCCCTTACCGAGGATTGATGAGTTGTTTGATCAGTTGGGAGGTTTGTGGTACTTCTCAAAGATTGATTTGCGTTCAGGTTATCATCAGCTCGGGATTAAGGAAGAGGATATTCCCAAGACAGCTTTTAGGACTCGGTATGGGCACTTTGAGTTTCTGGTTATGTCGTTTGGGTTGACGAATGCTCCGCAGCTTTCATGGATTTGATGACCAGGATATTTAGGCCGTATCTAGATCAGTTCGTGATCATGTTCATCGATGATATTCTTGTGTATTGTAAGACTTGGGAGGAGCATGAGCAGCATCTTCAGATCGTGCTTCAAACTTTGCGGGAGCACCAGTTGTATGCAAAGAGGGAAAAGTGTGAGTTTTGGTTAACTGAGGTCAAGTTTCTAGGTCATGTCATCTCGGAGCATGGTATTTCTATGGATCCGTCCAAGATTGAAGCTATATTGGAGTGGGATCGACCAAGGAATGTAGCAAAGATTCGCAGCTTCTTAGGTCTTGCTGGTTACTACAGGAAATTTGTAAAGGATTTTTCGAAGATTATAGCTCCGTTAACGAGATTGATCAAGAAAAATGTCAGGTTTGAGTGGAATGAATATTGTGAGTTTGCTTTTCAGGAATTGAAGAACCGGTTGACTTCAGCTCCATTGTTAGTTATTCCTAGCAGTGACGAGCCGTATGAGGTTTATGCGGATGCTTTAGGGCGCAGACTTGGATGCGTGTTGATGCAGTATGGACGTGTAGTTGTGTACGGATCGAGACAGTTACGACCTCACGAGCCAAATTATCCTACTCATGATTTAGAGCTCGCGGCGGTGATTCACGCGCTGAAGATTTGGAGGTGTTACTTGTATGGAGCATCGTTTTAGGTCTTCTCCAATCATAAGAGTTTGAGGTATTTGTTCACTCAGAGGGATCTTAATTTGAGGCAGCGTAGATGGATAGAGTATATGGAGGATTATGATTTTGCATTGCAGTATCATCCAGGGAAAGCTAATGTGGTCGCGGATGCACTTAGCAGGAAGTCTTCAGGGATTCTCGCTTGTTTGGCTTTTGAGGACTAGAGCAGGGATGCGACAGTGAGCGAGTATAGGCTACGATATCATGAAGACTGTGATCAAGTTTGGTATATCATGTGGAAGCGACCCCAGCTCTTGTTCGGATGGTGAAGCAAAGTCAGTGGCAGGATCAGCATTTACAGGGGATTTGGTTGCAGATTCAGAACGGAGAGCAGTTTGAAGAATGGAGCGTGCATACAGATCGATTGTTGTATTTCTGGGAGCGTCTTGCAGTTCCAGCTATCGCCGAGGTGATGAAAAACGTTTTGGACGAAGCTCATAGGTCTCAATTCGCTATTCATCCAGGGAGCACAAAGATGTATCGTGATTTGAAGAGGCAACATTGGTGGAGAGGCATGAAGAAAGATGTTCTAGAGTACGCGGCCAAGTGTTCGACGTGTCTTCAGGTGAAAGCCGAGCATTAGAAGCCTGCAGGTCAGCTTCAGCCGCTTCCTATTCTAGGGTGGAAATAGGAGCATTTGACGATGGATTTTCTCACAGGTTTGTCAAGGACGGAGCAGCGGCATGATGCAGTTTGGTTCGTGGTCAACAGGTTGACAAAATCGGTGCATTTCATTCCGTTTAGGTCGACGTGTTCGAGGAAGATTCTCGGGGATTTGTATCTGCAGAACATTGTGAGGTTGCATGGAGTTCCTTTATCCATCACCTCTGATCGGGAAACCAGGTTTAATGCTAAGTACCGGAGGAGTTTTCAGGAGGCTTTAGGTACAGATTTGAACTTCAGTACGGTGTTTCATCCTCAGACTGATGGGCAATCTGAGCGGGTTATTCAGATTCTCGAGGATATGTTGCGTGCCTGTGCGTTGGACTTCGGCGGGAATTGGAAGCAATGTTTGCATTTGGCGGAGTTCGCATACAACAATAGTTATCAGGCGAGTATTGGTATGGCACCGTTTAAGGCGTTGTATGGGCGATCGTGTCGATCACCTGTGTGTTGGGCCAAGCCAGAAGATAGGGTTATTCTTGGGCCGAATGAGATCCGTGATAGCAACGAGAAAGTCGCGGTGATTCGAGATCGATTGAGGGCAGCTCAGAGTCGACAAAAGAGTTACGCGGATAGGAGACGCAGACCCTTAGAGTTTGCGGTTGGGGATTTTGTTCTCTTGAGGGTATCGCCTCGTAAGGGAACTATGCGGTTCGGAGTGAGTGGGAAGCTCGCGCCGAGGTATATTGGGCCGTTTGAGATCACTCAACGTGTTGGTGTGGTCGCTTATTGGCTTGATCTTTCGCCTGAACTTTCTCATGTTCACGATGTGTTTCATGTGTCGATGCTTAGGAAGTGTCCGCCTGAGCAGGGTAAGATAGTTTCATTTCGCGATGTGCAGGTTCAGGAAGATACGACATACGAAGAAGTGCCGATTCATATCATCGATCGAAAAGTAATTAGTTTGCGTCGTCGTGAGATACTGTTGGTAAAAGTCGTGTGGCAGCATCATGGGGTTGATGAAGCCACCTGGGAACTGGAGTCCAGTATGCGGGAATTGTATCCGCATTTGTTTTGTTTTTGAAATGAGATGTACATTTCGAGGGCGAAATTTCTTTTAGGGGTGGAGAGTTGTAATGCCCTGAAATTTATTTGATGTTAATGTAATATAAAGGATGAATTAGTGTGCCATAATTAATATTTCAACATTAATTTGATTACTTGGTTCGATCTTGAAATTTTGGTGGTCATGTTAATTTAATGAATTCAAATGATTTCTTATTGTTTTAAAAAATGATGTTTCGAGTTTTAAAACACAACAATTTGTAAAATGTTAAAAATACTCCGTTTTACAAAACCGTAGGTGGCACATGGTTTTCGTACAGTAAAATCGCCCATCGATTTTCTCTATTTATTCTCCTTTCTCACCCTCTTGCTCTCACACTCTCTGCTCACTCACACTCTCTCTCTCTTGATCTCTCTCGGCTTCTCTCTTCTCTCTCAAATTCTATCTCAAATTTTTGAAACAAATTCAAATCCAAGCTTCGGGTTAGCAAGGAGGAAGCTCGTGGACGTGATTTGGTAACCGAAAACACGGATTGAAGCCTCGATTCGAGGTTAGTTTTGAAATTTCTAAACTTTTTCCCAAATTTTCAATTTTGTGCATTTTTGAAATCTAGGTTTGCTTGAGCTTAGAAAACCTTTAATTTGAGTTAAATGAACTTAGAACAATTAGAATCTAAGCTTAGATTGATGAAAAATGGATTGGATTTAAGATTTTTCATTTTTCTCCTCATTTTCTCATTTTTGGATTTTTGAGATTTTTGAGTTTAAATCTTGTTTAAATGAGTCTAAATGTGTTATAATATGTTTTTCTATCAACTATGATTGTTTTCCATGCCTGGGATTTGAGAAAAACAGGTTAGAATCAAGATTTGGATTTTGGGGATCGAAAAACCCGTGGCTAAATTTTTGGGTTTTCCTAGTTCGGCATGCTGGACCACGTGTTCGGCAGGCCGGATCAAGGGATCGGTAGGCCGGTGTTCATCTTTTCGGCAGGCCGAACCTGGGAATGTTCGGCCGACCGAACTTGGCTTCCGGCAGGCCGAGCTGCACAGTTCGGCCGGCCGAAGCAGGGAGTCCAGCAGGCCGGCCGAGCGTAGGGAATTTTGTGATTTTTCACCTGTTTTCACTGTTTTGAACCCCGATTTAAATTCCAACCTTATAGAATGATTTTAAAAATACAAATGGCATACTAGGACATCATGAAATGGTTTAGTAACATAGAATGTCTCGAACTAGATATTGATCAACTTAGTTTGTATCTAGGATCGTTCGTGGTCCGCGGAGCTAACGTATAGCGGACCAGGATTACGGTGTGGGGCACCGGCACGAGTATTGAGGTAGGACTTCTACCCTATTCTTTGATAGCCTAGTTTCAAAATGATTTGGCTTTGAAAAGGATTTTTATTAAAATGTTTTCAACGGTTGTTTGAAAATGAATTTATCGGTTATATTTAATATACCGTGAACTGAAATGGACTTCATAATGAATGTAAACGACAACACTCAGTAATTGGGTTTTGAATGATGATGATAATAAACTCAGAGGCATGATGCCATATCAGAGATCGGGTCGTGTAGCGATCGACCTTGGGGGCAAGTCTCGAAACCCAGCTGGGCCACTATGGTGGTGATACCATTATGGTTTGCCTAGGAAAAAGAAAATGATATTTCTGATTGTTCGTGTAAACTGTTCTGGGTAAGGATGGTTTTATTTAACTTTATTTATTTATTTATTTATTTATTTATTCAAGGTTTCTTTTAAAAACTCCTAAATAATGACATGTTTCTTTAAATTAAATCATTTTATAAAACATAGTCCTACTGAGCCTTTCACTCACGTTTTATTTGTTTTAAATTTTCCCCCTCTAGGTGGTTTTCCATTTAGGTTTGGAGAGCACTCATCGGACAGGACCCAGGAGTAATAGAGGGACTAGTAGATTAATTTGTATTATTTAAATCAAGACATGTAAGATTTTAACTTTATTTGTACTTGGACTGTGATTGTATTTATGATATTATCAGTACCATGTGTGTGCACAAGTTGTGGGTCTATGGGACCCATACTCGCTATGTTTATTCTTTTATATTAATTATTCATGTAATGATTTTCTTTAAATTTTCACATTTTATATTTAATTCAAACCCCTAAACCCTTGATTTTAATTGAATACTCCTTAAATTAATTTAAATAATCTGCCACGTCACCTCCCGTACTCCGGGGCGTGACAATAGTGCTCTAAAATAGGTGCTGTTCTTGGAAGTAACTCAATAACAAATTCACTGATGCGGTGGTAATCCTGGCAACTCGTTGGGGAAGACATCTTCATTCCCATCAACTAGTGGGATTGTTGCATTTCTTCTTGAAGCATAGGGCTCTATTTCTAGGTTCTTGAGGAAAGTATAGCAAGCTAGGTTCTTCTATCCTCCAAGACATGTTTTCACGAGAAGCTCACTCATTAACCGGTCACCACCACCCTGGTAAGTGATCATCGCCCCTATCAGACACTAGGGTCACTTTTCTAAGTTTGTCACGCCCCGGAGTACGAGAGGTGACGTGACGGATTTATTAAATTAATTTAAGGAGTATTTAATTAAAATCGAGAGTTTAAGGGTTTGAGTTAATATAAAATGTGAAAAATTAACGAAACCATTGCATGAATAATTAATATTAAAGAATAAACATAGCGAGTATGGGTCCCACAGACCCACAACTTGTGCACACACATGGTACTGACAATATCATAAATACAATCACAGTCTAAGTACAAATAAAGTCAAGATCTTACATGCCTTGATTTAAATAATACAAATAAATTTACTAGTTCCTCTATTGCTCCTAGGTCCTGTCCGATGAGTCCTCTCCAAACCTAAATGGAAAACCACCTAGAGGGAGAAAAATTTAAAACAAATAAAACGTGAGCGAAAGGCTCAGTAGGACTATGTTTTATAAAATAATTTAATTTATGGAAACATTTCATTATTCAGGAATTATTTAAAAGAAACCTTGAATAAATAAATAAATAAATAATTTTAAGTAAAACCGTTCTTACCCAGAACAGTTTATTTGAATAATCAGAAATATCATTTTCTTTTCCTAAGCAAACCATAATAATATCACCACCGTAGTGGCCTAGTTGGGTTTCGGGACCTGCCCCCAAGGTCGATCGCTACACAACCCGATCTCTAATATGGCATCATGCCTATGTGTTTATTATCATCATCATTCAAAATCCAATTACCGAGTGTTGTCATTTACATTCATTATGAAGTCTATTTCAGTTCACGCTATATTAAAATATAACCGATAAATCCATTTTCAAACAACCGTTGAAAACATTTTAATAGAAACCCTTTTCAAAGCCAAATCATTTTGAAACTAGGCTACCAAGGAAATGGGGTAGAAGTCCTACCTTAATACTCATGCCGGTGCCTCACACCGTAATCCTGGTCCGCTATACGTTAGCTCCGTGGAACCACAAACGATCCTAGATACAAACTAAGTTGATCAATATCTAGTTCGAAACATTCTATTCTATGTTACTAAACCATTTCATGATGTCCTAGTGTGCCATTTGTATATTTAAAATCATTCTATAAGGTTGGAATTTAAATTGGGGTTCAAAACAGTGAAAACGGGTGAAAAATCACAAAATTTCCCATGCTCGGCTGGCTTGTTGGACTCCCTGCTTCGGTCGGCTGAACTGTGCAGTTTGGGCTACCGAAAGCCAAGTTCGGTCGGCCAAACATTCCCAGGTTCGGCCTGCCGAAGAGAAGAACACCAGCCTGCCGATCCCTTGATCCGGCCCGCCGAACTGGGAAAACCCAGAAATTCCAGCTACGGGTTTTTCGATCTCCAAAATCCAAATCTTGATTCTAACCTGTTTTTCTCAAATCCCAGGCTTGGAAAACAATCATAGTTGATAGAAAAACATACTAGAACACATTTGAACTCATTTAAACAAGATTTAAACTCAAAAATCCGAAAGTAAGAAAATGAGGAGAAAAATGAAAAATCTTGAATCCAATCTGTTTTTCTTCAATCTAAGCTTAGACTCTAGTTGTTCTAAGTTCATTTAACTCAAATAAAAGGTTTTCTAAGCTCAAGCAAACCTAGATTTCAAAAATGCACCAAATTGAAAATTTTGGAAAAAGTTTAGAAATTTCAAAACTAACCTCGAATCGAAGCTTCAATCCGCATTCTCGGTTACCAAATCACGTTCCCGAGCTTCCTTCTCGTTAACCCGAAGCTTGGATTTGAATTTTTATTCAAAAATTTGTGAGAGAAGTAGAGAGAGAAATGAGAGACTGAGAGAGAGATCAAAGGAGAGAAAGAAAGTGAGCAGAGAGTGTGATGAGAGAGGGAGAGGAAGGAGAATAAATAGAGAAAATTGGTGGACGGTTTTACTGTACGAAAACCATGTGCCACCCACGGTTTTGTAAAACAGAGTATTTTCAACATTTTACAAATTGTTGTGTTTTAAAACTCAAGACATCATTTTAAAACAATAAGAAATCATTTGAATTCATCAATTTAACAAAACCATCAAAAATTCAAAAATCCAACTAAGTAATCAAATTAATGTTGAAACATTAATTATGGCACACTAATTCATCATTTATATTACAATAACATTAAATAAATTTCGGGGAAATTTCGCCCTCGAAATTTACATCTCATTTCAGAAACAAAACAAATGCGGATACAATTCCTGCATACACGACTCTCATTCACAGTTGGCTTCATCAACCCTGTGATGCTGCCACACGACCTTTACCAACGGTATCTCATGATGATGCAAACTAATTACTTTCTGATTGATGATCTGAATCGGCACTTCTTCGTACGTCATATCTTCCTGAACTTGCACATCGCGAAATGAAACTATCTTACCCTGCTCAGGCGGACACTTCCTAAGCATCGACACATGAAACACGTCGTGAACATGAGAAAGTTCGGGCGGAATATCAAGCCGATAAGCGACCACACCAACACGCTGAGTGATCTCGAACAGCCCAATATACCTCGGTGCAAGCTTCCCACTCACTCCAAACCGCATAGTTCCCTTACGAGGTGATACCCTCAAGAGAACGAATCTCCAATCGCGAACTCTAAGGGTCTACGTCTCCTATCCGCGTAACTCTTCTGCCGATTCTGAGCTGCCCTCAATCGATCTCGAATCACCACGACTTTCTTGTTTCTATCACGGATCTCATCCGGCCCAAGAATAACCCTATCTTTCGGCTCGGCCCAACACACAGGTGACTGACACAGTCGCCCATACAACGCCTCAAACGGTGCCATACCAATACTGGCTTGATAGCTATTGTTGTATGCAAACTCCGCCAGATGCAAACATTGCTTCCAATTTCCACCGAAGTCCAACGCACAGGCACGCAACATATCCTCGAGAATCTGAATAACCCGCTCAGACTGCCTATCAGTCTGAGAATGAAACGCCGTACTAAAGTTCAAATCCGTACCTAAAGCCTCCTGAAAACTCCTCCAATACTTAGCATTAAACCTGCTGTCTCGATCAGAGGTGATGGACAAAGGAACTCCATGCAACCTCATAATGTTCTGCAGATACAAATCCCCGAGATTCTTCCTCGAACACGTCAACCTAAACAGAATGAAATGCACCGATTTCGTTAACCTGTCGACCACGATCCAATATGCATCGTGCCGCTGCTCTGTCCTCGGCAAACCTGTGAGAAGATCCATCGTCACATGCTCCCATTTCCACCCTGGAATAGGAAGCGGCTGAAACTGACCTGCAGGCTTCTGATGCTCGGCTTTCACCTGAAGACACGTCGAACACTTGGCCACGTACTCTCGAACATCTTTCTTCATGCCTCTCCACCAATACTGCCTTTTCAAATCGTGATACATCTTTGTGCTCCCTGGATGAATAGTGAACTGAGACCTATGAGCTTCATATAATATGGCTTTCGTCACCTCGACGATAGCTGGAACTACAAGACGCTCCTGAAAATACAACGATCCATCCGCATGCACGCTTAATTCTTCAAACTGCTTCCCGTTCTGAATTCGCGACCAAATCCCCTGCAAATGCCGATCCTACCACTGACTTTGCTTCACCATCCGAACAAGAGCTGGGGTCGCTTCCACATGATATACCGAAACTTGATCACAGTCTTCATGATACCGTAGTCTATACTCGCTCACCGTCGCATCCCTGCTCCAGTACTCAAAAGCCAAACAATCGAGAATCCCTAAAGACTTCCAGCTAAGCGCATCCGCGACCACATTAGCTTTCCCGGGATGATACTGCAACGCAAAATCATAATCCTCCGAATACTCTATCCATCTACGCTACCTCAAATTAAGATCCCTCTGAGTGAACAAATACCTCAAACTCTTGTGATCGGAGAAGACATGAAACAACGCTCCATACAAGTAACACCTCCAAATCTTCAGCACGTGAATCACCGCTGCGAGCTCTAAATCATGAGTAGGATAATTCCGCTCTTGAGGTCGTAGCTGTCTCGATCCGTACGCTACTACACGTCCATGTTGCATCAACACGCTGTTGGAAACAAAGTGTGCAGCAGAATTTTAAAAAAATTTCATCAGAGTATTTTCCAAAACACAAGTTTGACATGTTATATGTATAAATTAGACAGATCTTACTAACCTCAGTGTGCCGAAGAACCTCCGTAACTTCTGTAGAGAAGTAACATTCCAGAAGAGCCTCAACCAATTGGTCTTCTTTGCTATTCTCTATCCACAACCGAAGTGAGTGTGGGCTCACACGTATAGCTCTTCCACCGGTGACTCTCCTTCCAACCAATAGAGAGAACCCAAAGCTAGTGTTCGTGATTTGTGAACAAAAGCTCTCAGGGAGTTTTCAGATGCTCACTAGAAGAGTATCACTCTTAATCTCTCAACTGATCTCGTCAGAGTAAATCATAAGACTCACTCCCTTTTTATAGCTATTGGTCCTGGGGTCAGTCCATATCAGATTAAGTCTCAAAAACTCTAAACAGAATCAAGTTCAGATCAATATCTGATAAGATCCGCATGAAAACGCGTAATCTTATCTCCCGCTGATCGGCAGGCCAAACATTCTGATCGGCAGGCTGAGAATGTCATCCGGCATGCCAAACTCCCGAGAAAAAATCTCCGCGAATCTTTTATTTTCCACCCAAGATTCTAAAGGATAAAGTCTCAGTTTTGATTCAAATAACCCAATAGAAAAGTTTTCTGATCAAAACAAACTTTATCAAGATAATCTCTAAGAAAATAAATCAATTCACAATAATTCTACAAGTTTATCTTGTTCTAATTTGTCCAAAATTAAAACAACCGATAAACAAACAAGAATTATCTGATCGCAATAATTCAACAAGTTTATCTTGAACTAATTTCTTACAAAATTAATTCATCCGATAAACATACATGAATTATTTGATTCTTACAAAATTTAAACCAATCTGATAAATCCGACATAAGTCACCAATTATTGGAAAAGCACGCCGTGTTGTTACAGGATTCTGTGAGCTAGCAAAGTGGACCAAAATGGACCTATAAAGTTCAAGCTCATGATAAATATGAAACCCAAGATCCTAGATATACATTTCACAATTATCAACTCCAATGCTACTCCACTAAAAGCTTGGAGCTGCACTCTCAAACTTTATAGAATTACGAAGCTCGTGTAGCTAAGTCTCCACGACATATCATAGTGTATCGCATCCTTATATGATCATCCATAATCGGCTTAAGGACAAGTTATGTCTTACCTTCTCGATTATTTTTATCTTACGTTCCATTATGTCACCATTAGAAAACTTACCATCTAAAGATAGTATACCATTCGGTTACACCTATGTATCCAAATGGTTGAGCGCTCCAGTTTTCCAATTACAGGACAACACATATAAGAGGATATCATTACTCCTAAAGAGGAGCTATGGATTACATATCAATGAATAACAAGTCTATGCTATAAAGAGTCATGCCTCTAACGTATCGGTATGCATACCACTATTAAGATGTGGGTGTCGTCCTTTGGCACATCAAAAGACACAAGTCGAGACAACGGGCCCACTATTCATCTCAGGATTAAGATACAATACAAATGACTGTTTAAAGTGAATCGATTTGCCAAGACAAAATTATTAATCCAAATCAATTCACTTTATGTCCCGATCCAACATATCGTCACCTATGACAATGTGCCAATGTTTCTATTCACGGAGTCCAACTCCGATGGTCAAAACAAACCATCTCCCAAAAGGGATATAGATAATGTTGGAAACAAAGTGCGCAGCGGAATTTTTTTAAAATTTTTCATCAGAGTAATTTCCAAAACACAAGTTTGACATGTTACATGTATAAATTAAACAGATCTTACTAACCTCAATATGCCGAAGAACCACCGTGACCTGTGTAGAGAAGTAACGTTCCAGAAGAGCCTCAACCAACTGGTCTTCTTTGCTATTCTCTATCCACAACCGGAGTGAGTGTGGGCTCACACGTACAGCTCTTCCACCGGTGACTCTCCTTCCAACCAATAGAGAGAACCCAAAGCTAGTGTTCGTGATTTGTGAACAAAAGCTCTTAGGGAGTTTTCAGATGCTCACTAGGAGAGTATCACTCTTAATCTCTCAAATTGATCTGAGTAAATCATTAGACTCACTCCCTTTTTATACCTATTGGTCCTAGGATCAGTCCATATCAGATTAGGTCTCAAAAAATAGAAAACGAATCAAGTTCAGATCAATATCTGATAAGATCCACGTGAAAACGCGTAATCTTAACTGTCGTCGGTCGGCAGGCCAAAATTTCTGATAGGCAGGCCGAACAGGCCAGTTCGGCAGGCCGAACACGTCATCCGGTAGGCCGAACTGCCGAGAAAAAATCTCCGCGAATCTTTTATTTTCCACCCGAGATTCTAAAGGATAAAGTCTCAGTTTTGATTCAAATAGCCCAATAGAAAAGATATCTGATCAAAACAAACTTTATCAAGATAATCTCTAAGAAAATAAATCAATTCATAATAATTCTACAAGTTTATCTTGTTCTAATTTGTCCAAAATTAAAACAACCGATAAACAGACAAGAATTATCCGAACGCAATAATTCAACAAGTTCATCTTGAACTAATTTCCTTACAGAATTAATTCAACCGATAAACAAACATGGATTATTTGATTCTTATAAATTTTAAACCAATTTGATAAATCCGACATAAGTCACCAATTATTGGAAAAGCACGCCGTGTCGTTACAGGATTTTGTGAGCTAGCAAAGGGGACCAAAATGGACCTATAAAGTTCAAGCTCATGATAATTATGAAACCCAATATCCCAGATATACATTTCACAATTATCAACTCCAACGCTACTCCACTAAAAGCTAGGAGCTGCACTCTCGAACTTTATAGAATTACGAAGCTCGTGTAGCTAAGTCTCCATGACATATCATAGTGTATCGCATCCCCATATGATCATCCATAATCGGCTTAAGGAAAAATTCTGTCTTACCTTCCCGATTATTTTTATCTTACGTTCCATTGTCTCACCATTAGAAAACTTACCATCCAAAGATAGTATACCATTCGGTTACACCTATGTATCCAAATGGTTGAGCGCTCCAGTTTTCCAATTACAGGACAACGCATATAAGAGGATATCATTACTCCTAAAGAGGAGCTATGGATTCCATATCTATGAATAACAAGTCTACGCTATCAAGAGTCATGCCTCCAACGTACCGGCATGCATGCCACTATAGAGATGTGGGAGTCACCCTTTGGTACATCAAAAGACACAAGTCGAGACAACGGGCCTATTATTCGTCTCAGGATTAAGATACAATACAAATGATTGTCTAAAGTGAATCGATTTGCCAAGACAGAATTATTAATCCAAATCAATTCACTTTATGTCCCGATCCAACACATCGTCAACTATGACAACGCGCCAATGTTTCTATTCACAGAGTCCAACTCCGATGGCCAAGACAAACCATCTCCCAAAAGGGATATAGACAACATAACAATCTTTACATGAATAAAGCGCCTAACTTTATTCCCTCGATTGCGGATCATATGTTTTAGACCGTCACCCTAAGAATTGCGTCTTCCGCATAATCATCCCATCATATGCCCAATTCTTAAGGTTTAGACTGACAGTCTCAGACTATTGTTTGCTTATCATACATTCAACAAATATGAACATAAAGAGGACAATATTTGGTATATTTAAATGAATAAATTCTTTATTAGTAAAAATGTCTCCAAAAAACGTATTACATTTTTACTCCTTAGAGCATACATGTCTAACAGATAACATAACAATCTTTACATGTATAAGGCGCCCAACTTTATTCCCTCGATTGTCGATCATATGTTTTAGACCGTCACCTTAAGAATCGTGTCTTCCGCATAATCAGTCCATCATATGCCCAATTCTTAAGGCTTAGACTGACAGTCTCAGACTACTGTTTGCTTATCATACATTCAATAAATATGAACGTAAAGAGGACAAGATTTGGTATATATAAATGAATAAATTCTTTATTGATAAAAATGCCTCTAAAAACGTATTACTTTTTTACTCCTTAGGGCATACATGTTTAACACACGCACCCAAGTCCGCGCCCTGAAGCATCTGCATAAACCTCGTACGACTCGTCACTGCTAGGATTAACTAACACTGGAGCTGAAGTCAACCGGTTCTTCAATTCCTGAAAAGCAATCTCACAATCTTCATTCCACTCAAACCTGACATTTTTCTTGACCAATCTCGTCAACAGAGCTGCAATCTTTAAAAAATCCTTTACAAATTTCCTGTAATAACTAGCAAGACCTAAGAAGCTGCGAATCTCCGCTACATTCCTTGGTCGATCCCACTCCAATATAGCTTCAATCTTGGACGGATCCACCGAAATACCATGCTCTGAGATGACATGACCTAGAAACTTGACCTCAGTAAACCAAAACTCGCACTTTTTCCTCTTAGCATAGAACTGGTGCTCCTGCAAAGTCTAAAGCATGATCCGGAGATGCTGCTCATGCTCCTCCCAAGTCTTAGAATACACAAGAATATCATTGATGAACACGATCACGAACTGATCCAAATATGGCCTAAATATCCTGTTCATCAAATCCATGAAAGCTGTCGGAGGATTCGTCAACCCAAACGACATAACCAGAACTCAAAATGCCCATAACGAGTCCTAAAAGCTATCTTGGGAATATCCTCTTCCTTAATCCTGAGCTGATGATAACCCGACCGCAAATCAATCTTTGAGAAGTATCGCGAACCTCCCAATTGATCAAACAACTCATCAATCCTCGGCAAGGGATACTTGTTCTTCACCGTAACACGATTCAGCTGCTGATAATCCACACACAACCTGAGAGTCCCATCATGCTTCTTAGCAAACAAAAGTGGTGCTCCCCACGGAGATGTGCTATTCAGAATATACCCTTTATCAGCAAGCTCCTGAAGTTGCTTCCTCAATTCTCTCATTTCCGCCAGCACCATCCGATAAGGTGCCATAGAAATCGGTGTTGTCCCCGGAAACAACTCGATACCAAACTCAATCCCCCGATGCAGTGGTAATCCTGGCAACTTGTCGGGGGAGACATCCTCAAACTCATCAACCACCGAAATCGCTACTCTGTCTCTCAAAGCATAGGGCTCGCAATCTAGGTTGGCAAGAAAAGCACAACAACCTAGATTCCTTCGCCCTCCTAGACACGACTTCATGAGACGCTCACTCATTAACCAATCACTACCACCCTAGTAAGTGATCATCGTCCCCCTATCAGACACTAGGGTCAGTCTCCTAAGTTGGCAGTGCACGACTGCATTATACTTGGACAACCAGTCCATCCCTAGGATCACATCATAGGAGCTCATGGGGAGTATAATCAAATCACTTTTCAAAATCTCATCACCAATCTTTATTTTACAAGATTTACACATACAATTTACATGCACCTGCCCCAAGGGAGAAGTTATGACTAGGGGTTCATCGAACTCTTCTATCTCTAATCCCAAGGCATGTACAAAAGAACTTGAAATGAGAGAATGAGAGGCACCGGTATCAAATAAAACGCGAGCTAAAGATCTAGAAACCAAGATCATACCATCGACAACCACGTTACCAACATGAGAATCTGAACCTCCAGATGCCATCGCATGAACCTGCACTGGAGCCTTTCCTTTTCCTCTACCAACATTGTTGGGCCCTGGATTATTCTGCCGATGCTGCTGAGATGAAGACGACTGCACACTACCTGTACTCGGCGCTCGATACTGAGGGACACTACGTTGGAAATGCTGCGGTTGCGGCCCCTGTGCCGGATATGAGAATTGCTAAGGAGAGAACTGGGGATACTACAACTACGGGTACTGCTGAGGCGAAGGTAGGGTCTAAGGCTGAGACTGACGACTGGCGTCCTCCCCGGTCTGAGATCCAAGACGGGTACTCCTGATCGGGCATTTCCTCTTGATGTGTCCAGGCTGCTGACAGAAATGACAATGGAAGCTATAGGGATTGCTGCGCCCGCTGCCAAACGAACTGCTGCTACCACTGTTTGTGCCACCTTGCTTGCCCTTCCCCGGAGCTGGACGACTACTGGTGCTCTTCCTACCACTCCTCTGCGGTCCTCCTGAAGCCTTGGCTAGGTCCTCACAATACTGCACATAATCATTCTCCACGAATATCGCCGACGACACAAGCTCTCCAAAACTCCTAAGCCGTAGAGCAACCAACTGTCGCCGGATAGAAGCCTTGAGCCCTTCCTAAAACTTAATACACTTCTCACGCTCTGATGCCACAGGTGATGGAGCAAACCTAGCCAACATTCCTAGGTTCGGCCTACCGGAGAGATGAACACCGGCCTGCCGATCCCTTGATCTGGCCTGCCGAACACACAGTTCGGCTTGCCGAACTGGGAAAACTCAGAAATTCCAGCCACGGGTTTTTCGATCCCCAAAATCCAATTCTTCATTCTAACCTATTTTTCTCAAATCCCAGGCATGGAAAGCAATCATAGTTGATAGAAAAACATACTAGAACACATTTGAACTCATTTAAACAAGATTTAAACTAAAAAATCTCAAAAATCCAAAAGTGAGAAAATGAGGAGAAAAATGAAAAATATTGAATCCAATCCGTTTTTCTTCAATCTAAGCTTAGACTCTAGTTCTTCTAAGTTCATTTAACTCAAATCAAAGGTTTTCTAAGCTCAAGCAAACCTAGATTTCAAAAATGCACCAAATTGAAAATTTTGGAAAAAGTTTAGAAATTTCAAAACTAACCTCGAATCGAAGCTTCAATCCACGTTCTCGGTTGTCAAATCACGTTCCTGAGCTTCTTTCTCGCTAACCCAAAGCTTGGATTCGAATTTTGATTCAAAAATTTGTGAGAGAAGTAGAGAGAGAAATGAGAGACCGAAAGGGAGATCAAGAGAGAGAAAGAGAGTGAGCAGAGAGTGTGATGAGAGAGGGAGAGGAAGGAGAATAAATAGAGAAAATCGGTGGACGGTTTTACTATGCGAAAACCATGAGCCGCCCACGGTTTTGTAAAATGGAGTATTTTCAACATTTTACAAATTTTTGTGTTTTAAAACTCAAGACATCATTTTAAAACAATAAGAAATCATTTGAATTCATCAATTTAACAATAACATCAAAAATTCAAAAATCCAACCAAGTAATCAAATTAATGTTGAAACATTAATTATGGCACACTAATTCATCATTTATATTACAATAACATTAAATAAATTTTGGGGCATTACAAAGTTGGTAGTCTACAACTGCATTATACTTTGACAACCAGTCCATCACAGGATTACATCATATGATCTCATAGGGAGTACAATCAAATCACTTTTTGAAGTTTCATCCCAAATCTTTATTTTACAAGCTTTACATACACAATTCACACACACCCACCCCAAGGGTGAGGCTATAACTAGGGGTTCATTAAACTCTTCTATTTCTAATCCCAAGGAATGTACAAAAGAACTCAAAATGAGAGAATGAGTGGCACCACTATCAAATTAAACATGTGCTAAGGATTGAGAAACTAGGATCTTACCATTGACAGCTGCATTGCTGGTTTAGGCACCTAACGCCTTGTTGTCATTGCATGAATTTGAACTGGAGTTTTTCCTTTTCCTCTACCAGCATTGCTAGGTCCCAGATTAGTCGGCCGATACTATTGTGATGGAGGCGACTGCACGTTAGCTGCACTCGATGCTCGATACTGAGGGACATTGCGTTGGAAGTTCTGTAGCTATTGTCCTTGTACTAAGTATGGCGATTGCTGAGGAGAGAACTGGTGGAACTAAAGTTGAGGGTACTGCTGAGGCGGAGGTAGGGTCTGAGGTTGAGACTGACGACGAGCTCCTTCTCCGGTCTAAGATCCTAGATGAGCACTCCTGATCGGTTAATTCCTCTTGATGTGTCTTGGCTGTTGGCAATAATGACAATGAAAACTGTAGGGGTTGCTGCACTCGCTGCTTGATGAATTACTGCTACCGCTATTCATGCCACCCTGTTTGTTCTTTCCCAGAGTTAGACGACTACTAGTACTCCTCCTACTGCTCCTCTAGGGCCCTCTTAACATCTTTGCTCGATCTTCACAGTTTTGCGTATAATCATTTTCCACTGATATTGCTAACGACATAAGCTCTCCAAAATTCCTAAGTCATAGGGCAACCAATTGTCATCGAATAGGAGCCTTGAGTCCTTCTTGAAACTTAATATATTTCTTGCGTTTTGATGCCACCGTTGATGGAGCAAACCTGGCAAGCTCATTAAACCTTGCCTCATATTCCCAAACCGACAAGTCACCCTATTGCAACCTGTAGAATTCAGCCTCCTCCTGGTCTCTATACCCTTGCGAAAAATGTCGATCGTAGAACAACTCCTCGAACTTGTCCCAACTAATGTTACCATTGCGTTCCAAACGTCTAGCCTGCTTCCACCAAGTGTCGGCGCCACCTTTGAACTTATATGCAGCAAACTCCACACGATATTCAGCTGGCACACTAAGAGTATCTAAGTGTTTCACGATCGAATTCAGCCAATATTCTGCCACCTATGGGTCCCCATTCCTGTCAAAAGTCTGTATAGATGCACGCCAAAATTCCTTAAAATACGTAGGCCGACGACTATCATCAGAATCCTCTGGCCTGGCCCAAGCTGTTATCTGTCGAAATGCAGCAAACATGGCTTTCATCATGCCCTCATCGTCGTCTAGGTGCCATTCTCTCACTTTTAAAAACAAAATTTAGGCTGTCAGTGGTATTTCATTATCGTACTTATGTGTACACAATTCTAAAGGTTCATAACTTTGAGCTCTGATACCATTCTGTCACTCCCCAAAATACAGGAGATGACGTGGCGGGTTAATTAAGCTAATTAATGAGAATTTAGTAAAAACATGAGTTTAAACATTCAAATTAATTAAGAAAATGTGGATAATTTTAAAGCCCTTTTTAGAACAAGCATTTATAATGATTGAACAAATAAGAATATCAAGGTAAATAATAAGAAAGTGCAAAGAAATAAAAAAAACAAGAATGGGTCCCACTGACCCAAGTCTTGTGCACATACATAGTACTGACATTATTATATTACAACCGCAGTCTAAGTAAAGAGAAAGTTAGATTGTTATATGCTTTAATATTATAATTTAAATACCTACTAGGTCCTTCTATTGCTCCTGAGTCCTGTCTGTGGAATCCTCTCTGAACCTAAGCTAAAATCCACCTAGAGGGAGAAAAGTTTGGAAACAAATAAAATGTGAGTGAAAGGCTTAATAGGACTATATTTTAAGAAACATTAAATTTTAAAAGGAAATTTCATTATTCAGGAAATTACTTAAGACAAGACTTGAATAAATAAAATTAAACAAAATCAGTCTTACCCAAAACAGTTTATTGGTCGGCCAGAAAGAGCACCATTTTCTTTTCCTAGGCAAACCATATGTATAACACCAATGTAGTGGCCTAGCTGGGTTTCGAGACCTACCCCTAAGGTCACACGCTACACGACCCAATCTCTAATATGACATCATACCCTTATATTCCTTTCTATCATTATTTAAAACCCATTTACTAGGTGTTTTCATTTACATTCATTATGGAGTTCCTTATGAAATTCACCTCAATCCACGGTTTATAAAAATAACTGATAAAATTTCCTTTTTCAATTAACCATTGAAAAAGTTTTAATAAAAACCCTTTCTAACGCCAAAATCATTTGAAATTGGTTTACCAAAGGAAAGGGGTAGAAGCCCTACCTTAATACTCGTGCCGGTGTCCCGCACCGTAATCCGGTCCACTATACGTTAACTCCATGAAACCACGAACGACCTTAAATAGAAACTAGGTCTATCAGTATCTAGTTTAAGATATCCTACATTGCTAAATTAGTTCTTGGTGTCCTGGTGTGCCATTTGTATTGATAAAATCATTTTATAAAGTTGGGATTTCAATCGGGGTTTAAAACAGTAAAAACGGATGAAAAATCACAAAGTTTCATCATGCTCGGTCGGCCTACCGGTCACCTTGGTTCGGCCGGTGGGACTGTGCAGTTCGGTCTGCCAGAGAATAGGTTCGGTTGGCCAAACTTTTTCTAGATTTGGTCTGCTAGACGTATGAATGTAGCCTACCGAACATGAAGTTCAGCCTTCTCAGCCTTCCGAGCCCTAATCTTCATTTTGACCTCTTTTTCTCAATTCTTAGGCAGGGGAAACAATCATAGATGATAAAAAACAAGATAGAACACTTTTAAATTCATTTAAACAAGATTTGAACACAAAATCCAAGAAAATCTGAAAATGGAATGAAAAATCTTGATTCGAATTTGTTTTTCTTTAGACAAAGCTTAGATTCTAGTTGTTCTAAATTTCCCTAACTTAGATCAAAGGTTTTATAAGTTCAAATAAGCTTAAATTTCAAAATGCAAGAAAATTTGAAAATTTGAAAAAAGATTTGAAATTCAAAAACTAACCTTGAATTGAAGCTTTAAATCACGTTTTCAGTTAATGAATCATGTTCCCGAGCCTCCAATCCACCTAACCGACGCTTGGGGCTCGATTTGATTCAAAAATTTTGGGAGAAAATGGGAGAGGAAGAGAGAGGCAGAGTGAGAGAGAAACACACGGGACAAAGACAAAGAGAGAGCTGAGAGTGAGGGAAAGTGGAAGAGAGGGGGAAATAAATAGAGAAAAGGAGAGGCAGTTTGCTACAGAAAAACTATGTGTAGCACACCGACTTCAAATGGGACATGTTTGGTATTTGAGAAATTGTTTTGTTTTAAAAATTCAAAATAACAATTAAAAACAATCAAAATCAACTAAAAATCATTAAAGTAATCAAAACAACTTTAAATTCAAAAATTTCACCAAATGATCAAATTAAGTTTAAAATATTCATTATGGCACACTAATCCACCATTTTACACTCTAATATCACTTAAATAAACTTCGGGGCATTACACTACAAAAATTTAGAAAGTGTATTCTAGAGAGAGGAACTATAAAACTCCCATTAAATTATTATTTTATATCAAGAACAATAATTCTTGGTTTTCTCTTGTGGTTGGAAGGAGACGTTATCAAGAGGATAATCGAATGATGTGTGCCTACTCTCATTCCTGCCATAGAAAGAATAACAAAAAAGCCCAATTGATTGAGGCTCTTCTAGACTCGATTCTTGTGTAGTAATTCTATTGAATAAATTTTCTGCTAGAAGTGTAGTTATTGAATCATTAAAGTACAAATATCTTTGATTAATTTATGATACATAGCATATCTATCTCGTTTTATGGAAAAAGCTTTTATTAAAAATTTTTAAAATTCCATTGCATACTTGTTTTCCAACAATTGGTATGAGAGCCATGCTTTTACGGAGTTTAAGATCTTGGTATGCATATAAATTATGTGATCTTAATCACTCCTATGATTGAATTTAATTTTTTAAAGAGTTGGCACTCTAGGGTTGCATATAATAATATGTTCTCATGAGATTATATGGTGAAAGATATTAATTTTTAATTGTTAATTAAATTTATGTTTTAATTACTATTAGTTATTTATTTATTCTTTGCTAGTTATGGTTCCTTAGAGGCTAGAATGTGTATCTAGGTTTTTTATGTAATTAGATAGTGGTTTATTATCACCATTTAGGATTTGTTATTTTATTTTGTAGGAATTTTTTAAACTAGAAATGCTATAAACATAGTTGTACAAGAGGAGTGAGATCGCTAATCTTAAACCAAACATACAAGTCCACCTTACGAGACGGTCCACAACATAGGGGGGGTGGGGGGGTGTGAAATGCTTTATTAAGTAATACATATATAGATATATCTTTAACATACCTCGTCATTGAAACATCTATTAAACCTTCTTCTTGCAACAAGAGTTCATGAGAAGACAATATGTAAAAACAAACTTAAAAATTACTATAAAACATATTCTTAAAACTTTTTTGTAAACTTTTATCATGTTGTAGGTGAAAATGTACTTACTTGTCTTGTTTGCTTACTAAACCTTAAACTAAGTGATGCAGCTGTGATTCTCGGTGTGCTCGCATTTTCGAATGTTCATGTTAATCATTCATAGAATATAGAAAATTAATATTCATGTTCATGATATCATTCAATATCATATTACTTCTTCATACATCATTCTTAATGAGACAAAGCATCTTCGAGTCATATACATGCATTTAGAGTCAAGAAATATAAAGATAGAAAACTTGACCTTCAATCACTTAGAGAAATCAATCTCAACTTATAAGCATGAATAAAATGTAAAACTTCTTCAGTAACATAGCTAATATATAAGAACATCACTCAAATTTTCTTCTCTTGAAAATATTAATCCAAAATACATTTTTCAATTTTTTAAAACATTCAAGTAAATTTATCAGTCACAAAAACAGATAGATCTTCAAGGATTCATCATCTTATATCTTTCGATTCACATTCAATTAGAGCATGAAAATTTATAGGAGTTAACACATATATGTAATGATTAGATTTTTCTTAGCCATAAAAATTTTATTTGATAATTTAAATAAATTACACAATCAATACTTCAAATCTGTTAACAAAGTCTGGGCAGTGTATAGTCCTAATTAAAATTTGTGGATTAAATCATTTATGCTATAAAATAATTTATAAAAATAATATCCATAATAGACAAATAAAATCGTAACATATCCAAAATTTAGCTCTAAATAAATTCAAAATAATTCAAACACACGTTTGAATTTAGAGTAACATGCTACATAAAGAACACTTTTCATTCAAACAGTTTTGTAAAATCAAATACGCATGATATACTTTTGAAATATTTATGTGACATGCTTAACATATAAATAAACACTAGAAAAATAATAAATATGATTTATTATCTAATGAGTTATATAGAGCATATCAAACAGACATCATAACCACTGAGTGCCTGGTGATCAACGAATTGTATCTTGTAATATAATAAAGATATGAAGAGAAGAATTTACAGACACTTAATAACATGTCAACAATGATTCATAATTTTTTTCGAATCAAAAGACGCATTTTTCCGATAAAAGGGACTTTACAAAGCACAAATACAAATATGCCAGCAACTAAAATTTCGTGCGCAACGTTTGATTGAAAGCTCATAACATTTAAAATACTGAGCAAACATTTATAGAAAATTATAGACATTCTTAACATATATATATACATCACATCCCAAAATCACAGTAAAATAAAGTCATTTGAATTCAAAACATTACTAGCAATCTTATCGAATAACCAAAAAAACTAAAATTCTCATATCACATTCCAAAAACAAAAATTGTGTTAAATTTGTACCAAACTCTTACAACCCTAAAAATAAAATATAACATGAACATAATAAAATTAAACATTCTAAAAAATTAAAATCGTCACGTTTATGAAATATTACAAAATTTCAACAATTAAAATCAAACTGCACATTCCAATTTAACAATATACCCCAAATTTCAAACCCTAATCATACCAAACACTTATAACTATAAGTACATTCATTAACAAAACTAAAACATCATACACATAAATAAATTCATATCTTATGTTCTTGAATTCTTTGAGAGAGAAAATATTGAAGAAAACAAAATTCCAAACTAATTGTATGTGAGGTTTAGGGAAGAAATAGAGCATAAAAGTATAAAGGAATACGGGAAAGATGGAGGCAAGAAAAAGAGATAGGAATAATATGTGTGCTTAAAGGCACATATTTATAGGCATAAATGACCCTCATCTTAGTTTAATTTAGTTTCTTTTTTTTCTTTTTTCCCCCTTTTTTTTTGCCTTCATGCAACTTATTTATTTTGTTTCCTACATACACTGTTTTAACGTAATATATATAATATAATATAATAATATTATAATACATAATTATTTATTTACAACAATAATATTTTCTCCTATGACCCCAAAAATATTAATTTACACATTAATCTTTTGCACACTTTATATTATTGAGTTTCTTAACGCCATAATAAAAAAATGTAGCGCATGTATTATCATGACATCATAATTGTTATAAAATAAGAAAATATGCAATAAAAGTTTTGTTATTGTCAAGAATATAACTCTAGGGCATATATAGGTCTAGAGTATTATAAATATAAATTTAGAGCAAGTTGAAATTCTTAAAAGAACAATGAATACTTTATGCTTATCACCTTTTTTTTTTTACATGAACAACTCGAGCACGTTGATCCGTCGTGGCTGTCACCTATGATATTACTAAACAAAACATTAATTCACTTAGCATAAATCATAAATAGAATGTAAATATCACGTTCTATTGTTAAATTTATGTAATTATCTGTGAAAGAAAACAAAGGGCATTACAACTGTCCCCCCTTATAAGAGTTTCGTTCTTGAAACGTAAAATAACTACAAATAGTAGGCTTCACATAGTCTCCTCCTCTTTATGGTTATGCCATAAGACTTTAATTAATGCGATTTCCTTATTTCCTAAAGTCTTGGACCTCATCTCATATCTCTTTTCAGTGTAGCTTCTTTAATCTTTTTATTTCCCAATAACTCGTTGACTAGAGAAATATCTTTGTTCCCTACTATCTTCTTTTTCAACCAAAGACATAGTCAGCTTATTCTTGTAATTATATTTGTTCAAACTTCTTATTTATTCTTTTTGGGCAAAAAAAGGGACCCAGTATGTACTTCCTTAGCATATGAACATGAAAAACGTTGCGTAAAAATTTAGAGTATTACATCCTTCCCTCCTTCTAATGGTTTTCTCCTTGAAATATATGTAGTAATGAATGTGTAGAGAAATTTCTAATCCTTTTTCTTAACATTCTTTCTTTTCACATAAAAAATCCTTCAAAACTTATGTCTAATTAAAGTTGTCATACATCCAACTTACAATATCATATATAATGTTTGAATTCTCTTCTTGCCTCTCTGTCTATCATCCTTCATAAAATTATAAATCTAAGTGCAACATTAATTCTCTCTCTTTTCTTTATATCTCACATTTCATATATGTAAACTTGTTTTTAATCACATGCCGAAAGAGGATTGTAGGAACTCTTTACTCCAAAATATACAAATGATTATAAAATATTCAGATTTAACTTCAAGATACAAAAAAAAAAAAAAAAATATATGCGCTCTAATAAATCTACTAGTACATCCCCTCATTCGTGAAATAACCAATCCTATTTATAACAGTGAAAATACACCATACTTGAATCTTGACTTTCTTTTTTACAAATTTCACAACAGACTATTAAACATTGCTTTTGAAATATCATGTATCACCATAAAAATTTTAGGCTTTCTCCACCACCTCGTCCCATGATTTCCTCAACCAATATCCTTAAAAAGAAAATAATAATCTCATATTTAATCTTTAGTCTTTTGCATTAATAATTCTAGAATACTCTATTGAAGTCTCCACTAATTCAAAGGTCATCCATAAAAGGAACTACTGTGTGTTATCTCTAGCAAATCATGTTATAGATTATTTAATTTGTTAAAATATTATCATAAATAATTTTCTCTCAAAACTGATCATCACTAATCCTCAAATATCCAACTAGTCAATCCTGTTAATAACATGCACATTTTTAAAATGTCCTTCACTTAAAAAAATTACTATAGAGATCTCACATGTAACCATACAAAATTCTTTTATTAACCTTGTGTAATTCTCAAACTTGTTCATTAAAAATACATGACTATCATTACACTTCTCTTGAGCTACATATTCATCTACTCCTTTATAAACTTGTTCTCTAAGAAAAATAATTAACCTCTTGTCACAAAACTTCTTGATTGTCAACTATTATATTATATATGATTAATGAGATAATTATAATATAGTCATAGGAAATGTAACTCAATTTCTATATATTAGAAAGTTAATAATTTCTATACATACCTGGAGGACTTGAAACTAATGTGTGGCGATGTGTATTGGAAATAAAAGTCGCTTTGATACCATAACCGTAAGGCCCCTTTACAGACATCACAATAATCATTACTTTTATCGTTAAAATCATTATTTAAAGACGAACAATTCGAGTAAAACGCGTACACTGAAATAGATAACCCAGGAACACATGCATATATTTTTTTATTCTTTAAAAAAGCTACTTACCTAATTTAACCATTCCTCTTTAGTTAGCCCGATAGAGAACCTAATACATTTAGATAACTAACCATCTGTAGAAAACTTAATTTACAAAAAAAAAAAAAAAACAAATATTTAGCAAATACAAACTCACACGTATAATGCAAGCACTCTTAACTTCCAATCATATAACTAATTAAGACTAATTATGAAGAAACGAACTATATAGTGCATTATTTAATAAATAACCTAAGAAACTTAAAAAAAATCTAAAATACAAATTGCATTCAACAAAACATAAGTTCAAAATAACATATCACAAATAAAACTAAGTCTCAAATAAATAAAAATGCAGAACATAATATATTAAATTTTGTTTGAGTTTAAATTCCTTTCATGACATGATTCTGTTTCTAATCTAACATTCCTAATACACATGCCTGTTCTTGTCCTCCATCCTAGTCAACCTGCATCTCATCCTTATCTACAACATAGTATAAATTAAGTAAGGATAAGCTTAGTAAGTATACATTCTTATCTGATAAAATAAAACATTTCAAAAAAATCATTACATAACATCATAATCATAATAAAGTACGAGGCACATATTTATATGGAATATATCATTTTATTTAAACTTCCACATTAAAACATTATTCATTTTATCTTCAAAGGCCCAAGCGTTGCACTATAAGCATAAATATAGTTGTATAAGAGGAGTGAGGTAGCTAATCCCAAACTAAACATACAAGTCCACCTTGTGGGATAGTCCACCTAAAGGGACAAATATAAACATTGGATGTGTAATACTTAATTAAGTGATATATGTATATAGATATATCTTTAACATACCTCGTCATTGAAACATCCGTTAAACCTTCTTGTTGCAATAAGAGTTTTCATGAGAAGACAATATGTAAAAGCAATCTTAAAAATTATCATAAAATATATTCTCAAAACTTTTTCGTAAACTTTTATCATGTTACAGGTGAAGATGTATTTACTTGACTTTCTTGCTTACTAAACCTTAAATTGCGTGATGTAGCAGCGTTTTTCAGTGTTCTCGCTTTTTGAAGTGTTAATGTCAATCATTCATATAATACATGAAATTAACATTCATGTCCATGATATCATTTAATACCATAATGCGTCATCATACATCATCCTTAACAAAACAAAGCATCTTTGAGTTATAAACATCCACTTAGAGGCAAGAAATATAAAGATAGAAAACTTGACCTTTAATCACTTAGAGAAATCTATCTCAACTTATAAGCATGAATAAAGTATAAAACTTCTTTCATAACATAGCTAACATATAAAAATATCATCAAATTTTCTTCTCTTGAAAATATTAATCCAAAATATCTTTTTGATTTTTTAAAACATTCAAGTAATTCTATCAATCACAAAAACTAACTGACCTTCAAGGATTCATCATCTTATATCTTTCGACTTACATTTAATTAAAGCATGAAAATTTACAAGAATAAAAGTTAACACACACACGCATATATAACACTCAGATTTTTCTTAACCATAAAAATGCCATTTGATAATTTAAATAAATTGCACATTCAATGCTACAAAATTTGTCAACAAAGCCTGGGTAGTGAGCAGTCCTAATTAAAATTTAGAGATTAAATCATTTATGCTATAAAATAATTTATAAAAATTAGTACACATAATAGACACAAAATCATAATATATCCAAAATTCAACTCTAAGTAAATTTTGAATAATTCAAAACATACATTCGAATTTAGAGTTAATATTAACATCAAACATGCTATAATGAACATGTTTCATTTAAACATTTTTTAAAATCAAATATGCATGATATGTTTCTAAAATTTTTATCTGAAATGTTTAACATATAATTAAACGCTAGAAAAATAATAAATTATATAAAACACATTTAAAGGTATGATTTATTATTTCGTAAATTATATAGAGCATATTAGGCAGACATTCATAACCATTAAGTACTTGGTGATCAATGAATTTTATCTCGAAACATAATAAAGATATGAAGTTAAAAATTCGTAGACACTTAGTTAACATATGAACAATGACTCATAATTTTTTCAGAATCAAAAGACACTTTTAGGCCTATAAAATGGACTTGGCAAATACAAATACAAATCTACTAGTGAATAAAATTTCGTGAGCAGTGCTCGATTGAACGCTCATAACATTTAAAATATATTGAATGAAAATTTATGAAAAATTCTAAACATTCTTAACATATATATATACACATATTATATCCAAAAATTTTAGTAAAATAAAACCATTTAAATTCAAAACATTATTGTAATCTTATCGAATAACCAAAAACCCTAAAATTCTCATATCACATTCAATAACAAAAATTATGTAAAATTTGTACTAAACTTATACAACCCTAAAAATCAAATATAATATGAACATCATAAAATTAAACGTTCCTAAAAATTAAAATCGTGACATTCATGACATATCAAAAATTTCACCAATTGAAACCAAAACTGCATATTCTAATTCAACAACATACTCCAAATTTCAAACCCTAATCATACCATACACTCATAACTATAAATATATTCATTAGCAAGACTAAAACATCCTACACATAAATAAATTCATACATTGTGTTCTTGAATTTTTTGAGAGAAAAAATCTTGAGAAAAACAAAATTCAAAACTAATGGCATGTGAGATTTAGGGAAGAAAGAGAAAATAAAAGCATAAAGGAATATAAAAAAAGATGGAGCCAAGAAAAAAGGATAGGAATAATATGTATGCTTGAAGCTACATATTTATAGGCATAAGTGACATAGTCCTAGTTTTATTAGGTTTCCCCTTCTTTTTTTTTCCTTTTTTTTTTTTTGCCTTCATGGCAACTTTTTTGTTCTCATTTCCTACATACACCATTTTAATATAATATAATATAATATATAATTATTTATATACAACAATAATGTTTGATCCCATGACCCAAAAAAAATAATTTACATATTATTCTTTTGGACACTTTGTATTATCAAGTTTCTTAACGCCATAATAATAAAAAATGTTACACATATAATTATCATGACATCATAATTTTTATAAAATAAGAAAATATGCAATAAAATTTTTGTCATTGTCAAGAATGTAACTCTAGGGCATATATAGCTCTAGAGTATTATAAATATAAATTTAGAGCAAGTTGAAATTCTTTAAAAAAATAAATACTTTATGCTTATCATCATTTTTTTGACATCAACAACTTGAGCACATCGATCCGCCATGGTTTTTACTTGTGACATTACCAAACAAAGCATTAATTCACTTAGCATAAATCATATATAGAATGTAAAATATCACGTTCTACTATTAAATTTACGTCATTATCTGTAGCAGAAAACTGCAGGCATTATAATACAAAAGTCTCATCACACTAAAATCATCAAACAACAATGTTTAAATTAAAACAAATGTCTACCAGTTCCAACTCTCAATCTTCTTCTTCGAACCCTTCTTCATCCAAATCCATTACATTATCATCAGATTCATTTTCTTCGTAATCTATGCTAAATTATAACAAGTTATATTAATGAAATGAAATGAAATAGAAAATTTGATACACTTAGTGCTTAAGAATTTAAATAATAAGTAACTTACTCAACAACTTTAGTGGGTCCTGCATCTGTTGGTTGGACTTGAGGAGTTGCACTTGAATTGCTTGAAGTTGTTGGAGTATTGATGACCTCACCATCATCCACAAAAAGTTAGAAATCAATTTTCAAGAATCATAACAATTTCAGTGAAAAATAAGAGTAAAAGATATTTTTAATGCTTAAATGTAATAATATTTTACATATGACAACTTCATAACAAACTTCAAAAGTTTCCACTTCATTAATGTATTGCTTGAGAGCAATATGTTCATGTTCATCATCCATGGCATTCAACCAATTCTTCCAACAACTAAGTGCTTTGACCATCCTAGGAGACAATGAACTCCTAAAGGAATCAAGAATACGACCACAAGTTGCTTAGCAGAATTAGATGCAACCATCGACACAGGATGTGCAAGCACATTTGCAGCAATTTGGGACAAGATCTTATACGTAGTTGAATTGACTTTCTACTAGCAAAATTCTTGAATGATAGATACATCTTTTGGATTTAGTTTTTGTTCCATGGAAGTATCCATAACACTAGCAAAATAGCCAACATAACCTTTACTAAGCATCTGTTGAGCTTTCATTGTATTTATAATTGGTAGACAAACTGTTCTTCTCCAGGTGGCTGAAAGATCACAATCTTCTTGTTGCAATAAATTCTGGTATGATATTTTGTCAACCAATCCATACCCAAAATTACCTCAAAATCAACCATCTTCAAAACCATGAGATCTACATATGTTTCTATCTCTAGTTTGAACCGAGCAAGCCCTTAACATTTATTAGATTCCATTTCTTCTATGGATGGTAATGTCACACTATATGTCACTTTTAACAAATTCGGTGTAATGTCTAATTTCATCACAAATGTACTTGATGCAAATGAATACATAGATCCTAAATCTATTAATGCATTTGCAGCTACTCTAGAAATTAAAATATTACCCGAGACTACGGAAGCATCCGCATAGCTTGTTCCTTTGTCATTGCATACACCTTTTCATGGACTTTCGTTTGTATCATGGGACAATCCTTTTCCAAATGTCCTAGCTTATTGCACTTGAAACATAAGTTACAACCTTTATAACACTCTCCAAAATGATTCTTCCCACATTTTGTTGGAAAATGAGTATGTAGTGAAATTTTAAAAATTTTGAATTAGAGTATTTTCTAAAACACAAGTTTGACTTGCCAAATAAATAAATTAATTAGATCTTACTAACCTTTGAATGCCAAAGAGCTTCTATAATCAATGAAGAGAAGAACATTCTAGAAGAGCTTCAACCAGCTAGTCCTTTTTGCTATTCTCTATCCACGACCCGAGTATGTGTGGGCACATGTCGTTCAGCTCTTCTCCAGTGACTCTCTTTCCAACCGATTGAGAAGACCTAGAGCTTAAGGTCCATGATTGTAAACAATAGCTCTTAGGGACTTTCAGCGTATCTAACACTATAGTACTGGCTCTTAACTCCTCAACTGATCTAAATAACTTAGAAAACTCACTTTCGATTTGTAGAGGTCGTCCCTAAGGTTGGTCATTATCAGATAAGGCCTTAAAACTTTGAATCTAGATTTATATATGATAAAATTGTATCTAAGACACGTGATCAAATTTTTGTTAGATCGGCAGGTCGATCTACGGATCGGCCTGTCGAACTTTCTCCATCGGCAAGCCAAACTAATTGATTACCCTACCAAACTTATGATAAATGATCCATGTGAATCTTTTATTTTTCACCTATGATTCTTTGGATAAAGCCTCAGTTTTAATTCAAATAACTAAATAGAAAAGTTATCCAATTAAAATAACCATATCTAGATATTATCTAGGAATATAAATATTCTAGATAATTCAACAAGTTTATCTTGAATTAATTTACAAAATTAATTCAACCGATAAACATTCATGAATTATTTGATCCGATCAAATTTCAGCCAATCTAATAATTTACATAAGTCAGTAATTTATTGGAAAAGCCAACCATATCGTTAAGGGATTTATTATGAGCTAGCAAAAGGGACCTTATGGACCTATATATTTCAAGCTTCAATAATTATAAAATATAACATCTCAGATACACATTTTATAACTATCAACTTTAACACTACTCTGTTAAAAGTTTAGAGCTGCACTCTCAAACTACATAAAATTATGAAGCCCAAATTAGCTAAGTGCCCATGTCATATCATGATGCGTCATATCCCCATAGGATATCCATAATCGGCTTAAAAATAAATTTTGTCTTACCTTCTCGATTATGTTTTTCTTACATTCCTTTATCTCACCATTGTTTAACCTACCATCTAAAGGCAATATACCATTTGGTTACACTTATGTATCAAAATGGTTGAGCACTCCAGTCTTCCAATTACAGGATAATACATATAAGAAGATATCGTCAACTCTTAAAGAAGAGCTATGGATTCTGTATCTATAAATAATAGGTCTACGCTAGCAAGAGTCATGTCTCCAATGTACCCGTATACGTACCATCATGAAATATGAATGTTACCCTTTGGTACATTAAAAGATATAAGTCAAGATAACAGGCCCACTATTCATTTCAGGATTAAGATACAACACACATGATTGTCTAAAGTGAATTGATTTGCCTAGACAGAATTATTAATCCAAATCAATTTCACTTTATGTCCCGGTCCAACACATCGTCACCTATGATAATGTACCAATGTTTCTATTTGCGGAGCTATAGTCTAATGGTCAAGACAAACCATCTCTCGTAGAAATATAGACAACATAAAAATCTTAGCATGAACAAAGCACCCAACTTTTTTCCCTTGATTGTGGATCTTATGATTTAGATCGTCACCTTTAGAATCATGTCTTATGCATAATCTATCCATCATATGCTTGATTCTCAAAGGTTTAGACTGATAGTCTCATATTTTTGTTTGCTTATTATACATTCAACAAATATGAACGTAAAGAGGATAATATTGGTATATGAATAAAAAATAAATTCTTTATTCATAAAATGTCTCTAAAAACATAATACATTTTACTCCTTAGGGCATATATGTCTAACATCCCTTAGCTACCAGTTTAGCCTTATAGGTTTCAACTTTTCCATTTGCTCCTCGCTTTCTCTTATAGATCCACACCCTATGGGTTTTACCCCTTTAGGAAGATCCACAAGTTCCCAGACCCAATTAGTTTCCATAGACTTTATCTCAGTGTTTATGGCTTCTGTCTAGAGTTTTGAATCAACATCTTTTATAGCCTCATCGTAAGTGCAAGGATCCCTATCATGCTCATCCGGTTCAGTCTAAAAGGCCTCACCATTGAACATATATCTCTCGGGTTGACGCTCGATCCTCCCACTACGCCGAAGTCCCTTTGGTTGTTGTTTGGTTGGTTTTTCAACATTGATTGGATTGCTTTCTACCAGAACCCCTAAAGTGATCGAATCACTTGCCAACTCCTTGAGAACCACTTTACTTTGAGATTTAAAGTCATTCATGTAACTTTCCACAATGAACGTTGCATTTGTTGAAACTACGACTTTATTTTCCTTTAGGTTACAAAAATAACCCCTGTGGGTTTCCTTTGGATATCCTACAAACACACAAACTTTGGATGTCTTTTTCCCTATCCACAACTCGTGAGGAGTTTTAAGAACCGATTTTGAAGCCATATTGTTCAAAAGATAACATACAATTTGTAGTGCATATCGCCAAAAGGATAGAGGCAATGATGAATAGCTCATTATGGACCGACCATGTCCAACAAAGTCCTATTCCTTCTCTCAACTATGCCATTCTGCTGTAGAGTGCCCAATGCAATCAAATGGCATAAAATCCTATTCTATAATAAGTGTTCCAAGATCTCATCGAGAGGTATTCACCACCCGATTGTATAGAAGTGCTTTGATAGGTTGCCTAATTGCTTTTTCGCTTCAGCCTAAAACTCCTTGAATTTGTCAAAAGTTTTGCTTTTATGATGCATTAGGTAGACATACCCATACCTTGAGTAATCATCAATAAAAATAACAAAGTACTCATACCCTCCTCGTGTCTAGATGTTTATGGGTGTAACGCCCCTATATGGGGGTTAACAGTTTTTAATGAGATAAAATAAAAATAAATAATAAAAGTAAAACCTTAAAAATAAAATTTGCCCGGGACTTAAATGAAAACTCTCAACTCAAAAATAAAAATATAAACGATAAATAAACCACAGTTTAATGTAGCACCTTAAATTTAATAGTATAAACTGTTGTCATCATCATTTTAACCCTCAACACATTGTAATACAGTCACAGAAAGTAACAATTGATGCTTACATTATCATGAAGAACATTCTCAACAATTGAAGCAGTCCCAATGTAATATAGCTATATCACTTCCTCAACTATATTTCTCGTAGCCACCTCACACTTAGTGAGTCCTGAAAAGATAAAAATATAAGGGAATGAGCGACACTATGCTCAGTAGAGAAAGCCATTACTCACCTTTAGGTTTTTATCATTACCACATTAAAACCTGCATGGTTAGTAAGTTACATCATATTCCAGATTATGAGGTTTATTATGATCACATCTTATGGATACCGTAGTTAATCGTTACCAAGTGTCATAATTACACATTTATACAAATATTACCAATCATCATTGTTCCTAGGTATCCATGTTAAATTGAGTATCACTCAACTCATCGAAACCCAAATGGGCGCACTTGATCACCCTATAAACATTCCAAGGGTGTTCCGGTGAGGGGACATCAAGCCCCGAGTCCTCACCAAGTCGATTCCTGTATAGTGTGTTCTGGGACTTTCAACCCAAGGAAGCGTCATCACCTTCCCCCTATTTTACCTTTTAGGGTATTCATGCCCAAGGACGTAACCGTCGCCCTCTTCATGTCTCACCATTTCTCTATATTAAATCATTATTAATAGAGTTAGTTTTCCTAACCATGCTTCTCAATTTATAACATGTGTCAATTCATTATGTTCCTCGCCGTACAATACAAGACGAGTCCATGTCATAGTTTCATATGTGATACTCATATAATATCAGTTCAACATAGATATATATATATAGCGGCAAAACAATCAATTTTAATTCTATAAAAACCTCACAAAAGATGAGTAATAGAATCCCTACCTTTCAAGCTTATCAACAGTCTCTTAATCCTGGAATCAATTAACGTTAGCTCCATACTCCCTTGATCTTGAACTCCAAGCAAAATAGATCCAGTTGTATCTCGCTGTATCTACGAAGCATCCTCTGTAGTGCTCCTCGAGCGACTATGAATGGCTAGGAATGCTTCCTGGAGATCATACATTCTTGAAAACGTCATTCTGGACTCCGATACTACTGTTTGAATCGCCTCGATTCGCGTGCAGTTGGTACCGAATGATTTTAATCGGAGTGGAATTTGCTCAAACGGAGGTCACCATTGCATCCAGAGCATCGAAACGAGTCAGGAGGCGGTCTCGGATCTTCGATCGGAGGTCCGGATCACAAAATCCCAATTTAGCCTTTGACTTGCCGTTGACCGGCGTTGACCACCGTTGACCGACGTTGACCGACTTTGACCGTCGTTGACCGGCGTCAATCGGGGTCCGTTGGCAGCTGGGCTCGGGCCTACCCCCCCTAAATCGACCCTTCTGAGTCCAATGGCGGGGTCAATTTCACCCAATTCTGCCTCTAACATAGCGGGTCGTGAAGTACAACGTCGGTAGAAATGGATGAGCTCCGATCTTGATTCTCCGACGATGGAAACCTGAAATTGGCTGAGGGCTTTTGCTACCCATCCTCCTATGAGCATTTCCCCTCATCCAATTTGAAGAAACGTGGCTGGGAAGGGCCAAAACGGAGGCTCCCGCGGCGGTTGACGGCGACGTTGACCGTTCTCCGGCGAAACCGGCTCCTTCCGTGCAATTGATCGAGGGGTTTTACTCCCCTTGATCCTCTGAACTCATTGGGAGGGGTGGTGTCAGTCACCTCCTCCGGCAAGGCGGAGTTCCACCATGGGGGCGGCGGTGCACGGCGGCAATAGGCGGGCAGAGCAATCCGGCGGTTGTTGAGCTGCCACCAAGGGTGGGTTTTGTTCCTCTCATCACGGTGGTCGTGTAGGAACAAGAATCACGTCGATCGGACGTCGGACGGCGAAGATATCTCGTCGGAAAGAAATGGGTTTTGCCGCCACTTTGGGCGGCGCGTGTGGTCTCCTCCGGCGGCGTTTTGGGCGGCACGGCACCTCGTTGGACTCAGCTCGTCGAGAGCTTTCCATTGGTGTGGGAGGTATCGAAAACGGATGCTGAAATCTCAAACGATCTTTGAGGAGAGAGAGAGAATTTTTTTAGAGAGAGAAAGTAGAGAGAGAGAGAGTTTCGAATTATGAGAGATTTTCTGATTTTTTTTATATATATACTAGGTAATTAATCTAATTACCTTAATACCCTTAGGAGAATAACGGGTGTCACAGCTCTACCCCCCTTAAAGAAATTTCATCCTCGAAATTTCAATTCTAGCAATACTAGTAAAAATTTTAATTCCATTATGATTCCAATTCCGAGTCTAAACCGTTAATGTTGTTTGTCCTCCAAATTTAAGTCATCGTATCTCCACTTATTTACTTGCATAATAAATCTTACTCCTAAATCCCTCAATGAGAGTATTTCTGACAAGTTTCAACTTATAACACCGTATAATAGTCTAAGAATCTGATCAGGCATACATATTGACCATATCATGATTCCAGTCCTTCATTGTCCATGGACTGTGATTTACAATCACATTTAAGGAGATTGCCAGAGAAATTTTATATACTTCATCTTTAGGTTCCTTTTCTTTTTGAGTAAAGAAAAGTCAAATATATTTGATTTCATACCTCAACTAATAAACTAGAACATAATCATAAAACATATATCACAAACACTTCTATTCAAAACCATACATTAAACTTATTCATAGAGATATTAAACGGAATCTCTGGTTGCAAACATACCCGACATATTTTTCATTAAACAGCTATCCTCATGACACAAACATTCAACCCAAATAATATACTCATATTTCATATGGAATATCCCCATAACTGACTCTGGTACTTCCACATAATATTAACAGAATATTACACATTACAAACATGATACGGATACGTTTCGAGAGTACAAGGCACTCCGTATACCAGCTATCCATATCATGCATGCTTAGAGGATACAAAAACATCGATAAACAAAAGATCGGACCTTAAGAAGGATGCGTTTCGAGAGCATCAAGTACTCCGTATCCAGCCATCCCGGCATTAGGCTCAATGAATCTAAAAGATTTAACAACGACGTACCACAAGAAACACAGAATACAAGGTAAACGGTTATTCGTAACACACGAAATACGGACACACATGCCTACATGCCAAAGATAAAACAAAAAGATTACAGATGGAGATTCAAATCAATTGGCCGCTCCCGGCTTTCCCTTTCCCATTCAAGCTTGGATGTTGCAGTGTCGGATTCTGGATGTACGATTTGCATTTTATCTATCAATTCCTCAGCTGTTGAAGCAGTAACAAAGATTTGTCTCTCCGATTCTGTAGTGATGTTTTCTTCCACAGCGTAATCTAGAAATTTCAAAAGACCGTCATAAAAACCATTTACATTCAGCAGTCCCAAAGGTTTGGAATAAAAGCCCAACAATTGCCCACAAGCAACTACAAATATTTCCTCAAGAGTACCTAGACCATCAGGTAATGCTATAAAAGCATCAGAATTATAGATTATGTCTTTAAAATTTCTAGGGATGCTCCTGACTCCTTCTCCCTTACCTATGGCTTCCTTACAAAGGTTTCCTTCAACTGGAATATGAGGCCAAATTCTTACATCAGTAGCGTCGCTAGACCTAGCTGCTAGTGCCATATTTACCATCATTTTTATACTACCACCCCCATGGATTATGTTAATCTTCTTGCGTGCTAGGACTTGCCCTAAGTGATTTGCAGCTTCTAAATAAGCTTTATCTTTTCCAAGGCTGGAACCACAAAAGACACAGACATTCTTTATTTTCTTCGTGGACTGGGAGGTAGACATATTTGGTTTATAGAAATGGTTGCTTAATGTCTGCTCCACTTAGACTTCGGGTTCTACATGAGTTTTTAAAGATGAGAAATACACAAAAAGGGCTAAAGAGATAGACGAGTAGGTAATGAAAAGGTAATCCAAAGATTTAAACAAAATCTTGTGCGGATAAGAAAGTAAGATAAGGTGATTGATAGTTTACAGAAAATCTGATTCACTTTTTGAAAAAGATTAGACTCTAATTGTATAACTTTTGACAATTGAGAACAATTTGACAGAAGACCCTCTTGACACAACTGTAGACTTTTTGACAAATATACACCAAGTCTAGAAATTTAATATAAACGACAAATACTGTAGAACTTTTGAAATTTGAGACACAAATCTTGAAATATCTGGATAAGCTTTTCAAAATTCAAACATATTACTGTACCGTATGTGACGTGTCTGATAAGATAATATATTTTATTATATATATATATATATTTAAAAAAATCATAAATTAAATAAGATATTAACACTTACTGTATCAATCTAATAATCACAATTATTTCAAACACAAAAGCAAATATTCTGAGTAAAAGAAAAACACAAACTGTTGAACATCAGCTAAAACTGCTTCAAATAAGCAAAGACTAAATAACCTTTATAGAGCGATGACTTATTCCCCATCCAGTTTTCTTATGGCTTGGCAAACAGGATCTAAAAATACCATATTCCTGAGGCGTTGTCTTTCTGCATAAAATTTGGGCCAGAGTTTAAAAATAGCTCCTTGAACATATCCACTAGGGTGACCGTGAAGAGGAGGATGGATGCTATCCAAGTTCTCCTTTGAAAGTCCATTCCTACAAAACCTTATTTTATCCTCTCTATTCGTTGACATATAACCAGGTGAAGTACATTTACCGTTACAATTTTGTCTTCCACATTTGTTACAAGTGACCACGATGGCACGAGCTCTTCTTTTCATTGCACTACGACTGGTACCCGTTCCTGGTAAACCGACATCTTGACTAAAGTCACTCGGACGGATTTTCCCCTCTATCAACATTCTCACATCACAAGGGATGCCAAAATGCATAAGAATCCACAACCGAGTAATTCTAGCCTTATATTTCTTTCTGAGAATCTTTTGGGAGAGTGATGGGAAATACTTTCTCATGTGTTGGTACTTTGGGTCCATGATGAGATGAAAGAAGAGTAAATAGAAAGGAAAAATTAAGATAGTAAATTGCAGAATCCTAGAATTCCTTCTTCTTTTAGAGAAAAAGAAGAATTTTTAATGAAAAAGAAGAGGATTTGCGATTTAGAGAGAAAATAACAAATTAAGAGAGAAAAAGTGAACTCAGAAAAATAAGCTCTTATGCACAGTAAACGTATTTGTAAACAATAATTAAACCACTGTATATGAGACGTATAGAGACCACGTGGGAGAGACAGTGTGAATCAAACTGATTTAAGATTTGAACTAGGTCCAAATGTTCTAAGTTGAAAATGGTCAGGTTGTTTCGGGCCTTAACACATTTGGAACGAGTTAAATAACAAACATAAAATTGAAAACCAATTTGTATAAATCTTAAACCCAATTTAAAGCCCACTATAGATAAAGTTAATTATGAACAACAAATCTAATTTAACGACAACAAGGATCTTCCTGAATGATCCAGCAACTCAAATAATTTTGTTTTAATCAAAACCTTATTGAACAATGCATACACCCATATGTTATTCCTAATACTCAACATCTATCAATGGATTCATCATCATTACTACCAAGGGTTTAGAATGTGACTAACCTTGAAATCAATACGATTTACATCTTTCAACGTAGACCATATCAACGAACAAAGACACTTGATGTTACTACTTAAGAACATCTACAATCCCCACAATTCTACTTATACAATATCGAATTTCCTCATATAACAAAACCGTAGGTAACCAAAAGATTCACATCTAAACATCTAAAACTTAAACATTTTATCGTAATTATCCAAAATTATTATAAGTGCCTTAAGTATTATGATTTACTTAAGGAAACTCCTATTGGTCATTTTTCTATTGCATCTATATATAAAGATTCACTAATACACTTAAATACAATGTACGTAACGAAATATTCCAATTTTGAGATTCATGCATTCTAGACTTTACACAGTCTCAACAGACCAAAAGTCTAACATTTATCTCTCTCAAGATTCAATACCATGATTCCCAACTTATATCATATTCCTCAAATAAATAGAACTTTTAAGAAAAGACATTGACACTTATGTGCTCCATCGAATCCACACATAATCATTACTTAGGTTTGAATTAATTACGAAAAAAATTTGGCATATCTATGCCAAACTTTAAAATCAATAAATCAAGCCTTATATTTTTTTATTGTTTTTCACGAGACAAAAGGCTCTTAAATCCTCGTATCTACACGAATTTCTCATCGTTTATACGAATTAGATATGCTTATAGATCCAAATATTATACGAATCTCTCATAAGCATTCTACTTATAAACTCATTCCATATAATTATCATTCCCTTATAACTATTAATACTTTCCTTCTATATAATTATTGTACTCATATAACTATTAATATTTTTATTCTATGGCCTTTCCATGTTACATCTTTCTAGACTGTATAAATCAATGTGAAGGTTCATTTTGATGATGACAATGAAAATTCAGCTTCAAAACCATCTCAAAAATATATTTTTTTAAAGTGGTGCTACACTCCCTAGGTTAACCGAACCTAGGCTCTGATACCAAAAATTCTGTAACGCCCCTATATGGGGGTTAACAGTTTTTAATGAGATAAAATAAAAATAAATAATAAAAGTAAAACCTTAAAAATAAAATTTGCCCGGGACTTAAATGAAAACTCTCAACTCAAAAATAAAAATATAAACGATAAATAAACCACAGTTTAATGTAGCACCTTAAATTTAATAGTATAAACTGTTGTCATCATCATTTTAACCCTCAACACATTGTAATACAGTCACAGAAAGTAACAATTGATGCTTACATTATCATGAAGAACATTCTCAACAATTGAAGCAGTCCCAATGTAATATAGCTATATCACTTCCTCAACTATATTTCTCGTAGCCACCTCACACTTAGTGAGTCCTGAAAAGATAAAAATATAAGGGAATGAGCGACACTATGCTCAGTAGAGAAAGCCATTACTCACCTTTAGGTTTTTATCATTACCACATTAAAACCTGCATGGTTAGTAAGTTACATCATATTCCAGATTATGAGGTTTATTATGATCACATCTTATGGATACCGTAGTTAATCGTTACCAAGTGTCATAATTACACATTTATACAAATATTACCAATCATCATTGTTCCTAGGTATCCATGTTAAATTGAGTATCACTCAACTCATCGAAACCCAAATGGGCGCACTTGATCACCCTATAAACATTCCAAGGGTGTTCCGGTGAGGGGACATCAAGCCCCGAGTCCTCACCAAGTCGATTCCTGTATAGTGTGTTCTGGGACTTTCAACCCAAGGAAGCGTCATCACCTTCCCCCTATTTTACCTTTTAGGGTATTCATGCCCAAGGACGTAACCGTCGCCCTCTTCATGTCTCACCATTTCTCTATATTAAATCATTATTAATAGAGTTAGTTTTCCTAACCATGCTTCTCAATTTATAACATGTGTCAATTCATTATGTTCCTCGCCGTACAATACAAGACGAGTCCATGTCATAGTTTCATATGTGATACTCATATAATATCAGTTCAACATAGATATATATATATTGCGGCAAAACAATCAATTTTAATTCTATAAAAACCTCACAAAAGATGAGTAATAGAATCCCTACCTTTCAAGCTTATCAACAGTCTCTTAATCCTGGAATCAATTAACGTTAGCTCCATACTCCCTTGATCTTGAACTCCAAGCAAAATAGATCCAGTTGTATCTCGCTGTATCTACGAAGCATCCTCTGTAGTGCTCCTCGAGCGACTATGAATGGCTAGGAATGCTTCCTGGAGATCATACATTCTTGAAAACGTCATTCTGGACTCCGATACTGCTGTTTGAATCGCCTCGATTCGCGTACAGTTGGTACCGGATGATTTTAATCGGAGTGGAATTTGCTCAAACGGAGGTCACCATTGCATCCAGAGCATCGAAATGAGTCAGGAGGCGGTCTCGGATCTTCGATCGGAGGTCCGGATCACAAAATCCCAATTTAGCCTTTGACTTGCCGTTGACCACTGTTGACCGGCGTTGACCAACTTTGACCGTCGTTGACCGGCGTCAATCGGGGTCCGTTGGCAGCTGGGCTCGGGCCTACCCCCCCTAAATCGACCCTTCTGAGTCCAATGGCGGGGTCAATTTCACCCAATTCTGCCTCTAACATAGCGGGTCGTGAAGTACAACGTCGGTAGAAATGGATGAGCTCCGATCTTGATTCTCCGACGATGGAAACCTGAAATTGGCTGAGGGCTTTTGCTACCCATCCTCTTATGAGCATTTCCCCTCATCCAATTTGAAGAAACGTGGCTGGGAAGAGCCAAAACGGAGGCTCCCGCGGATGTTGACGGCGGCGTTGGCCGTTCTCCGGCGAAACCGGCTCCTTCCGTGCAATTGATCGAGGGGTTTTACTCCCCTTGATCCTCTGAACTCATTGGGAGGGGTGGTGTCAGTCACCTCCTCCGGCAAGGCGGAGTTCCACCATGGGGGCGGCGGTGCACGGCGGCAATAGGCGGGCAGAGCAATTCAGCGGTTGTTGAGCTGCCACCAAGGGTGGGTTTTGTTCCTCTCATCACGGTGGTCGTGTAGGAACAAGAATCACGTCGATCGGACGTCGGACGGCGAAGATATCTCGTCGGAAAGAAATGGGTTTTGCTGCCACTTTGGGCGGCGCGTGTGGTCTCCTCCGGCGGCGTTTTGGGCGGCGCGACACCTCGTTGGACTCAGCTCGTCGAGAGCTTTCCATTGGTACGGGAGGTGTCGAAAATGGATGCCGAAATCTCAAACGATCTTTGAGGAGAGAGAGAGAATTTTTTTAGAGAGAGAGAGTTTCGAATTATGAGAGATTTTCTGATTTTTTTTATATATATACTAGGTAATTAATCTAATTACCTTAATACCCTTAGGAGAATAACGGGTGTCACAATGGGACCATAAACATCACTATGTACAAGTTCTGGAACCCCTTCGACCCTATTGCTCTTAGACCTAAATGGTCTTTTAGTTATTTTGCCCTTCAAAAAAGATTCACATTGTGGAATAGATTCCATGTTCCAAGGAATTAAAGGTCCATCCTTTACCAACCTTTGAATCCTATTCAAGCTAATATAACCTAATCACAAATACCAAAGATAAGTCTTATTAGAGTGAGAAGTCTTAAGTCTTTTTGAGTTATTATCATTAACCTCAGTGTTAAGCAGTAAGTCCATCTCAGGTTTGATAAAATATAGATTGTTTTGCATCCATCCATCACAAATAAAAGATTTGTTATTACGAATCACCGCTTTATTATTAAATGAAACAGAATAAGAATCTTTAAATAAACAAGCTACAGATATGAAGTTCCTTTTAAGTCTAGGAAATAAAAACAATCTTGTAAAACTAAAATCCTATAATTATCAAAATGAAGATGGATGTCTCCCACTGCTTCAGCCAACACCAAGGATCCATTGCTTATCTGAAGCGTGAAGTCTTCATACAATAGAGTTCTTGTTTCTTTGAACCCCTATAGAGAAACACAAACATGATTAATTGCTCCAGAATCTATGACCCAAGAGCCACTTGATTCCTTAACCAAACAAGTTTCAATAACTAGAAGATCACACCTAACTCTTTGGGAAAGGAAGTCCTTGTAATTATTCTTGACGTGCCCGACCTTCCTATAGAAAAGACACTTTAGTTTTTTGGGTTCTTCTTTTTCTTTTTCCTATTCTTGCTATTTGTAGGAATAGAAGATTTCCTGTTCTTAGCCTTCCACTTCCTTCCAATCCCAAGGTTAGGATTGGAAATGGATGCAGCCGCTAAGTTGGCCTTGCCACCCACAAGAGTTTCCCTAATTAGATTTTTGAACTCCTGTAACTGCTTCATTAACTCCGTTAAGATCATATCCTGTCTATTGCTCAAATTATATGAAGCTCTAAACTAGACAAACTCTTTTGACAGAGTCCAAAAAACCATAGTCATCTGTGACTTGGCATCAATATCAGCTCCATGGGCTTGAGCCTTAATGAGGTAACCTATAACCAACATCATATGCTCCTTCATAGACATCCTTGGTCTTTATTTTCAATTTAAAAGTTTTTGAAGCATCCATTACCATTTGTTTTGGCTTGGCCATCAAACATGTCTTCAAGATTATCCAAGATCTGCTTCGTAGTCTTATAATTTTCATGTTGAGCCTATAGTATGTTATTCATACTAGCCATAATATAATACTAGACCTGATCATTAGCATCTTTCCAATGATAATATGCTTGGATTTACTCATTACTAGATTCCTCGGTAGGTTTGGGAGGACACGGTGCTGTTAGCATAAATTTTAGTTTCTCAAAGGCTAGGATTGTTAGACATTTATGTCTATGTAGTAAACATATAATATGTTTCTGATGACATTTTTATCAATAAAGAAATTACGTATTATTTATATACCAAATCTTGTCCTCTTTACATTCGTATTTATTGAATGCATGTTAAGCAAACAAAAGTTTGAGACTTTCAGTCTAAACCTTTAAGAATTGGGCATATGATGGAAGATTATGCGGAAGGTATGATTCTTAAGGTGACAATTTAAATCATAAGATCAACAATCGAGGGAATAAAGTTGGGCACTTTATTCATGTAAAGATTGTTATGTTGTCTATATCGCTATTGTGAGATGGTTTGTCTTGACCATCGGATGTGGACTCTATGAATAAAAACATTGGCACATTGTCATATGTGACGATGTGTTGGATCGGGATATAAAGTGAATTAATTTGGATTAATAATTCTATCTTGGCGAATCGATTCACTTTAGACAATCATTTGTATTGTATCTTAATCCTAAGATGAATAGTGGGCCCGTTGCCTTGACTTGTGTCTTTTGATGCACCAAAGGGTGACACCCATATTTTAATAGTGGTATGCATGCCGAAACATTGGAGGCATGACTCTTGATAGTGTAGACCTGTTATTCATAGATATGGAATCCATAGCTCCTCTTTAGGAGTAGTGATATCCTCTTATATTCGTTATCATGTAGTTGGAAAACTAGAGCGCTTAACCATTTGGATACATAGCTGTAACTGAATGGTATATCGTCTTTGGATGGTAAGTTTTTCAATGGTGAGATAATGAAATGTAAGATAAAAATAATCGGGAAGGTAAGACAGAACTTGTCCTTAAGCTGGTTATGGATAATTCTATGGGGATACGATATGCTATAATATGTCATGGAGATTTAGCTATATGGGCTTCGTAATTCTATATAGTTTGAGAATGCAGCTCTAAGCTTTTAGTAGAGTAGCGTTAGAGTTGATAATTATGAAATGTATATCTGGGATATTAGGTTTCATAATTATCAAGAGCTTGAACTATATAGGTCCATCAGGTCCCCTTTGCTAGCTCACAAAAATCCTATAACGATACGACGTGTTTTTTCAATAATTGGTGACTTATGTTAGATTTATCAAATTGGCTGAAATTTGGAAGTATCAAATAATTCATGTATGTTTATTGGTTGAATTAATTTTGTGACAAAATTGATTCAAGATAATATTTTTGAATTATCAGGATCAGATAATTCATGTCTGTTTATCGGTTGGATTAATTTTGAATTAATTCAAGATAAACTTGTTGAATTATTAGGAATTCATTTATTTTTCTAGAGATTATCTAGATAAAGTTGTTTTAATTAGATAACTTTTCTCTTGGTTTATTTGAATTAAACTGAGACTTTATCTTATAGAATCTCAGGTGGAAAATAAAAGATTCGCTGTGATTTTATCGATAGTTTGGCATGTTGATCCTCACGTTCGGCCTACCGATGGGGCAAGTTTGGCATGCCGGTTATATAGATCAGTATGCCGACCGTGCGATAAAGAGATCACGTGTTTTCATGCAGATTTCATCAGATATTGATCCAAAATTGGTTTTGATTTGAATTTTGAGACATCATCTGATAAGGACTGACTCCTGTGCCCAACCTCTATAAAAAGGGAGTGAGTCTCATTATTGTTTAGATCAATTGAGAGATTAAGAGTGATACTCTACAGGTGAGATTTTGAAAACTCCCTGAGAGCTCTTGTTCATAAATCACGAACATTAGCATTGGGTTCTCTCAATTGGTTGGAAGGAGAGTCGCCTGGTGGAAGAGCTGTACGTGTGAGCCCACACTCACTCCAATCGTGGATAGAGAATAGCATAGAAGGCCAATTGGTTGAGGTCCTTCTGAACGTTTCTTCTCTTCACAGATTGCAAGAGCTTTTCGGCATATACAAGGTTAGTAAGATCTGGTTAATTTATGCATATAGCATATCAAACTTGTGTTTTAGAAAATAATATGATATAAAAATTTTTAAATTCTACTGTGTACTATTTTTCCAACAAGGATAATATTTAGGCTCCTTTTCCATTCATTGTAATTTTCCCTAGTTAATTGGTTTTTATCGAGTATTGAAGATAAAGCGTTTTTAGACATTTTAATCCATAATAAAGAATCATATACCAAATATAAGCAAGCATTCCATAACAGTTTAGTGAGATAACACAATCAAGTAAAAAAAAACATTTGTGTTTATGTGTCAAAACCTTGAAAATATCACAACCTTACAACCATAATTCCTAACTTAGAATTTAACAAGCAGCCTAGGGGAGACTTGCCAAATACAATTAGGAACACAGATCCCCTCTTGATTAATACATGTCATCCAGGACCATCTAATCTTGTATATATTAATAATTATTTTCTTTGGCCATTAATTTTATTAATAGAGTTCCTAGGAGAGGTTAATAATAAAATCAACATGAGTGTATAACCATCGTTTCAATTATTTTATCCACAACCTATAATCACCGCCTAGGGGTATGCAACGATAAATCATGCTAAAATATCTTATCCTTTTAGATATCCAACCCAGTACATGATGAAGTCCCTTCCTAGGAGTCGAAACCACCATGTGCTACCTATGGACCAACGATGGAGGTCGTAGGTCCTCTCTTCAAAAACCTTCTCCCACTCAATCTTTTGAAAACAATATTTTATTTTAAAACATGCGGGAACAATTTTTAATGAGCGGCACTCCCTATTCTATATGGCATGTTATCAACATTCATAGCAAATCATATTATAATTAGACAAGCAAAGCAATCATGCAAAGCCACAAGCAAAATAATAATAAATAGCCGTAATATTATGGTTCCACCCTAGAGAAAAGAAATTGAAGATTACAAGAGATCAATCAAAACATATTATCGATTCTTCATCCTTGTATTTTCAAGTGGCATCTGTCTTTATGTGGCATCTGTCTTCAAGTATTCAATCCCACATAGATCAAATACTTCACTGTTTCAATCATCACAAAATTTCATGTTTCTTAGAATTGTCTCAAAAATAAAATCAAAACTGCACCTATTTATGAAAACCTACAACTTTTTGTCGGCCTACCGGTCATAATCCATCAGCCTATTGAGCATAGCAGTTCGGTCTACCATTAGAGCGGGCTAAAATTTGCTCCGCGGATAGCCTGGCGAACTAGAGGTTCAACTTGTCGATCTGTGATCATCGGTCTGTCAAACTTGAGGGTTTGGCCTACCGACCGAGCATAAATCAAGTTTTTCTAAAAACCAATTTGTATGTAGTTTTTCAATCTTATTTTTAACAATTCAAAACATTAAATTTTGAGAGTCAGCAAATACCTTTGGAATCGCTATCATCTATCTTCTAGATCCGTCTTCACTCTGAATGATTATTTAATTACAAAATTTTTACAAATTTAAAATTAAATAATAATTCTTAGACAGTTATGATAGATTCTAACCTCTAAGAAACCATAACTGGCACAAATTAATTAATTAATAAATAATTAAATGATAATTTAATCAACCATGATTAATTAATAAACATTCAGCATATAATGTCATAAGAACACATAAATATATAAAAACCCTAAAGTGTCAACTCTCTAAAAAATTAAATTCAAGCATAGGAGAGATCAAGATCACATAATTTATATAGCATGATCACAAACTCGTAAATTTACGTAAAAAACATGTCTTAGATGCCAATTGTTAAAAACAAGTACATAGCAAAATTTTAAAAAACTTTTCAATAGAGTATTTTTCAAAACACAAGTTTGACATGTCATATACATAAATTAATCAAATTTTACTAACCTTCGTATGCCAAAGAGCTCCTGCAATCAATGAAGAGAAGAACATTCTAAAAAAGCCTTAAACAACTGGTCTTCTTTACTATTCTCTATCCACGATTGGAGTGTGTATGGACACACGTCGTTCAGCTGTTTCCCGGTGACTCTCTTTCCAACCAATTGAGAAGACCTAGAGCTTAAGGTTCGTGATTGTGAACAATAGCTCTGAGGGAGTTTTAGAGTATCTAACACTATAGTACTCACTCTTAACTTCTCAACTGATCTAAATAATTGAGAAAACTCACTCCCAATTTATAGAAGTCAGGCCCAAGGTTGGTCATTATTAGATAAGATCTCAAAAATTTGAATCTGGATCAACTTCTGATAACATTGCATAAAAAACGCATGATCAAATTATCATTAGATCGGCAGGCTGAACTAACGGATCGGCCTACCGAACTTGCTCTATGGGTAGGTCGAACTAACCGATTGACATACCAAACTTATGATAATATGATCCCTGAGAATCTATTATTTCCCACCCAAAATTCTTTGGATAAAGCCATAGTTTTAATTCAAATAACCCAATAGAGAAGTTATCTGATTAAAACATTTATACCTAGATAATCTCTAGGAAAATAAATATACTCGATAATTTAACAAGTTTATCTTGAATTAATTTATAGAATTAATTCAATCGATAAACATACATGAATTATCTAATCCTATTGATTTTCAGCCAATATAAAAATTTAACACAAGCCACTAATTTATTAGAAAAGCATGCCGTATCATTACAGGATTTATTATGAGCTAGCAAAAGGGACCTGATGGACCTATATAGTTCAAGCTTCGATAATTATAAAATATAATATCCCAAATACACATTTTATAATTATCAACTCTAATACTACTCCACTAAAATCTTAGAGCTGCACTCTTAAACTATATAAAATTACGAAGCCTAAATTAGCTAAGTGTTCATGACATATCATAATGTGTCGTATACCCATAGGATATTCATAACCGGCTTAAGGATAAATTCTATCTTAACTTCCTGATTATTTTTGTCTTACGTTTTGTTATCTTACCATTGGAAATCTTACTATCCAAGGATAGTATACTATTTGGTTACACCTATGCATCCAATTGGTTGAACGCTCTAGTTTTCCAATTATAGAATGATGCATATAAGAGAATATCATTGACTCCACCAATGGAGCAATAGATTCTATATCTATGAATAATAGTTCTACGCTATCAAGGGTTATGTCTCCAACATACTGGTATGTGTACCATTATAAAGTCAAAATGTCACCATTTGATACATCAAAAGACATAAGTCAAAATAACCGGCCCATTAGTCATTTCAAGATTAAGATACAACATATATGATTGTCTAAAGTGAATTGATTTATACAGATGTAATTATTAATCCAAATCAATTCTACTTTATATCTTGACCAAGTACATCGTCACCTATGACAATATACCAATGTTTTTACTCGTGGAGTCCAACTCTGATAGCCAAGACAAGACATCTCCCATTAGGAATGTAGACAATATAACAATCTTAGCATGAATAAAGCACCCAACTTTATTGCCTTGATTGTGGATCTTATAATTTAGGCCATCACCTTTAGAATCATGTCTTCTGCATAATCTATCCATCATATACCTGATTCTTAAGGGTTTAGACCGATAGTCTTAGACTTTTGTTTACTTAACATATATTCAACTAATATAAACGTAAAGAGGGCAACATTTGGTATATGAATAATAAATTCTTTATTGTTAAAATGTCTATAAAAATGTATTACAAGATTTTAATCTTTAGAGCATACATGTCTAACACATTCAATACATAACAGCTTCTCAATTACATTAGCAACTTGCTCAACTCTAGGTTGCTTACTATTTCCCTATTATGGCTTTTATTATACCCTTTTCCATTGGGTATGATTCTTTCGAGTAAATCCTAACCTTCTTTGTTAGCAAAACTTCTTAATGTCTTTCTCATCCTAGTTAGCCATCAATGCCTTGTCCACCATCTCTCTAAACTCCATGACAAAAGACATCCTCATATCCCTTCTGATTTTAGGATTAAGGCCTCCTAAATACACAAGAATCACGCATTGTGCAAACTTAATTTTCCACTTTGCCTAGTTTTGTATTTTCTTTTCATAAATTTAGAAATAACATTCTAACTAATTTTCACCTATTTATAAGCTTTCAAAATCACTTAATAAACATTTAGAATCAATAAAAATAAAAAAATAATCAGGCTCCACAACATTATCAATCTTGCATAGAAACTAACTCAATTGGCTTAGTTTTGCTTCAAACATATTGAATCTGAATTTCCAATGTCAAACATAGAGGGCTGACTTTAAAATTGCATAAAAAAAACATTAATTCAACATAAAATTATGTAAAAATTAATGAAATACCTTGCAGGGGTTTAGCTTCAAGGGCTTTAGAAAGCTCCAATTCCACTAATTCTAAGCTTAAAAGGGTAAAAACAAGTGTTGTTTTGTGGCATCTGAGTTTCTATCACCTAGTTTCAATTTTTATCGGTTTGAGGACTTTGAAAATTGAGAGAAACAAAAAGGAAAAAGCTATGGATGCTAGAGAAAAAAGGAAACATAAATAAACATTCTAGTTCATTTGACTTAGTCAAAAATAGGTAAATAAAGGGAGGAAGTTGTTTGGGTGCTGTTGCTATCCTTTTCTTAGATTTGACAAGTGGAAAGGGTGCTGAGTAAGAAAAAAATCAGCCAATAATTAGTCAATTAAATCAAGTACAAAAAAGTGCAATCCAATTTTCTATAATCTAGTCAACAATCCAATAAAATTACACCATCTTGTACACTTTCAATTCTAACCAAATCTAGCTATTTCAAATGCATAAATGTGCAAAAAAATTAGTTGAGAATGCTTTTGAGATGGAAAGCACTTTCTAATCAATTCATAACCGTTTAGCATACCCATCTTCCTAAACAGAGAAATTGAGCATTGCATAGCAACTAAAACTTTTAAAACATGTTAGATCATACATTAATAATTCAATGTCATCTTCAGTGAATACAATCACATTTATGCATGATTGAATCTTAAAAATAACAAGTACTCATGTTTGTAACAATATGATTTCTATATGCTTGTAATTTAATAGCCCGTATTTGCATAGCAACTAAAACTTTTAAAACATGTTAGATCATACATTAATAATTCAAATGTCATCTTCAGTGAATACAATCACATTTATGCATGATTGAATCTTAAAAATAACAAGTACTCATGTTTGTAACAATATGATTTCTATATGCTTGTAATTTAATAGCCCGTATTTGCTAAATGCATAGAAATACAAGTTGCTTATTACTAGCTAATTACGAGTTAGTTGGGCATTAAAATCCTTTTCTCCTTATAATATATCGTCATTAAAATTTGACATATCTAATAGATTTGAATATTTGTTTTGCATCTCATCCTCTCTTTCCCATGTGGTTTCTTCTGTTGAATTTTCCTCCATAAAACCTCAACAAGTTTAATCTTTTTGATCCTCAACTCCTTTTCTTTTCTATTAAGGCTTATAACTTAAAACATAGGATGGATTTGGAATGTACTTCTTGAACATGGATACCTGAAATACATCTTGTACGCTGGATAGTGATAAAAATAAGGCCAATCTATATGCTTCATCACCAATCATTTCTAAGATTTCAAATGGGCCAACATACCTTGGGCTTAGCTTTCCTCTTTTCCCAAATCTCATGATGCCCTTCATTGGAGAAACCTTTAGGAATATATGATCCCCAACAGTAAATTCTAGATCTTTCATTATCTTGATTTAGTCTTCATCCTTTAGCATATCTTTTCTTCTGCCTTAGCAATTTTCTATGCCATCTCTGGTCTAAGTAATTCCCTTTTTCCAACTTCATCCCAATGAACCAGGGATGTATATTTTCTTCCATACAATGCTCATAAGGTGCCATTCTAATCGCCGCTTGGTAACTGTTGTTGTAAGTAAATTCTATTAGAGGAAGCTTTATATCCTAACTTGTTTATATATCTAGCACACAAGCCCTTAACATATCTTCCAATAGCTGAATTGCCTTTTTTATCTGTCCATCACTTTAAGGATGAAATGATGGTACTAAATGCAAGCTTTATTCCCCTAACGCTATGTTAACTATTCCAAAATGCAGATGTGAACTTAGGATCTCTATTAGAAATAATTGAAATTGGCACTCCATGTAATCTGACTATCTCTTTGACGTACATTAAGCAAATTGGTCCATGATATAAGTGGATTTTACTAGAAGAAAATAGGTTGACTTGGTTAACCTATTCATATTCACCCATATAGAGTTAAATCCTTTTTGAGTTATAATGTGTTCCCATTTCAACTCTAGAATCAATAAAGATTTCAACAACCCCGCTAGTCTTTGATGTTCAATCTTAACTTGATGACAAGTTAAACATTTAGCCACAAGCTTTGCTACATCTTTCTTCATTCCAAGCCACCAATAATGATACTTTTAAATCTCTATACATTTTTGTGCTACCTCGGTGTACTAAATAAGGAGTCATATGGGAAGTTTGGTACACACTATTAGAATTAGATATGAAAAGCAGTAGAAGAAATGGATCGTTGACAAACAAAAATTTTCTGACAGCTTTGTTGATCGAGAATAGCTATATAATTTTTTTAAGAATAGAAAGCTTTGAGAATTTTTAACAAACTTTTTGAAGACATATCAAGGTATCCTAGCTTTCCTCTTTGACACCACGATCTTCTAAGCCAGTCCTCTATAGTAATGGAAAGATGAGTGGACATCAAACTCCAAGAAAGCATTAACTTCATACTTTAGATCTGTTATATACTTAACACATGAGATAGCAAACCTTTTTTTCCCAAAGAAAGAACTCTCAGTTTTTCTCTTTGAGTATTTTGTGAAGTTACATGGAAAAGATTGATTAAGATAACTATTATTACTACCTTTTTAGATCTGAGTAGTTAGTTATTTTCAATTAATTTTAAATTTAAAATAATCACCATTTCAGATAGATGGGGAAGGGATATACTTTACATTCCTTATCCTTTTTTTTTTAAACCATGTACATGTATATATATATGTTTAACGAAAACAAAATACAAAGAATCACATTATATGTGATTCCATATATAAATATATATATATATATATATATAATCATAAAACGAAATGATGAAAAACATTTTTCGTCATTTTATATATATATAACATATAATGAATCTTATATATATATATATATATACGTATAAGATTTGGTTCAAAACCAAATCAGAAAACGTGAAGATATTTTATATATCTAAATTCAAAAAATAAATCATATTTAGTTAAAATTAGATTTTTAAATTAATTAATTAATTATTTAATTTTGTGCCTAAGTAAGAAAAGACCAAAGGTGGTCCCATAACACATGTGTCACATACAAAATTAAAATTATATTTAAACAATCTTATTATTCAAATGTTATTAATTAATTAATTTAAAACATAGTTAATTAATCTCATTAATTAAATATAATCAATTAATTAATTAACTAAAGCTTAGTTAAATGTGATAATATTAATCATATTACATTATGTGTCACAAAGAACATTTTTCTGTATCACGTTAAAAACTCAAATGTGAAATAATTAATTTAAAATTTAATAATTCTAAATTAAATATGTATAATTCAAATCAAGAGCATGTGGGATTGGGTGGTAAGGAGCCTATTCTCCCTTAAGCAAGGTCGTCTTGGGTTCAGGCCTTGTGTTTGGAGAAGCATTTGTTGGGAAAGCTTCCCCCTACTGCACGGTCTGACTTGGCTTGAATTCGGATTAGTCAGGTATACTCCCGCTAGAGTTGAGGGACCCTTAATGTGAGTTCGTGCCTCTAGTTGTGAGTTCATTAAATTTAATACAGTGTTATAAAGGTGGCATTGGGGATCTATGGACCTATAAGCCCAGCTCCAATAAATTTGGACAATTAATTAAACTCTTTAATTAATGCACTAAATTTATTAGTTTCAGTGTTACTCCACTAAAAACTGAAACTAAACTCTTATAGTGAAAATTGCTCAAAGAAAATTAGCGAGTAGTTCATTGATATAATTATTACATATAAGTCAGTCCTTTATAAATAGTTTATAATAAAAGCTAGGTCTGAATTTTTGTTTACCACTCTTATTATATTTTTACTCTTGAGTTCCAATAATTCTCTAACGAACAATTAATTCATAATCTGATTATAAACAAGAGCTGTAATGTTCAAACCTCAAATCATCACTCAAGAGAACTATTTTTCTATTTTCTATAAGGAAAGAATAGATTCCATATCTGTATAATATTATGCCTAGCCACATGTTACATTATGTTTTCAAGATGTTAAGTTATGATATGTGTTTAGACAAATCTTACGATGTAAGTCAAAAAACACAATGTCATAAATAAGAGTCTAATAAATACTCAAGATTAAGATTGTCAAATATATGATCATTATAGTGATAAATTTGATTACTCTATTTGTAACGGATGATTATTAAAGATTCATAATTTATCTGGTCCAGTCCTATATAATCTCATTATATAAAATACCTCCAATCTAATGTCTCTATATTAATAGCCCGGTTAAGACTATTTCATTCTAAATAAGATTAAACCATACTTGTAATATTTAATTAAAGCTCTTAAACTTTAATTGATTATTATGGACTATTTAGATTATTATCTATAAATTTTATCCCTAAGCATATAACACTTATATGCTAAATTTATAGTCATATAAATAATCATGGAATTTTCTTGATCTTTATAAAAGTATTCATAATACGTATAAGCAACCATAATAATTATAAATGTCACTTTATTTATTTTTTAACAATATGTACAATGTCACAGCTTATAGGACACCAAACCCAACAATCTCCTACTTGCCCTAAAATAGGTGAGACATGTCTCTGAGACCTAAGCCTTCCAAATGTCCCTTGAAGTTCTTTGTAGGTAATGTCTTGGTAAAAGGATCGGCATAGTTGTTAATTGACGCTATCTTCATAACTTCTACATTATCTCGATGTACTATCCCTTTGATCTAATGATATTTTCTCTCCATATGCTTTCGTCTTTTGTGGCTTCTGGGTTCTCTTGAATTTTCCACTACACCACTACTATCACAATAGAGTGTGAGTGGTTTATCTATGCTTGGAACAACTTTCAGATCATTTAAGAACTTACGGAGCCAAACAGCTTCTTTAGCTGCTTCATAAGCAGTACATATTCAGCTTCTATAGTAGCAGCAATACAATATTGTTTTGTGCTTCTCCAAACTATGTCTCCACCACCAAAAGTAAACACTGATCTAGATGTAGATTTGCATGTGTCTTTGTTTGATTGAAAATCGAATCAGTGTACCTAGTGGAAATCAAATTCTCACCAGAATATACTAGCATATAGTTTCTCGTTCTCTTGAGATACTTGAGAATGTGTTTAACCACCACCCAATGATCTAATCCTAGGTTGGACTGGCATCGACTAACTATACCCACCACATAGCAAATGTTAGAATGATCTAATCCTAGGTTGGACTGGCATCGACTAACTATACCCACCACATAGCAAATGTTAGGTCTTGTACACAACATAGCATACATTAGTTTTCCCACTGTAGATACATAAGATACCTGCCTCATATTTTCTTCCTATTAAGGTGTCTTAGGAAGTTGCTCTTTTGAAAGATAAACTCCATGATGTGTATGTAAATTACTTAGAGTTTTGCATCAAAAATCTGCTAAGTACCTTATCGATATATGATGTTTGAGACAGCACTAACAATTTGTTCTTGTGATCCTTTATGAGTTGGATTCCAAGAACATAACTTGTCTCTCCTAAATCTTTCATTTGGAAATGGCTGGCGAGCCATTTCTTTACATTAGATAATATCCCTACATCATTCCTAATGAAAAGGATATCATCTACATAAAGAACTAAGAAGACCACCTTCTTATCTTTGATGTACTTTTATACATAAGGTTCATCAATATTTTGATCGAAATCGTAAGACTTGATCGCCTCATCAAATTATAAGCTCTAAGATCTTGAAGCTTGCTTGACCTTTGCGACTTGCAAACTTTTTGCTTTTGATCTTTGACTACAAACCCTTCTGGTTGCATCATATAGATGCTTTCCTCAAGATAGCCATTCAAAAAGGAAGTCGTGACATCCATTTGCCATATTTTGTAATCAAGACATGCAGCAATGGATAAAAGAATCTGAATGGATTTAAGCATAGCTATAGGCGAGAAAGTTTCTTTGTAGTCAACTTCCTCCTTTTGGGTATAACTCTTTGCCACAAGCCTAGCATTGAAAGTCTCAACTTTTCCATCCACTCCTGTTTTTTTTCTTGTAAATCCACTTGCACCCTATGGGTTTTATCCCTTCAGCAAATCTACAAGTTCTTAGATTGAATTAGAGTACATGGACTCCGTTTCAAGGTTCATAGCCTCCAACTGTTTCTCCTTTTTAGAATCTTCCATTGCATGATGATATGTCAATGGATCATCCTCACCATTATCAGAGATAGCAATATGTACTTCTCCAATTTTCCTTGTAGCGAGTAGGGGGTCTCATAACCCTCTTACTATGTCAAGGTGGTATGACATCCTAATCTCGAGATGTGGTCTCCTCATTTTGTCCTTTAACAATGGTTGTCGGCTACAGACTGATCTGATAAGAAAGTAACACTTCAAGTACAACTTTGTTACGAGGTTTATAGTTTGTCATATAATCATTCTCAAGAAAGTGGTGTTTGTCGACACAAACACCTTCTATTTTTGTGGACTATAAAACAAACCTCCCCTAATTCCCTTTGGGTATCCTACAAATAGGCATACTTCAAAATGTGGTTCCAGCTTCCCGATCTTTCCTTTCACATGTGCTTTATGGATATGTCGCATACTAGGTTTGCGACCATTCCATAACTCTAAGGGTGTTTTTGGAATAGCCTTAGATGGAATCATGTTTAGAAGATATACTACAGTTTGTAGCTCATATCCCAAAATGAAGTGGGTAATGATGAGTAGCAGAGTATAGATCTTACCATATCAAGCAACGTCCGATTTCTTCTCTCGGTGAAACCATTCTATTGTGGTCTTCCAGGTGCGGTGAGCTGTGATAGAATAACATGTTATATCACATGGTCCTTGGACTCAGTATCAATCTATTCTTCTCTTCAATCAGATCGAATAGTCTTCATTGACTTTCCTAATTGGTTTTCAGGTTCCGGTTGGAATTCTTTAAACTTTTCAAAAGTTTCAGATTTCCTTTACATTAGGTACATGTATACTTAACTCAAATAATCATTAATAAATGTGATAAAATATTTGTAACCACCATGTGCTTGTACATTCAATGAACCATAGACGTCTGAATGTCTTAGCTCAAGTGGTTCCTCGGCCCTTTTGCCTTTTGCAGTGAAAGGCCTTTTAGTCATTTTACCTTTAAGACAAGATTCACAAAATGGTAGAGAACTGACTTTTAGTTCTCTTAAAAGACCATCCTTATCAGTCTCTTAATCCTATCAAGGTTAACATGACCTAATCTAAGGTGTCATAGGTATGTTTCATCATCAAAACAAGCCTTTTGCTTCTTAGGTTTTGGTTGTTCAACATTGAAGATTTTGGTATTGATTAGTGATTTTTCATTGGGCTTCAAAGTGTAAAGCCCATTTTCAAGATGTGTAGAACAAATATCCAAACCATTTCTAGAAATACTAGCATAATTACCATTAATAGAAACATTAAACATTTGTTGAAACAACCTAGAAACTGAAATCAAATTTTTACAAAAACTAGGAATATAATAAACATTGTCCAACATTAAAAATCTATTTCTAAAATAAAGTTTTATAACTCCCACTACTCTTGCAGAAATAACCTCTCTTGTTCCCACTCTTATTGTTTGCTCCCCATCGGCAAGCTCCTTTCTAGAACTAAGCACTTACAAAGAAGAACAAACATGTTTAGTTGCCGCTGAATCAATTATCCAAGGTAAAGTATCATCTTCAACTAAACAAGCTTCTAAAACAAGTAAATATGATTTACTGTTGTTCTTATTTTCTTTGAGCTCTTGAAGATGCTTCTTGTAGTTTCTCTTCCAATGCCCAACTACGCCGTAGTGGAAACATTTTCCTTTGGGCCTCTTTTGCTTTGAGCTCCTTTTGTTGTTGTTGCTTTTGTTCTTCTTAGGTTGCCCTCCATTCTTAAACTTACCACTTCCTTCAGTTCTAATTCCTCTTCTTATTATTTCTAGTAAAAGAGAAGGGTTGAGCTTCTGCAACATTTGCCTCACCTTCTTTAGTCTTTTATTTCAAAATAGACTCGAAGGTTTGTAGCCCATTAAGCAACTCAGTCATGTTATATTTCATCTTGTTCATAAAATAGTTGTTATTGAACTAAAGGAACATAGGGGTGAGGGTTTCTAAAATCATCCCCACCTGTGTGGGCTCATCTATCACTGTCCTGTTCACCTCAGCCTCATGGAGATAGTTAACCATGCTGAGAACATGTTCTCTAACTGAAACCCCTGCCTTCATTTTGGCATTCATCAAGCCTTAACGGCTTCATGGTGTGCCTTTTTAAAAGGTTTACCATACATGTCTTGTAGATACTATGTTATCTCATAAGTAGTCTCTATGCTTTCATGCTTCATCCTAAGCACGTTAGACATGCCAGCCAACAAGAAATAGTGGGCTTTGTTGTTTGCCTCGATCCAACGATCATATGTTTCTTATACATTACAAGAGGCATTATCAGTAGACGGTGGAGGGCATTCCTCTATCAGGACAAACTTGTAATTTTTACAGATTAGTATAATATTCATGTTATTCTCATACTTGATAAAATTATCTCCGGCTAATTTTTCATTTGAAAGAATAACGATGATTGGATTAGACATTGTTGCTATAATAAATAAATAAATGACATAAAATTAAACGGTTGCATAAACATCATATATATATTGGAATAGTAAACGTGATACATGATGCATATGGAAAAACACATAAAATATTTAACTAGTTCCACGATAATTCTATTTTAATAAACAAAGTGTCGCTGTAGCGTAGGTCAAATTATTTATGAAATGAATTGAGACATTCTCAATTAATAAATATATTCAAAATATTTCATATTTTCTATATTTATTAATAACCAATTATTTTTGGTTAAGATACAATGAACAGATTAATTATATCTTTATGAGTGCAACCCACAATTTTAGATTTTAACAACTTAACTCAAAATTGCCACCGTAGGGTAGGTCAATTTTGAAATACATTATAAAATCCTATCTCTTGAAAGCCAACTTTGTTATTGATTTAAATGCACACCGTCCGTAGGAAGGACAAAATCAAAGTGTCGCGAGACGCCACTTAAATCTCACGGTGTTGTGCTAATAGTAGAGATCGTAGGTAATATTATTATATTACCTTTTCCCACTCATTATTTTAAAATGATGTGTTTTATCTTATAAAACATCTTATGTTTCATAATTCTAGTAAATAAAAACAATTTTTTAATTACTAGGTATTATTTTATATTAATAGAATCCCATCCTATTCACACTTAGATAAATTATCAAATTTTCTAAAAATCTAAATTTATCATGAATTGTCTATGCGACCTAACATTAAACAATTTAAAATTAGACAACTTACAATTAATGTGAATTTCACCATGTTTTAACTATTAAAACTAAAATCACATTATTTGGTTGATTAATAAAATAAATTAAAAATCAGATTTTATAAAATCAACCCAATTAATTTAGTCTCATTAAATTAATTCTAATACATATTAAATAATTTTATAAAAAAATTTACAAAAGATGAAATAATATGCAAGTGTATGCATGTCATGTTACAATAACTATAAGTGAGCACTTTTTTAGATAGCATATTATAATGCATGAATATGTTATCACAAATATCCTAACATAAAATAATAGCATGAAAATAAATAATGGATTTTTGGCCGGGTCCTTTTGGATAATTAAATTACAACCCTTAAAAAAATAAGATAAAAAAATTACAAGGGTCTTCTTGTAATTATACATAATTTCCAGCTCTGTTATACTAGACTTCGCTATGTGGGTTATGGGTGAGAATATGCAGTGAGCCTTTTCGTTGTAAATAACGTGCAACTTTTTGTAAAGTTATATAACTCCATAACTCTTTAAAGAACCCCACGTGAAGGTACATATTACCTTTTTTTTTTGTTATATAAAGTCATACACATGTATTCAGGAAGCACAATAATACTGTTCTGTCTTTGTGCATTAATGAAGACGAAGGCCCACGTGCAGGGTATAGGTCATTGGAAAAAAGAAAAAAATAATAATAGTAATAAATTACAAAAAGCCTGTGCCCCCTTTTGGGCTCACAAAAATTTGATCTAATTAAAAGGAGAATAAAATTACCAATCCAAAAGGACCATATATAATTAACGACCAAAAATCTATTCATAAAATAACCATTAATCACATGAACAACATTTTTAAAATGCAAAGTGCTCACAAACATACATCAAGAACATGATATTATCAAAATAAAATCATGTTAATTAAAATTAAATATGTTATAACCCATTCTGATGCCATTTGTTAGAATTAAATATGAAAAGAAGCGGAAGGAATAAATTGTTGACGAACAAAAATTTTCTAAAGACTTTGTTTATCGGGAATAGCTATATAATTTTAATTAATATTAGAAAGCTTTGAGAATTTTTTACAAACTTTTTGAAGACCTATCAAGGTATTTTAGCTTTTCTCTTTAACAACACGATCTTCCAAGCCAGGCCTCCACACCAATGGAAAGACGAGTGGACGTCAAACTATAAGAAAGAATTAACTTCACACTTTTCTAGATACTCAACACGTGAGATAGTAGACCTTTTTTTCCTAGAGAAAGAACTCTTATAAGGTGTTTGGAAGGGTGGTGGGAACCACTTTTACTGTAGTATGTGAGAGTTTTACACTGTAACATATTTTTTTATTGTTACTATAGCATGTGAGAGCTTTACACTGTTTATAACTGAGATTGTGGTGGGAACTGAGTGGTTCCCACCACTGCCAAACACCCCCTTAGTTCTTTTCTTTGAGTATTTTGTGAAAGATACGTGAAAAAGATTGATTGAGATAACTGTTATCTCTACCTTTTTATATCTAAGCAATTACTTATTTTTTAATTAATTTTAAATTTGAAATAACCACCATATCAGATATATAGGGAAGGGATATACTATACAATCGTTATCCTTTTTTTTAAACCATGTACATGTATATATACATACGTTTATATACATATTATATATATATGTTTAATGAAAACAAAAAACAAAGAATCACGTTATATGTGATTCCATATATATATATATATAATCGTAAAACCAAATGACAAAAAACGTTTTTCATCATTATATATATATAAAATATAATGAATCTTATATATATACATATAAGATTTGGCTTAAAACTAAATAAAAAAAAGTGAAGATATTATATATATATATTTAAATTCAAAAAGTAAATCATATTTATTTAAAATTATATTTTTAAATTAATCAATTAATTATTTAATTTTGTGTCCAAGTAGGAAAAGACAAAAGGTGGCCCATAACACATGTGTCACATACAAAATTAGAATTATATTTAAATAATCTTATTATTCAAATATTATTAATTAATTAATTTAAAACATATTTAATTAATCTTATTAATTAAATATAATCAATTAATTGATTAACTAATGTTAAGTTAAATGTGACAACATTTATGATATTATATTATGTGTCAAGAGAATATTTTTCTGTATCACATTAATAACTTAAGTGTGAAATAATTAATTCAAAATTCAATAATTTTAAATTAAATACGTATAATTCATTTTATGCATTAAATCCAATAAAGTGTTATAAAGATGGTGTTGGAAATCTATGGACCTATAACCTAAGCTTCAATAAATTTTGACAATTAATTAAACTGTTTAAATAATGTGCCAAATTTATTAGTTTTAGTGTTATTCTACTAAAAACTTAAAACTGAACTTTTGAGACTATAGTGAAAATTACTCAAAGAAAATTAGTGAGTTGTCCATTGATATAATCATTACACATAAGTTAGTCCTCCATAAATAGTTCATAATAAGAGCTAGGTTCAATTTCCTTTTACATCTCATATTACATTTTTATTCTTGAGTTATAATAATTCTCTAATGAACAGTTAATTCATAATCTGATTATGAACGAGTGCTCAACTGTTCAAACCTCGAATCATCACTCAAGGGAACTATTATTCTAATTTTCATAAGGAATAGAGTCCATATCTATATAATATTATTCTCAACAATTTATTACATTATGTTTCTAAGATACTAAGTTATGATCTATGTTTAGATAAATCTTACCATGCAAGGCAAAAAACATAATGTTATAAATAAAAGTCTAATAAATACTCAAAATTGAGATTGTCAAATATATGATCCTCATAGTGATAAATTTGATTACTCTATTTGTAACAGATGATTATTAAAGATTCATAATTTATCTAGTCTAGTCCTACATAATCTCATTATGTAAAGTACCTCTAATCCAATGTCTCTACATTAATAGCCTAGATAAGACTATTTTATTTTAAGTGAGATTGGACCATACTTATAATATTTAATTAAAGATTCCAAACTTTAATTAATTATTACAGACTATTTAGATTATTATCTATTAATTTTATCCCTAAGCATATAACACTTATATGCTAAATTTATAGTCACATAAATAATCATAGAATTTTCTTGATGTTTGTAAAAGTATTCATAATACATAAAAGCAACCATAATGATTATAAAGGTCGCTTTATTTATTTCTTATCAATATGTACAATGTTATAGCTTATAGGGCACCAAACCCAACACACACAACCTCCTTCTATATCTTTTAAATTCATCATCGATAACTGAGAAGTTTGGTCTCTATCCTACATCACTTTTGTTTCTCAACCCAATCAAATATTTGTCCACCTTTTGACCTTCTTTAATTTTATGTTGCAAGATAGGATGTAATACCAAGGCTGGTAATCTACTCATTCTTCCTTTTAGAACTATTTAAAGTTCCAAACTTTGCAAATCCAACAATATTGACTTTTGAATGACATGGAAGGATGACTTGATTTTCTACTCAGAGTATCAATGACTACATTTGCTATTCCAATATGATAATTGATTACACAATCATAGTCCTTTACATTGGGATAAGTTTAATAAATTTTTACCTTGTTTAAATGGTTTATCTTAAAAGTAGCAAAAATGAGGATGAATGTAACAACATCTGTGACGTCCCTAAGGGGGTGTTACAGGCTTTGGTATCAGAGCAAAGTTTTGTTTTCAATTCATATTGCCACATGTCAGTTCAAGTCTTCCAAGTAAGTATATTTTAAGTTAATGATATAGATGTAAGTTTAATGATAAATATGATATTTAAATGTATAATGATGAATGCCTTAGTGCATAATTAAGTAGTGAAATCTTGTCTCATTTGATAAATTGGAATGTTATTCCTAAACTTGTAATTCCTTTAGGAAGTCAAACCCATACTCAAGCCACTACTGTTAATGACAACCAGACCAATGAAAGACTAATGACGATGATTGCGAAACTGCAAAGGCAACGATAGGACCAAAGAATGGAGATCAAAGAACTAAGTTCTAATGGTCAAGGAGGTGAAAGACAAGGTCAGAACATGCCACCTCCTCCTCCTCCCCAACCACAAGGAGATGAAGTCCTGGCTCCTACACCAGAACCCAGACCAGTTTATCAGGAACCACTATTGGTCAGATGGAAGAGGGTCAAGCCAACAGATTTTGAAGGTTCTAAGGATCCTTTAGTTGCTCAAGGATGGCTGAAGACAATTGAGGCTACTTTAAAGCTCATGGGCTTCATAGAAAATGAAAAGAGCCTTTGTGCCTCGTACTACCTTACTATGGAAGGCAGAATCTGGTGGGATGGAATCGAACAGAGTAGGAATATTGATGAGATGACATGGGCCAATTTCATTCATGAATTCAACACAAAGTTCTTCCATATGAACATTACTCAGAAGCAATTCAATGAGTTTGAGAATCTACACCAAGGAGACATGTCGATTAATAATGTGATGGCTAAATTTGACCAGTAGACACGTCTTTGCCCAAGGATGGTTAGTGATGAAAGTGAAAGAGTCAAAAGATTAAACAGGGTCCTTTGGCCAGAGATCGCAGCGATAGTTGATGGGGCAAGTCCACCCAGAGGCTAGAAGCAGGTTGTCTTGAGGGCGCAATGAGCAAAGTTCCACTCGTCGAAATTAAGGAAAAGCCAACCTCAGTTAGGTCAACTAGCGAATAGTGCAAACACATAGAACCGACCCTAAAACAAAAGCGGCAGCAATAATAACCAGAACTAGAGAAGCAACAAGAGAAAGAGCAACTATCAGAACCAACAGAATCCAAGCAACAAAAAGCAAGGTGGTGGTTAGTACAACAATAATATTAGGCAGATTCAGCCATGTGCTAAATGTGGGAGGAAGCATCTAGGTGAATGTCAACTGGGGATAAATCAATGTTTCATTTGTTGGCGTGAGGACCACTTTACTAAGAACTACCCTAACTAGACTAATGTTTTAGCTCAGCAGAGAGCTCCTCATGCCCAACTCCATCAGATACAAGCTAGCTTAGAAGGACTACTGATATACTAGGGAAGACTTGAAGCCCCACCTACCAATGCCTGCATTTTCGCCATGACAAAAGAACAAGTGGCTGCTGAGACCTCTAATGTTGTCACAGGTCAGATTTCAAGTCTTTCTATTAATGCAGATCTTCTCTTTGATATGGATGCCACACATTTTTTTGTATCATCATCCTTTGCTAAAAAGTTAGGGGTTCATTTAGAACCAATGAGACAAGGATTCACTACAACACTACCCTGCGGGGAAATGATGATATCTATGCACTATTTGCGTACTGTTCCTCTATGGATTTCAAAAAGGGAACTCTTTGTCGATCTTATTGGGATTGATATGTATGATTATGACATGATTCTCGGGATGGATTTTATGAGCAAGTACAATGCTTCCATTGAATATTGGAAATGAAAGGTGATCTTCCATCTAGAATGTGAATGAAAGTTTGTGTATGTAAGGAAGCCAAATATGTTTTTGTCAGCCGTAAAAGCAAGAAAATTATTAGCAAGCGACTGCATGGGCTATTTGGAAAATATTGTACACAAAATTCAAGAAAAAAGGGAAGGATAGAAGATGTTGTAGTAGTTCAAGAATTTCTTGAGGTGTTCCTAGATGATCTGACAAGCTTGCCCCCAGATAGGGAGATAGAATTTGAGATTGAGCTCGCACTAAGCACCGACCTGATTTCCAAGGCACCATAAAAAATGGCTCTAGCAGAATTGAAAGAGTTACATGCTCAACTAGAGGAACTTCTTGATAAACGCTTTATCCAATCTAGTCACTCACAATGGGGAGCACCAGTTTTATTTGTTAGGAAGAAGGATAGTTCTATGAGACTCTGCATCGACTATAGAGAACTGAACAAAGTGACGATCAAGAACAAGTACCTGTTGCCTCAAATTGACGATTTGTTTGATCAACTTAAGGGTGCATCTGTGTTCTCAAAGATTGATATGCGGTCAGGATACCATCAGCTAAAGATAAAAGAAGGAGACACCTATAAAGCAGCCTTTAGAATGAGGTATGGTCACTACGAATTCGTGGTTATGCCTTTCGATCTAATAAATGCACTTGCAGCTTTTATGGACTTGATGAATCGAGTATTCAAGGATTTACTTGATAAGTTTGTCATTGTGTTTATCAACAATATTCTTGTCTATTCGAAGAGTCGAGAAGAGCATGCTGAGCATCTGAGAATAGTGTTAGAGACTCTAATAAGGCATGAGTTGTATGTAAAGTTCTCAAAGTGTGGATTTGGGCATGATAGCAAAACTTTCTTGGGTCATGTTGTATTGAAGGAGGGAATAATGGTGGATCCCACTAAGGTTGAAGCTATTCTTAGCTGGTATTGGCTAGAAACAACTGAAAAATGCAAGAAAGATAAGAATCTTCTTGGGTCTAGCTAGTTATTACTGAAAATTTGTGGATGATTTTTCCAAGATAGTAGTGCCTCTCACAAATCTAACTCACAAAGGAAAGAAGTTTGAATGGGTAGATGCATGCGAGAAAAGTTTCCAAGAACTGAAGAAAAGGTTAACTACAGCTCTAGTCTTAGTTATTCTTGAAGGAAACGACAGGTTTGTAATTTACAGTGATGCTTCTAAGATGGGCCTTGGTGCTGTTTTGATGCAGAATGATAGAGTGATCGATTACGCATCGAGACAACTGAAAAATTATGAAAAGAACTATCCTACCCATGACCTCAAGTTAGCAGCCGTAGTTTTTGCACTAAAGATATGGAGGCATTACTTGTATGGAGTTCAAAGCAAGATATTCATTGATCATCAAAGTTTGAAGTACTTCTTCACTTAGAAGGACCTAAATATGAGGCAGCGGAGATGGTTAGAGCTGGTGATGGATTATGATTATGAAATCCTTTATCATCCAGGGAAGGCTAATCGAGTGGCAGATGCTTTGAGTAGGAAGACGGCAACAACGCTAATGTCGTTACAAGCAATGTCTCAGCCTTTGTGGAAAGAAATTATAGACTTTAGTTTAGAAATCATAACAAGGTAGCTTTCAGCACTAACTCTTTTTCCATTGCTGTTTGATGAGATTCAGAGCAAGCAAGATAAAGATGTAAGCCTCGCGAGGATTCAACAAGAAATAAAGGAAGAAACAGATGAAGAGTTTCTAATTACGGATGATGGAACTCTATATCTCAAGTACAGCTTATGCGTTCTCAACGTTGATAGTTTAAGGGAAGGAATCTTAGCGAAAATTCATGATACTCCTTACTCTATTCATCTTGGTGCAACAAAGATGTACAATGATCTAAGGGATAGTTTTTTGTGGTTTGGTATAAAATGTGATGTTGCAATGTATGTGAAGAAATTCTTGACATGTCAACAAGTCGAAGCTGAACACCAAGGACTTGGTGACAATTTGTAGTCAATTTAGTTACTGGAGTAGAAATGGGAAGAGATCGCATTGGATTTCATTACAGGTTTGCCCAAGGCTACGAATGGATTTGATGCCATTTGGGTTGTTGTTGATCAACTAACGAAGGTGGTGCATTTCGTTCCCTTTAAGATCACTTATTCTATGGAGCGATTAGTAGAATTTTATGTCAAGGAGAATGTATGACTCCATGGAATTCCTAAGTCTATCATTTCTGATTACAACGGTTGATTCATGTCCAAGTTTTGGAAAAGTGTACAAAATGCGATGGGAACTAAGTTGCACTTTAGCACGGCTTTTCATCCTCAGACTGATGGCCAAACAAAAAGGACGAATTTGATCTTAGAAGATATGCTATGGGTATGTACCCTAGATTACAAGGCTAGTTGGTGCAAAGTGTTATCGTTAGCAGAATTCGCTTATAACAATAGCTATCAGGCGACGATTGAAATGGCACCTTATGAGGCATTATATGGGCGGAAGTATAGATCACCTATATATTGGTATAAAGCTGGTGAAAAGAAGATAATGGAAAGCGTTGATGATGAGAAGACTGATTTTGTCAATGAAACTTAGGAGATGATAAAGATGATACGAAAGAGAATTGAAACCGCTCAAAGTTGCCATAAGTGTTACATTGATAAAAGAAGAAGGCCTTTAGAATTCATTGTAGGCGATTCTGTGTTCTTAAAGATTGCGCCAATGAAAGGAGTTATGAGGTTCAGAAGGAATGGCAAGCTGAACCTAAGATTTATCAGACCTTATGAGATTGTGAAGCGGATAGGCAAAGTAGCTTATCAACTGAGATTGCCATTGGAGATGTTAGCTATTCACGACATGTTCCATGTTTCAATGCTCAAGAAGCATGTTCTAGATCCCACGCATGTGATCAAGCCATAAGTGATTGAAATACGAGAAGACCTAAGTTACGAAGAAAAGCCAGTGGAGATTTTAGATCAGAAGACTAAAATCTTAAGGAACAAAGAGATTCCTTTGGTCAAAGTTCTATGGCGAAATTACCAAATACAAGAAGCTATATGGGAAAAAGAAGATGACATGAGTGTTAGACATCCGCAATTGTTCTGAGTTTCGAGGATTAAACTCTTATAAGGTGGAGCCATAAGTGAATTGTTTTTTATTAATAATTCTGTCTTGGCAAATCGATTCACTTTAGACGATCATTTGTGTTGTATCTTAATCCTGAGATGAATAGTGGGCCTGTTGTCTTGGCTTGTGTCTTTTGATAAACCAAAGGGTGACACCCACATCTTAATAGTGGTATGGTACGTTGGAAGCCTGACTCTTGATAGTGTAGACCTATTATTCATAGATATGGAATCCATAGCTCCTGTTTAGGAGTAATGATATCCTCTTATATGCGTTATCCTGTAATTGGAAAACTAGAGCGCTTAACCATTTGATACATAGGTGTAACCGAATGGTATACTGTCTTTGGATGGTAAGTTTTCTGATGGTGAGATAATGGAACGTAAGATAAAAATAATCAAGAAGGTAAGACAAAGCTTGTCCTTAAGTTGATTATGGATTATCATATGGGGATACGATACACTGTGATATGTCATGGAGACTTAGCTATACGAGCTTCGTAATTCTATGTAGTTCAAGAGTGCAGCTCCAAGCTTTTAGTGGAGTAGCGTTAGAGTTGATTATTATGAAATGTATATTTGGGCTATTGGGTTCATAATTATAGGGAGCTTGAACTATATAGGTCCATTTGGTCCTCTTTGCTAGCGCACAACATCCTATAACGACACGACGTGCTTTTTCAATAATTGGTAACTTATGTCGGATTTATCAGATTGGTTAAAATTTAGAAGAATCAGATAATTCATGTCTGTTTATCGGTTGAATTAATTTTGTGATAAAATTGATTCAAGATAAACTTGTTGAATTATTGGGATCGGATAATTCTTGTCTGTTTATCGGTTGATTTAATTTTAGATAAATTAGATCAAGATAAACTTGTCGAATTATTGGGAATTGATTTATTTTCTTAGAGATTGTCTTGATAAAGTTGTTTTGATAAGATAACTTCTCTATTGGGTTATTTAAATTAAAACTAAGGCTTTATGCTATAGAATCTCCGGTGGAAAATAAAAGATTTGCGGGATTTTTATTTGACAGTTTGGCTTGCCGAGGGACGTGTTCGGCCTATCGATGGGCCCTGTTCGGCCTGCCGATGGGGTGGTTGTTGGAAACGCGGTGCGCAACGGAATTTTAAAAAATTTTTCATCAGAGTATTTTCCAGAACACAAGTTTGACATGTTATACGTATAAATTACACAGATCTTACTAACCTCTGTGTGCCGAAGAACCTCCATAACCTGTGTAGAGAAGTAACGTTCCAGAAGAGCCTCAACCAACTGGTCTTCTTTGCTATTCTCTATCCACAACTAGAGTGAGTGTGGGCTCACACGTACAGCTCTTTCACCGGTGACTCTCCTTCCAACCAATAGAGAGAACCCAAAGCTAATGTTTGTGATTTGTGAACAAAAAGCTCTCAGGGAGTTTTTCGATGCTCACCAGAAGAGTATCACTCTTAATCTCTTAAATTGATCTGAGTAAATCATGAGCCTCACTCCCTTTATATAGCAATTGGTCCTAGGGTCAGTCCTTATCAGATTAGGTCTCAAAAACTCGAAATAGAATCAAGTTCGGATCAAAATCTGATAAGATCTGCGTGAAAACGCGTAATCTTATCTTTCGTTGATTGGCAGGCCGAACAGCCTGATCGGCAGGCCGAACACGTCATTCGGCAGGCAAAACTCCAGAGAAAAAATCTCCTCGAATCTTTTATTTTCCACCCGAGATTCTAAAGGATAAAGTCTCAATTTTGATTCAAATAACCCAATAGATAAGTTATCTGATCAAAACAAACTTTATCAAGATAATCTCTAAGAAAACAAATCAACTCACAATAATTCTACAAGTTTATCTTGATCTAATTTGTCAAAAATTAAAACAACTGATAAACAAACAAGAATTATCCGATCGTAATAATTCAACAAGTTTATCTTGAACAACATTTCTTACAAAATTAATTCAACCGATAAACAGACATGAATTACTTAATTCTTCTAAATTTTAAACCAATCTGATAAATCCGACATAAATCACCAATCATTGGAAAAGCACGCCGTGTCATTACAGGACTTTGTGAGCTAGCAAAGGGTAACAAAATGGACCTATAAAGTTCAAGCTCATGATAATTATAAAACCTAATATCCTAGATATACATTTCACAATTATCAACTCCAACGCTACTCCACTAAAAGCTTAGAGTTGCACTCTCGAACTTTATAGAATTAGGAAGCTCGTATAGCTAAGTCTCCATGACATATCATAGTGTATCGTATCCCCATATGATAATCCATAATCGGCTTAAGGACAAGTACTATCTTACCTTCCTGATTATTTTTATCTTATGTTTCATTGTCTCACCATTAGAAAACTTACCATCTAAAGATAGTTTACCATTCGGTTACACCTATGTATCCAAATGGTTGAACGCTTCAGTTTTCCAATTACAGGACAACGCATATAAGAGGATATCATTACTTCGAGGAGCTATGGATTCCATATCTATGAATAACAAGTCCACGCTACCAAGAGTCATGCCTCCAACGTACCGACATGCATACCACTTTTGAGATGTGGGTGTCACCCTTTGGTACATCAAAAGACACAAGTCAAGATAAGGGGCCCACTATTCATCTCAGGATTAAGATATAATACAAATGACTGTCTAAGGTGAATCGACTTGCCAAGACAGAATTATTAATCCAAATCAATTCACTTTATGTCCCGATCCAACACATCGTCACTTATGACAACGTGTCAATGTTTCTATTCACTGAGTCCAACTTCGATGGTCAAGACAAACCATCTCCCAAAAGGGATATAGACAACATAACAATCTTTGCATGAATAAAGCGCCCAACTTTATTCTCTCGAATGCGGATCATATGTTTTAGACCGTCACCTTAAGAATCGTGTCTTCTGCATAATCAGTCCATCATATGCCCAATTCTTAAGGTTTAGACTGGTAGTCTCAGACTATTGTTTGCTTATCATACGTTCAACAAATATGAACGCAAAGAGGACAAGATTTGCTATATATAAATGAATAAATTCTTTATTGATAAAAATGTCTCCAAAAACATATTACATTTTTACTCCTTAGGGCATACATGTCTAACAATCTCCCACTTGCACTAAGTGAGTAAATATAGCAAATTTCGCATCCCCATAGCTTCCACATGCCTCTCGAAGACTCTCCCAGTAAATGTCTTCGTAAATGGATCAGTTAAATCATCCACTGACGTGATCTTGTACACCGTGACATGCCCGCCCTCAACGAAGTCCTTTATCACATGATACTTCCGATCAATATACTTACTCTTCTTGTGAAATCTTGGTTCCTTAGCATTAGCTACCGCCGCACTGTTATCACAGTATAGTGATACCGCTTTATCCATACCAGAAACTACCCCATGACCCCCAAGGAACTTGTGGAGCCACACTGCTTCTTTCGAAGCATCACTAGCCGCCACAAACTCGGTCTCCATCGTTGAATCCGAAGTGCAATCTTGCTTCACACTTCTCCAACTAATGGCACCACCTCCCAGAGTAAACACAAACCCCGAAGTCGATTTCCTAGAATCTAGACAGGATTGAAAATCTGAATCAGTGTATCCTAGAGGAGTTAAGTCCTCACCCAAATACACAAGCATATGCCCTCTAGTCCTTCGCAGGTACTTGAAAATAACCTTTACCGCAACCCAATGGTTCAGTCCTAGATCCGCCAGAAAATCGACTTACAATCCTGACCGCATAGCTAATATCCGGTCGTGTGCAAAGCATGGCATACATGAGACTACCCACTGCCGAAGCATAAGGCACCTTCTTCATGTATTCTCTTTCTTCATAAAACTTTGGAGAGTCTTTCTTAGAAAGAGTAATTCTAGACCTAGATGGTTGCCCACCTTTCTTGGAATCACGTATTGCAAACCTCCTAAGAATTTTATCTATGTAGCCGGCCTGAGACAAAGCTATCATTTTGTTCTTCCTATACCAAAAGATCTGGATACCGAGAACAAAATTAGCCTCACCTAAGTCCTTCATGTCAAACTGCTTGGTCAACCATAATTTGACCGATGACAACGCCCCAATGTCAATGCCAATTAGCAGAATGTCATCTATATAGAGTAGTAGAAAAACCACCTTCCCATCCTTAATGTGTTTGTAAACACATGGTTCATCCACGTTTTGTGAGAACCCATAAGTCTTGATCACTTGATCAAATCTTATGTTCTAAGAACGAGAAGCCTGCTTAAGTCCATAAATTGACTTTAGCAGCTTACAAACCTTACCCTCTTGACCCGCGACCTCAAACCCGTCTGGTTGTTCCATATAAATGGACTCATCAAGATAGCCATTCAGAAAAGCCATCTTGACATCCATCTACCAAATCTCATAGTCGAGAGCAGCAGCCATGGACAAGAGAATCCAAATGGACTTAAGCATGGCTACAGACGAAAAGGTTTCCTCATAGTCAATTCCTTCCTTTTGCGTATAACCCTTAGCTACCAGTCTAGTCATAAAGGTTTTGACCTTTCCATCCACTCCTCTTTTCCTCTTGTAGATCCACTTACACCCTATGGGTTTTAGCCCTTCGGGAAGATCCATAAGCTCCCAGACCCGATTAGCCTCCATAGACTTCATCTCTATGTTCATGGCCTCTGTCCAAAGTCTTGAATCAACATCCTCCATAGCTTCTACGTAAGTATAAGGATACCTGTCATGTTCATCCGGTTCAGCCAAGAAGACCTCCCCATTGAACATATACCTTTCAGGTTGATGCCCGATCCTCCCACTATGCCGAAGCCCCGAAGATTGTTGTTCAGGTTTGTTTGGTTTTTCTACGCTGATGGGAATGGTTTCGTTCGAAACCTCTGAAGTGAACGGATCACCCCTTAACTCCTCAAGCACCACTTTGCTTCGAGGTTTAAAGTCGTTCATGTAACTTTCCTCAAGGAAAGTTGCATTAGTTGAAACCATGACTTTATTTTCCTTTGGGTTATAAAAATAACCCCCTTTAGTCCCTTTTGGATATCCTATAAACACGCAAACTTCTGAACGTGCTTCCAACTTATTCGGATCCTTAAATAGGACATGAGCCGGACATCCTCATATGCGAATATGGTTTAAGGATGTCATCCTTCTTGTCCATAATTCGTGAGGAGTTTTAGGGACCAATTTTGAAGGCACATTGTTCAAATGATAACATGCGGTTTGTAGTGCATATCCCCAAAAAGATAAAGGCAATGATGAATAACTCATCATGGACCGAATCATGTTTAACAAAGTCCTATTCCTTCTCTCCGCTACACCATTCTGCTGCGGAGTGCCCGGCGCAGTCAAATGGGATAAAATCCCATTCTCTAACAAGTGTCGCAAGAACTCATCAGAAAGGTATTCCCTACCTCGATCTGTAACACCCCTATGTGGGGGTTAACAATTTTAAATAAATAAAAATAATTTTAAATTTTATATTATTTAAATCAATTAAACAATGCCCATGGGTCTTTAAACAACAAGAAAAATAAAAATAAACGTTTTAAATACAAACCACAGTTTTTAGTGTAGCACCAAATATATATAATTACAGTCATCATCACCATAGTACAATTCCCAAATAACTTAACACAGCCATAAAAAAAAAATAATACAACTCTTACATGTTGTAGATAAGTTGTAATTAAACAGGGTCTTCTAACACGAAAACAGCAAGATTGTTTTCGCTTATTCCTCTTCAAATATGTTGCACTGAGTTCCACCTGAGATATGAAGGTATGATAGGGATGAGCATCGACATGCCCAGTAGGGAAATCATGACTCACCTTATGGTTTATCCATTACCACATTAAAAACTGCATGGTTAGTAGGTTACATCATATTCCAGATTATGAGGTTTATTATGATCACATCTTATGGATACCGTAGTTAATCATTACCAAGTGTCATAATTACACATTTATACAAATATTACCAATCATCATTGTTCCTAGGTATCCATGTTAAATTGAGTATCACTCAACTCATCGAAACCCAAATGGGCGCACTTGATCACCCCATAAACATTCCAAGGGTGTTCCGGTGAGGGGACATCAAGCCCCGAGTCCTCACCAAATCAATTCCTGTACAGTGTGTTCTGGGACTTTCAACCCAAGGAAGCGTCATCACCTTCCCCCTATTTTACCTTTTTGGGTATTCATGCCCAAGGACGTAACCGCCGCCCTCTTCATGTCTCACCATTTCTCTATATTAAATCATTATTAATAGAGTCAGTTTTCCTAACCATGCTTCTCAATTTATAACATGTGTCAATTCATTATGTTCCTCGCCGTACAATACAAGACGAGTCCATGTCATAGTTTCATATGTGATACTCATATAATATCAGTTCAACATAGATATATATATATTGCGGCAAAACAATCAATTTTAATTCTATAAAAACCTCACAAAAATGAGTAATAGAATCCCTACCTTTCAAGCTTATCAACAATCTTTTAATCCTGGAATCAATTAACGTTAGCTCCACACATCCTTGACCCTAAGGCATGCATAAGGACAATTAAAACTAAAGCACAACGTATAATCACATTCATAAGTGAGTTATGTGTAAACCCGTCTACTAGTGCCATTAAAGTATTTTTATGCATTAAACATGGAGAAAATGCATACTAAAAACTAAGTTTAGATTAAAGAAAACCTACCTCAAAACTTCTTTGAAAAGCACCAAAGTTTGGGTTATCAATCAAGCTTGAATTAACTTTAAAACCGCCTCGATCATCGTTGGGAATTATAATTGTCTTGGCCACAAAGAGAGCTTTGTGCTCTATGTCTTTAGTTAGAAATTTGAAGTGAGAAGGGAGAGAATGAGAACTAGAGAAGAAGGTGGTGATAGTTAAATAAAAAGATATCAAAATGCTTAAGAGGAATGAGATGTTTACGGGGAAAAGTTGTAAGAAGAAACAAAAGAGTCTTAAAGGAAAATATCATCTTGTCTCCCATGAAGACTTTTAGCAAATAATGCCAACATAATTGAGGGGATAATTGGAGTGAATTATAGAAGAAGATAAGGAAATAATTAATTAGGTGGTTGAGAAATATCTCCATGTCTTCTATGAATTGACGGAAAATAATTCAATGTCCCCTTCGGATACCTTTAGCAAAATGAGAAGAAGTCTATATAATTGAGCAATAATTTAGGGAGACAAGATTGGTAGAAGTAAGTGTTGGTAAGTTTTGAATGTTTCTTAGGAAGACTTGGTAAGAAAATACTAAAATGGTATTTTTTTTAAATGATCATAAACAACTTAGTAATTTTAAATAGTCACATTTTATTCATTAAATTTTACAAAATTATGCCCGTTAAAAATACGGGTGTTACAGCTCTCCCCTCCTATAAAAATTTCGTCCTCGCAATTTCGTACACTGATTACAATGTTAAAACAAATGTGGGTACTTTTCTCTCATTTCAGATTCAAGTTCCCATGTGGCTTCCTCCACATCATGGTGTTGCCACATCACTTTCACCAGAGGAATTTCACGACGACGTAATATTTTTATTTCATGATCCAGTATTTGAACTGGAATTTCTTCATAATTCGTATCTCCTTGAATCGGCACATCTGTCCACATGATCACATGTGAAGGGTCGGGTTCATACTTTCTCAACATCGATACATGAAACACATTATGTACATGAGACAATTGTGGTGGTAGCTCTAAACGGTATGCCAACGTTCCAATGCGTTCCACAATCTCAAACGGTCCTGTATACCTTGGTGCTAACTTTCCTTTAACACCAAATCGAGATACACCTCGTTTTGGTTTCACTTTTAAGAACACAAAGTCTCCGATCATGAACTCTAAAGGTCGCCTCCTCTTATCTGCATAACTCTTTTGTCGACTTTGAGCTGTCTGAAGACGTTCGCGAATAATCTGGATCTTGTCCGTTGTTTCTCTGATAAACTGAGGCCCAAGTTCAAGACGCTCTTCCTTTTCAGCCCAACACAATGGAGATCTACAAGGTCTACCATATAAGGCCTCATATGGAGCCATTCTAATACTTGCTTGGTAACTGTTGTTATATGCGAATTCAACATATGACAGCTGTGCAGCCCAATTTGTTCCAAAGTCCAGCACACAAGCCCGAAGCATATCCTCGAGAATCTGAATGACACGTTCAGATTGTCCATCTGTTTGAGGATGAAAAGCTGTACTAAAATTCAACTGAGTTCCCAAGGCCCTCTGCAATCCTCTCCAAAATTTCGACGTGAAACGTGTATCTCTATCGGAAACTATTGACATTGGCACTCCATGCAATGTCACTACCTTTTCCACGTATAATTGACATAATTTTGAGACACTATAACTAGTTCTGATTGGGATGAAGTGGGCTGTCTTAGTTAAACGATCTACAATTACCCAAACGGCGTCATGCCCTATTTGAGTCTTAGGAAATCCAGTAACAAAGTCCATTGTCACATGATCCCACTTCCATTCTGGAATAGGTAAGCTCCTCAACTCGCCTCCAGGCTTTTGATGTTCCGCTTTAACCTGTTGGCACGTCATGCACTTAGAGACAAAGGTTGCTACATCTCGTTTCATTCCTCGCCACCAGTATTGTCGTTTTAGATCCATATACATTTTTGTGCTTCCAGGATGAATAGCAAACTTTGAACGGTGAGCCTCATCTAGCACCGCATGCCTGAGATATGGATCCTCTGGAACAACTAATCTTCCTTTGTAAAGTAAAAATCCTTCTGGCTCAATCTGCCATCCATCCAGTTGTTCTCCATTTTGTATTTGCTCCCAAACCCTACGTAATCCTTCATCGTGCCATTGTCCTTGTCTTACTTTCTGAATTAACGTAGGAGTTGCTATCACATTGAATAGGAAAGCTCTCTCGTCATCTTCATAATATTGCAAGTTGAAGTCGGCGATGGTGACTCGTCTCCAATCTTCCAATGCTAAACTGGCTATACGTCCGTTGTTCTTACGACTTAGAGCATCTGCCACGGCATTTGCTTTTCCAGGATGATATTGGATACTAAAGTCATAGTCCACCATGTACTCAGTCCATCTTCGTTGCCTTAGATTGAGATCCTTTTGAGTAAACAAATATTTCAGACTTTGATGATCTGAATATAGCTCGAACTTTGCGCCATATAGATAACATCTCCAAATTTTGAGTGCGAAAACCACAGCAGCTAACTCAAGATCATGTGTGGGGTAGTTCCTCTCATGGGGTTTCAACTGGCGTGAGGCGTAGGCAACTACTCGTCCATGCTGCATTAACACACAACCCAAACCGTTTCCTGAGGCATCAGTGTATACTGTGTAAGGCTCCTCGTTGTTAGGTATGATCAGCACAGGTGCACTAGTGAGTCTTCGTTTCAGTTCCTCAAATGCTTCTTCACATTTATCATCCCACACGAACTTGACATTCTTCCTTGTGAGTTTTGTTAATGGAGAAGCAATCTTTGAAAAATTCTCTACGAAGCGTCGATAGTATCCAGCTAGTCCGAGGAAACTTCGAATCTCCGACACGTTCTTTGGTCGTTCCCAATTTAGCACTGCTTCAATTTTGGAGGGGTCCACTGAGATGCCTTCTTCAGAGACAACGTGTCCAAGGAACTTGACCTTCGTCATCCAGAAATCACATTTTTCTCTTTTTGCATAAAGACCATGTTCTCTCAACGTTTGTAGAGCGATCCTCAAATGCTCAGCATGTTCTTCTTCGTTTTTAGAATAGATCAAGATATCATCTATGAAGACAATGATAAATTGATCTAAGTACGGTCGAAAGACACGGTTCATCAAGTCCATGAAAGCCGCTGGTGCATTAGTCAACCCGAAAGGCATGACAAGAAACTCAAAATGACCGTAGCGAGTCCGAAAAGCTGTCTTTGGAATGTCCTCTTCTCTTATCTTCAGTTGGTGATATCCGGATCGTAAGTCAATCTTTGAGAAATAGCAAGATCCTCCTAACTGATCGAACAACTCATCAATTCGGGGTAGAGGGTACTTGTTCTTGATAGTCAATCGATTAAGCTGGCGATAATCGACACAGAGCCTCAACGATCCGTCATGTTTCTTCACAAAAAGTACTGGAGCTCCCCAAGGTGATGTACTTGGTCGAATAAATCCTTTTTCCAGTAATTCGTCCAACTGCTTCCTCAATTCCACTTTCTCAGCAGGTGCCATTCGATACGGAGCGATAGAAACAGGCGTTGCTCCTTGAGTTAGGTCGATGACAAACTCAATTTCTCTATTAGGCGGAAGTCCGGGCAATTCATCTGGAAAAACATCTGAAAATTCGTCCACCACAGGAGTGTGAGAGGATAGGTCACTCTTCTTTAGTTCTCCATTTGAAGCAAAGATCGTCCCAAGATTGGTGAAATTCCTTCGTCCTCCAATACAAGCCTTTAGCACCGGGGCTGGTGTCACTGTTCCTGTTTTTGCCTGAAATTCGACGACTTGTCCATTCTTGGTGAATAAAGAGACACGTTTCCTATGACAATCTACTATTGCCTGGTATTTAGTTAGCCAATCCATTCCTAAGATTACATCAAACTCTGTCATAGTTATTACATATAGGTCAGCCGATAGTTTATGTTCTCCTATAACAATACACACTGATTTACAAATTATGGATACTTCAGCTATCCCGCCCATTGGTGTACTAAGGGTTAATGATGAACTACATGTCTCAGTTTCTAATTGTAGTACGGAAGCAAATAACATAGATATAAATGAATGAGTGGCACCAGTGTCAAATAATACATGAGCCCAAGAATGAGACACGTGAATCATACCGTCTACAACTGAGTGATCAGCCTGTTTTGCTTGTCCAGCTGTAGCCGTAATTGCATAAGCTTGTGCTGGTGCTTTTCCTTTATCACTTTTTCCTCGGTTTCCTTGGCTACTACTAGCCTTATTATTATTTCTCCCAGAAAAATATGGCCTTTGATTCATTGAGCCTTGTGGAGTCGGTTGGAAGTTCTGATTAGCATAAAAATTGGAACCCTGTGGCCGCTGTTGATAGTTGTACTGAGGCTGGAACGCTCGAGGTTGAGTTACTGAGACTTGGGAAGCTGGAGTGTTTTGCTGAGGCGCTCCACGATTTTGACTCCCTCCCCAAACAGTGGAGCCAAAATGACTTCCTTGTGGCCTTGGTGCAAAGGATGATTGTGTAGGGTGGTTAGGGCAATTTCTCCTCAGATGTCCCACTTGTCCACAGTTATGACAAGCATACGGTTGGAAACGACCACTACCAGAAGATCCACCACCAATAGTCACTCCACTATGCTGAATGACTTGCCCTTGTGACTTCTCTTTCTTACTTATTTTCCTTTGACGCCCACCAGAACCCTTATACTCTCCATAGGAGTTATTTAGTTCTGTCTCTGCCCGCTGTGCCGCAGCTACAAGATCAAGAAAATCTGTTGATGGAACAGCAGCTATCATTTGTCTGATTTTCGGCCTCAGGTTATTTCTAAATTTTTCGCATCTCGCCATTGGATCCGATACAGCCCCGGGATTGTAGCGAGACAATTCTATAAATCGAGCATGGTATTCAGCAACTGTTGTATCTCCCTGCACCAGGTTTTCAAATTCTCGCATCATTGCTTGCCTATGGCTCTGAGGAATATAGGTGTTGCGAAAAATGGTTTCGAACTGCTCCCATGTAAGATTCGGCACGTCATAGTCGTCTTTCTGAAGATCCCACCATTCTTCGGCTTTACCCTCAAATATATATGTTGAAAAGCTAACCCAATAGTCCCGTGGAATCCTCAAGGTGTCCAACTTCTTTTTGACTGCCTTTAGCCATTGTTCTGCTATGACCGGGTTAGGTTCTCCACTAAATGTGGGTGGTTTCTGCTTCATAAACTCCTTCAACAGAGTTAGATGTCGTTGTTCGGGATCACGAACCTCCACAGGTCTTTGCACATTTTGTAATGCTTGAAGAATTTGTCCTAAATTATTTACTTCTGGTGCAGCTGGCGGGGATTGTGTTGCATGTCGTAGTTGCTCATCTTCTTGAGCTTGTTCCATCGGTTCCGGTTGCTCAACTTCTTGAGCATGTTCAACCGGTTGTGACAGCTCAGACGATTGCATTTGACGTCTTGGTGGCATAGTTTCTACTGGCTGCGAAAATTTAACTAGGATCAGTACCAAATGATGATGACATTAACACCTAACTTTAAAACCATTCCCAAAGATTAATTTTTAAGGTGGTGCTATACCCCCTAGGTTAATCGAACCTAGGCTCTGATACCAAAAATTCTGTAACACCCCTATGTGGGGGTTAACAGTTTTAAATAAATAAAAATAATTTTAAATTTTATATTATTTAAATCAATTAAACAATGCCCATGGGTCTTTAAACAACAAGAAAAATAAAAATAAACGTTTTAAATACAAACCACAGTTTTTAGTGTAGCACCAAATATATATAATTACAGTCATCATCACCATAGTACAATTCCCAAATAACTTAACACAGCCATAAAAAAAAATAATACAACTCTTACATGTTGTAGATAAGTTGTAATTAAACAGGGTCTTCTAACACGAAAACAGCAAGATTGTTTTCGCTTATTCCTCTTCAAATATGTTGCACTGAGTTCCACCTGAGATATGAAGGTATGATAGGGATGAGCATCGACATGCCCAGTAGGGAAATCATGACTCACCTTATGGTTTATCCATTACCACATTAAAAACTGCATGGTTAGTAGGTTACATCATATTCCAGATTATGAGGTTTATTATGATCACATCTTATGGATACCGTAGTTAATCATTACCAAGTGTCATAATTACACATTTATACAAATATTACCAATCATCATTGTTCCTAGGTATCCATGTTAAATTGAGTATCACTCAACTCATCGAAACCCAAATGGGCGCACTTGATCACCCCATAAACATTCCAAGGGTGTTCCGGTGAGGGGACATCAAGCCCCGAGTCCTCACCAAATCAATTCCTGTACAGTGTGTTCTGGGACTTTCAACCCAAGGAAGCGTCATCACCTTCCCCCTATTTTACCTTTTTGGGTATTCATGCCCAAGGACGTAACCGCCGCCCTCTTCATGTCTCACCATTTCTCTATATTAAATCATTATTAATAGAGTCAGTTTTCCTAACCATGCTTCTCAATTTATAACATGTGTCAATTCATTATGTTCCTCGCCGTACAATACAAGACGAGTCCATGTCATAGTTTCATATGTGATACTCATATAATATCAGTTCAACATAGATATATATATATTGCGGCAAAACAATCAATTTTAATTCTATAAAAACCTCACAAAAATGAGTAATAGAATCCCTACCTTTCAAGCTTATCAACAATCTTTTAATCCTGGAATCAATTAACGTTAGCTCCACACATCCTTGACCCTAAGGCATGCATAAGGACAATTAAAACTAAAGCACAACGTATAATCACATTCATAAGTGAGTTATGTGTAAACCCGTCTACTAGTGCCATTAAAGTATTTTTATGCATTAAACATGGAGAAAATGCATACTAAAAACTAAGTTTAGATTAAAGAAAACCTACCTCAAAACTTCTTTGAAAAGCACCAAAGTTTGGGTTATCAATCAAGCTTGAATTAACTTTAAAACCGCCTCGATCATCGTTGGGAATTATAATTGTCTTGGCCACAAAGAGAGCTTTGTGCTCTATGTCTTTAGTTAGAAATTTGAAGTGAGAAGGGAGAGAATGAGAACTAGAGAAGAAGGTGGTGATAGTTAAATAAAAAGATATCAAAATGCTTAAGAGGAATGAGATGTTTACGGGGAAAAGTTGTAAGAAGAAACAAAAGAGTCTTAAAGGAAAATATCATCTTGTCTCCCATGAAGACTTTTAGCAAATAATGCCAACATAATTGAGGGGATAATTGGAGTGAATTATAGAAGAAGATAAGGAAATAATTAATTAGGTGGTTGAGAAATATCTCCATGTCTTCTATGAATTGATGGAAAATAATTCAATGTCCCCTTCGGATACCTTTAGCAAAATGAGAAGAAGTCTATATAATTGAGCAATAATTTAGGGAGACAAGATTGGTAGAAGTAAGTGTTGGTAAGTTTTGAATGTTTCTTAGGAAGACTTGGTAAGAAAATACTAAAATGGTATTTTTTTTAAATGATCATAAACAACTTAGTAATTTTAAATAGTCACATTTTATTCATTAAATTTTACAAAATTATGCCCGTTAAAAATACGGGTGTTACACGATCAGATCGAAGTGCCTTTATAGGTCTACCCAATTGCTTTTCCACTTCAGCCCGAAACTCCCTGAACTTATCATAGGTTTCACTTTTGTGGTGCATCAGGTACATATACCCATATCTTGAGTAATCGTCAATAAAAGTGACGAAGTACTCATACCCTCCTCATGCCCGGATGTTCATCGGTCCGCAAACATCACTATGCACAAATTCTAGAACCCCTTTGGCCCTGTTGCCCTTAGACCCGTATGGTCTTTTGGTCATTTTACCCTCCAAACAAGATTCACATTGAGGTATAAGTGACTTAAAGGTCCATCCCTTACTAACCTTTGAATCCTATTCAGGTTAATATGACTAAGGCACAAATGCCAAAGATAAGTCTATTAGAGTGAGAAGTTTTAAGTCTTTTTAAGTCATCATCATTCATCTCAGCATTAAACAATAAGTCTATCTTAGATTTGATAAAATATAGATTATTTTGCATCCATCCAGAACAGATAAAAGATTTGTTTTTACTAATCACCACTTTTTCATTAAAAGATACCACGTAGGAGTCTTTAAATAAAGAAGATACAAAAATTAAATTCCTTTTAAATTTAGGAACATAAAAACAATCTTACAAAATTAAATTCCTATAATTATCAAAGTAAAGATGGACATCTCCCACTGCTTCCGCGGAGACCAAGGATCCATCGCCCATCCGAAGCGTTAAGTCTTCACGTAGTAGACTTCTCATTTCTTTGAATCCCTGTAGAGAAACACAAACATGATTAGTTGCACCGGAATCTATGACCCAAATGTCACTAGATTCCTCAACCAAACAAGTTTCTAAATATAGAAGATCACACCTACCTCACTTGGAAAGGAAGTCCTTGCAATGCTTCTTTATATACCCGACCTTACCACAGAAGAGCATTTAAGCTTCTTTGGGTTCTTCTTCTTCATCTTCTTGCTCTTGGTAGTAGCAGGAATAAAAGACTTCCCGTTCTTGGCCCGTTGCTTCTTTCCACTGCCTGAGTTAGGATTGGAACCAGAAGCAGCTGCCATTTTGGCCTCACCACTAGCAGGAGACTCCTTGATCAGCAGTTTGAACTCCTGTAACTGTTAAATCAGTTCTGTCAAGGTCATATCCCGTCTATTGCTTAAATTAAAAGTAGCTTTAAACGGAATAAATTCCTTAGACAAAGTCTCAAAGACCATAGTAATCTGAGTTTCAGCATCGATGTCGGCTCCATTGGTTTGAGCCTTAGCGAGGTAACCCATGACCAACATCATGTGCTCCTTTACAGATGTCGCCGGTCTCTGTCTATAGTTTAAGAGTTTTCGAAGCACCCCTTGCCGCTTTGTTATGGCCTAGCCTCCAAACATATCCTCAAGATTATCCAAGATTTGCTTCGCAGACTCATAATCCTGATGTTGAGCCTGTAGCACGTTGTTCATGCTAGCCATAACATAGCAGCAGGCTTGATCATTAGTATCTTTCCAGCGATCGTACGCTTGGAATTGCTCATTACTTGAGTCTCCCGCAGGCTTGGGAGGACAAGGGGTTGTCAGTACATATTTTAGTTTCTCAAAGGATAAGACGATGTCCAGGTTCCGTTTCCAATCTTTATAATTCTCACCGGTTAATTGGTTTTTGTCAAGTATCGATGATAAAGCATTTTTAGACATTTTCAATCTACAATAAAGAATCATATACCAAATATAAGCAAACATATATAATAATTTAGTAAGATAACATAATCATGTAAAATCATACAAATGTGTTTATGTGTCAAAACCTTGAAAATATCACAACCTTACAATGATAATTCCTAACTCAGAATTCAACAAGATCCTAGGGGAGTCATGCCAAATTCAATCAGGAACACGGATCCCCTCCTAATTAATATATGCCATCTAGGACCTGTATGATCCAGCATATACTAATAATTGTTTCTTTGGCCATTAATTTTATTAACAGAGCTCCTCGGGGAGGTTAATATTAAAATTAACGTGAGTATATAACCACCGTTTCAATATTTTATCCATGATTTATAATCACCACCTAGGGATGTGCAACCATAAATCATACTAAAATACCTTATCTTTTTAGAGATCCAATCTGGTACATGATAGAAATCCCTTCCTAGGGGTCGGGACTGCCATGTTCTTCCTATGGACCAACGGTGGAGGCCTTAGATCCTCTCTTTGAAAACCTTCTCCCACTCAATCTTTTGAAATCAAGGTTTTATTTTAAAATTATGCATGAACAATTTTAATATGAGCAGCACTCCCTATTCTATATGACATGTTATCAATATACATGGTAAATTATATTATAATGCAGACAAGCAAAGCAATCAAGTAAAGCTACAGGCAAAATAATAATAACTGTAATATTATGGTTCCACCCTAGAGAATAGAAAACTAAAATTACAAGAGAATAATTGAGACATTTATCGATTCTTCATCCTTGAATCCTCAAGCTGTATCCTTCTTTATGTAATACCCATCTTCAAGTCTTCAATCCCGTATGAATCAAATACTTCATATTTCTGGTCATATCCAAATTTAATGTTTCTTAGAATCGTCCCAAAAATAAAATTAAAACTGCACCAAAAAATTGCACCTTTTCTGGATACTTGGCAGCTCTCGGTCGGCAGGCCGATTTGGGTGATCGGCCTGCTGATCTGGTACATTGGCTTGTCGGCAAAGCACCCCAATTTCTGCCCCACTGTCGGCCTGTCGGACCACACGTCCGGCCTATCGATTTGTGACCTTTGGCCTGCCGAACTATGATGTCCGGCATGCCGACCGAGCAGAAATCTCTTGTTCCAAAAAATACAACTTTTAATGAAATTCATCAATTTTATTTTCAACAATTCAAAAACATAAAATTAGAGACTTAGGAAATACCTGGAGGCGCCATTATCAATCTTTAAGATCCGACTTGTAGTTCCGTCTTCTCTGAATAATCATTTAATTACAAAATTAAATAACAATTCCTAGACAAAGATGATAGTCCTCCATCTAATTACATAAAAAACTTAGATACATATTCTAACCTCTAAGGAACCATAACCGGTATGAATTAATTAATTAATAAATAATTAAACAATGATTTAATCAACCATAATTAATTAATAAACATTCACCACATAATCTATGACAACATACATAATTTATAGAAACCTAGAGTGCTGACTCTCTATAAAATTCAATTCAAGCATAGTAGAGATTAAGATCACAAAATTTATGCATATAACCTAATCACAAACTTGTTAATTTATGTAAAAACCATGGCTCTGATACCAATTGTTGGAAACGCGGTGCGCAGCGAAATTTTAAAAAAAAATTCATCAGAGTATTTTTCAAAACACAAGTTTGATATGTTATATGTATAAATTAGACAGATCTTACTAATCTCTGTGTGCCAAAGAACCTTCATAACCTGTGTAGAGAAGTAACGTTCCAGAAGAGCCTCAACCAACTAGTCTTCTTTGCTATTCCATATCCACAACCGGAGTGAGTGTGGGCTCACTCGTACAGCTCTTCCACCGGTGAATCTCCTTCCAACCAATAAAGAGAACCCAAAGTTAATGTTCGTGATTTGTGAACAAAAAGCTCTCAGGGAGTTTTTAGATGCTCACCAGAAGAGTATCACTCTTAATCTCTCAAATTGATCTAAGTAAATCATGAGACTCACTCCCTTTATATAGCTATTGGTCCTAGGGGTCAGTCCTTATCAGATTAGGTCTCAAAAACTCAAAACAGAATCAAGTTTGGATCAATATCTGATAAGATCCGATTGAAAATACGTAATCTTATCTCTCGCTGATCGGCAGGCCGAACAGGCCCCATCGGTAGGCCGAACACGTCATTCGACAGGCCAAACTTTAGAGAAAAAATCTCCTCGAATCTTTTATTTTCCATCCAAGATTCTAAAGGATAAAGTCTCAGTTTTGATTCAAATAACCCAATAGAGAAGTTATCTGATCAAAAAAAACTTTATCAAGATAATCTCTAAGAAAACAAATCAATTCACAATAATTCAACAAGTTTTTGTTGATCTAATTTGTCCAAAATTAAAACAACCGATAAACAAACAAGAATTATCTGATCGCAATAATTCAACAAGTTTATCTTGAACTAATTTCTTACAAAATTAATTCAACCGATAAACAGACATGAATTATTTAATTCTTCCAAATTTTAAATCAATTTGATAAATTCGACATAAGTCACCAATCATTGGAAAAGCACATCGTGTCGTTACAGGACTTTGTGAGCTAGCAAAGGGGACCAAAATGGGCCTATAAAGTTCAAGCTCATGATAATTATGAAACCCAATATCCCATATATACATTTCACAATTATCAACTCCAACGCTACTCCACTAAAAGCTTGGAGCTGCACTCTCGAACTTTATAGAATTACGAAGCTCGTATAGCTAAGTCTCCATGACATATTATAGTGTATCGTATCCCCATATGATAATCCATAATCGGCTTAAGGACAAGTTCTATCTTACCTTCCCGATTATTTTTATCTTACGTTCTATTGTCTCACCATTAGAAAACTTACCATCTAAAGATAATATACCATTCGGTTACACCTATGTATCCAAATGGTTGAGCGCTCCAGTTTTCCAATTACAAGACAACGCACATAAGAGGATATCATTACTCCTAAAGAGGAGCTATGGATTCCATATCTATGAATAACAAGTCTACGCTACCAAGAGTCATGCCTCCAACGTACCGGCATGCATACCACTATTGAGATGTGGGTATCACCCTTTGATACATCAAAAGACACAAGTCAAGATAACGGGCCCACTATTCATCTCAGGATTAAGATACAATACAAATGACTGTCTAAAGTGAATTGATTTGCCAAGACAGAATTATTAATCCAAATCAATTCACTTTATGTCCCGATCCAACACATCGTCACTTATGACAACGTGTCAATGTTTCTATTCACGGAGTCCAACTCCGATGGTCAAGACAAACTATCTCCCAAAAGGGATATAGACAACATAACAATCTTTGCATGAATAAAGCGCCAAACTTTATTCCCTCGATTGCGGATCATATGTTTTAGACCATCACCTTAAGAATCGTGTCTTCTGCATAATCAATCCATCATATGCCCAATTCTTAAGGTTTAGACTGACAGTCTTAGACTACTGTTTGCTTATCATACATTCAACAAATATGAACGCAAAGAGGACAAGATTTGGTATATATAAATGAATAAATTCTTTATTGATAAAAATGTCTCCATAAACATATTACATTTTACTCATTAGGGCATACATGTCTAACAGTGGTTCAGCCTGCCGATGGATGAAGGATAAGATTGCGCGTTTCCACACTGATCTTATCAGATATTTATCCAAACTTGATTCTATTTCGAGTTTTTGAGACCTAATCTGACCCCAGGACCAATCTCTATATAAAGGGAGTAAGTCTCAAGAGTTACTCAAATCAATTGAGGGATTAAGAGTGATACTCTGCTAGTGAGAATCTAAAAACTCCCTAAGAGCTTTTGTTCACCAATCACGAACCCTTGCTTTGGGTTCTCTCGATTGGTTGGAAGGAGAGTCACCTGGTGGAAGAGTTGTACGTGTGAACCCGCACTCACTCTGGTCGTGGATAGAGAATAGCAAAGAAGACCAGTTGGTTGAGGCTCTTCTGGAATGTTACTTCTCTTCACATTTTACAAGGGTTCTTCGGCACACAAAGGTTAGTAAGATCTGGTTAATTTATTCATATAGTATGTCAAACTTGTGTTTTAGAAAATACTCTAATTTAAAATTTTTTAAAAATTCTGCTGCGCACTCTTTTTTCAACAATTGGTATCAGAGCCATAGTTTTTACATAAATTTACGAGTTTGTGATCATGTTATATGTATAAATTTTGTGATCTTAATCTCTCCTATACTTGAATTTAATTTTATAGAGAGTTGGCACTCTAGGTTTATATATAATTTTATGTTGTCGTAGATTATGTGGTGAATGTTCATTAATTAATTATGGTTGATTAAACAGTTATTTAATTATTTATTAATTAATTAATTTATGCCAGTTATGGTTCCTTAGGGGTTGGAAAATGTATCTAAGTTTTTCATGTAATTAGATGGGAAACTATCATCTCTATCTAGGAATTATTATTTATTTTAAATTTGTAAGAATTTTGTAATTAAATAATCATTTGGAGAAGACAGATCTAGAAGATCGATGATGATGCTCCTAGTATTTCTTGAGTCTCTAATTTTATGTTTTTGAATTATTGAAAATAAAATTGATGAATTGCATTAAAAATTGTATTTTCTATAGCGGAGATTTATGCTCAGTCAGCATGTCGAATCTCACAGTTCGGTAGGCCGATGGTCGTAGATCGACAGGCCAGACTTATGGTTCGGTAGGCCGTTAGTGGGGCAGAAATCAGGTGGCTCTGGCGGCAGGCCGAACTTTAATGAGTCGGTAGGCCGATCTTCCTAATCTGCAGGCCGATAGAGCATGACCGGCAGGCCGATTATCCAGATCAGCCTACCGACCGAGAGCTAGAAAATTTCTAGAAAAGCTGTAGTTTCTCCGATCTAAATTTAATTTTATTTTTGGGACAATTCTGAGAAACATTAAATTTAGATATGACTAGAAATATGAATTATTCGATTCATACGGGATTGAAGACTTGAAGATGGGAATTATATAAAGAAGGATATAGCTTGAGGATTCAAGGATGAAGAATCAATAATATGTCTCGATTATTCTCTTGTAATCTTAGTTTTCTATTCTCTAGGGTGGAGCAATAATATTACGGTTATTTACTATTTTGCTTGTAGCTTTGCTTGTCTGCATTATAATATGATTTGCCATGTATATTGACAACATGTCATATAGAATAGGTAGTGCCGTTCATATTACAATTGTTCATTCATATTCTTAAAATAAAACCTTGATTTCAAAAGATTGAGTGGGAGAAGGTTTTCGAAGAGAGGACCTAAGGCCTCCATCGTTGGTCCATAGGCGGAACATGGTGGTCCCGACTCCTAGGAAGGGATTTCTATCATGTACCAGATTGGATCTCTGAGAGGATAAGGTATTTTAGCATAATTTATGATTGCACACCCCTAGGTGGTGATTATAAATTATGGATAAAATATTGAAACGATGGTTATACACACACGTTAATTTTATTATTAACCTCCCCTAAGAGCTCTGTTAATAAAATTAATGGCCAAAGAAATGATTATTAATATATGCTGGATCATATGGGTCTTGGATGGCATATATTAATCAAGAGGGGATCTGTGTTCCTGATTGAATTTGGCATGACTCCCCTAGGAGCTTGTTGAATTCTGAGTTGGGAATTATCGTTGTAAGGTTGTGATATTTTCAAGGTTTTGACACATAAACACATTTGTGTTTTCTACATGACTGTGTTATCTTTCTAAATTATTATTATATGCTTGCTTATATTTGGTATATGATTCTTTATTGTACATTAAAAATGTCTAAAAATGCTTTATCATTGATACTTGACAAAAACCTATTAACCGGTGAGAACTATAATGATTGGAAACGAAACCTAGATATCGTCCTGTCCTTTGAGAAACTGAAATATGTACTGACAACCCCTTGTCCTCCTGAGCCTATGGGAGAGCCAACTAATGAGTAATTCCAAGTGTATGATAGCTGGAAAGATGCTAATGATCAAGCCCGCTACAATGTTATGGCTAGCATGAATAACGTGCTGCAGGCTTAACATTAGGATTATGAGACTGCGAAGCAGATCTTGGGTAATCTTGATGATATGTTTGGAGGCCAGGCCATAACAAAACGACAAGGGGCGCTTCAGATTCTAAACTGTAGACAGAGGCCAGGGACATCTGTAAAGGAGCATATGATGTTGGTCATGGGTTACCTCGCTGAGGCTCAAACCAATGGAGCCGACATCGATGCTGAAACTCAGATGACTATGGTCTTTGAGACTTTGTCTAAGGAATTTATTCTGTTTAGAGCTACATTTAATTTAAGTAATAGACGAGATATGACCTTAACAGAACTGATGAAAATAGTTACAGAAGTTTGGCTAAACCAGATGAACATGACAGGGATCCTTATACTTACGTAGAAGCTATGGAGGATTTTGAGTCAAAACTCTGGATAGAGGCCATGAACACAGAGATGAAGCCTATGGTGACTAATCAGGTCTGGGAGCTTGTGGATCTTTCCGAAGGGGTATAACCCATAGGGTGTAAGTGGATCTACAAGAGGAAAAGAGAAGTGGATGGAAAGGTCGAATCCTTTAAGGCTAGACTAGTAGCTAAGGGTTATACGCAAAAAGAAGGAATCGATTAAGAGGAAACCTTTTTGCCTATAGCCATGCTTATGTCCATCTAGATTCTCTTGTCCATAGCTGCCTCTCTCGACTATGAGCTTTGGCAGATGGATGTCAAGACAGCTTTTTTGAATGGCTATCCTGATGAGTCCATTTATATGGAACAACCAGATGGGTTCAAGGTCACGGGTCAAGAGGGTACGGATTGTAGGCTGCTAAAGTCAATTTATGGACTTAAGCAGGCTTCTCATTCTTGGAACATAAGATTTGATCAAGTGATCAAGACTCATGGGTTCTCACAAAATGTGGATGAACCATATGTTTACAAACACATAAAGGATGAGAAAGTGGTTTTTCTACTGCTCTATGTAGATGACATTCTGCTAATTGGCAATGACGTTAGGGCGTTGTCATTGGTCAAATTATGGTTGACCAAGCAGTTTGACATGAAGGACTTGAGTGAAGCTAATTTTGTTATCGGTATCTAGATCTTTGGGGATAGGAAGAACAAAATGATAGCTTTATCACAGGCTGACTACAAAGATAAAATTCTCAGGAGGTTTGCAATGCAAGATTCCAAGAAAGGTGGGCAACCATCTAGGTCTGGAATTACTCTTTCTAAGAAAGACTCTCTAAAGTCTTATGAAGAAAGAGAATACAAGAAGAAGGTTCCTTATGCTTTGGCAGTGGGTAGTATTATGTATGCCATGCTTTGCACACGACCGAATATTAGTTATGCGGTCGAGATTGTAAGTCGATTTTAGGCAGATCCAGGACCGAACCATTGGGTTGCGATAAAGCATATTTTCAAGTACCTGAGAAGCACTCGAGGGTATATGCTTGTATATTCGAGTGAGGACCTGACTCCTTTAGGATATATTGACTCAGATTTTTAATCCTGTTTGGATTCTAGGAAATCGACTTCCGGTTTTGTGTTTACTCTGGGCGGCGGTGCCATTAGTTGGAGAAGTGCAAGCAAGATTGCACTATAGATTCAACGATGGAGGTTGAGTCTGTGGCAGCTAGTGATGCTTCGAAAGAAGTAGTATGGCTTCGCAAGTTCATTAGGGATCTTGAGGTAGTTCTTGGTATGGATAAGGCGGAATCACTGTACTGTGATAACAGTGCGGTGGTAGCTAATGCTAAGAAACCAAGATTTCATAAGAAGAGTAAACATATTGATTGGAAGTATCATGTGATAAAGGACTTCGTTGAGGGCAGGCATGTCACGGTGTGCAAAATCACGTCAGAGGACAATTTAGCTGATCCATTTACGAAGACACTTACTGGGAGAGTCTTCGAGAGGCATATGGAAGCTATGGGGATGCGAGATTTGTCAAATTTACTCACTTAGTGCAAGTGGGAGATTGTTAGACATGCATGCCCTAAGGAGTAAAATTGTAATAAGTTTTTGGAGATATTTTTATCAATAAAGAATTTATTTATTATTTATATACCAAATATTGTCCTCTTTAAGTTCATATTTGTTGAATGTATGTTAAACAAATAAAAGTCTGAGACTATCGGTCTAAACCTTAAGAATTGGGCATATGATAGATGGATTATGCGGAAGACACGATTCTTAAGGTGATGGTCTAAATCAAAAGATCCGCAATCAAGGGAATAAAGTTGGGCACTTTATTCATGCAAAGATTGTTATGTTGTCTATATCCAACGTAAAAAGGGCAAGATTTGGTATATAAATATTAAATAAATTCTTTATTCATAAAAATGTCTCCAAAAACATATTACATTTTTACTCCTTAAGGCATACATGTCCAACAATCTCCCACTTGCACTAAGTGAGTAAATATGACAAATCTTGCATCCCCATAGCTTCAACATGCCTCACGAAGACTCTCCTAGTAAGTGTCTTCACGAATGGATCAGCTAAATTATCCTCTCATATGATTTTGCACACAGCGACATGCCCGCCTTCTACGAAGTCCTTTATCACACGATATTTCTTATCAATATGCTCACTTTTCTTGTGAAATCTTGGTTCCTTAGCATTAGCTACCACCGCACTGTTATCATAATACATTGATACCGCCTTATCCATACCAGGAACTACCTCAAGATGCCCAAGGAACTTGTGGAAAGGCACTACATCTTTTGAAGTATCACTAGTTGTCATATACTCGGCCTCCATTCTTGAATCCAAAGTGTAATCTTGCTTCACACTTCTCTAACCGATGGCACCGCCACCTAAAGTAAACATAAACCCAGAAGTCTATCTCCTTGAATCCAGATAGGATTGAAAATCTGAATCAATGTATCCTAAAAGAGTTAAGTCCTCACCCGAATACACAAGCTTATACCCTCGAGTCCTTCTTCGGTACTCAAAAATGTTCTTGACCACAACCCAGTGGCTTGGCCTCGGATTCGCCTAAAATCGACTTACAATCTCGATGGCATAACAAATATCCGATCATGTGTAAAGTATGGCATACATGAGACTACCTACTGCCGAAGCATAAAGCACCTTCTTCATGTATTCTCTTTCTTCCTCAGACTTTGGAGAGTCTTTCTTAGAAAGAGTAATTCTAGACCTAGATGGTTGCCCACCTTTCTTGGACTCTTGCATTGCAAACCTCCTGAGAATCTTATCTATGTAGCCCACCTCAGATAAAGCTATCATTTTGTTCTTCCTATCCTGAAAGATTTAGACGCTGAGAACAAAATTAGCCTCATTTAAGTCCTTCATGTCAAACTGGCTGGTCAACCATAATTTGACCGATGACAACGGTTCAACGCCATTACCAATTTACAGAATGTCATCTACAGACAGTAGTAGAAAAACCGCCTTCCTATCCTTAATATGTTTGTAAACACATGGCTCATCCACATTTTGTGCAAACCCATAAGGCTTGATCACTTGATCAAATCTTATGTTCCAAGAATAGGAAGACTACTTAAGTCCTTATATTGACTTTAGCGGCTTACAAACCTTACCCTCTCGACCCTTGATCTTGAACCTCTTTGGTTCTTTCATATAAATGGACTCATCAAGATAGCCACTTAGAAAAGCTGTCTTGACATTCAACTGCCAAATCTTGTAATCAAGTGCGGCGTCCATGGACAAGAGAATTCGAATAGACTTAAGCATGGCTACAAGCGATAAGGTTTCCTCGTAATCGATTCCTTCCTGTTGTGTGTATCCCTTAGCTACCGGACTAGCCTTAAAGGCTTCGACCTTTCTATCCACTTCTCTTTTTCTCTTGTAGATCTACTTACACCCTATGGGTTTTACCTCTTTGGGAAGATCTACGAGCTCCTAGACCCGATTAGTCTCCATAGACTTCATCTTTGTGTTCATGGCCACTGTCTAGAGTTTCGAATGATTATCCTCCATAGCCTTTGCATGTCATGTTCATCTGGTTCAGCCAAAAAGGCCTCACCATTGAACATATACTACTCGAGTTGACGCCCAATCCTCCCACTACACCGAAGCCCCTTAGGTTATTATTCAGGTTTGTTTGGTTTTTCTACGTGGATTAAAGTGGTTTCTACTGAAACCCCTAGAGTGATTGAATCACTCCTCAACTCCTTGAGCACCACTTTGCTTTGAGGCTTAAAGTCGTCCATATAACTCTCTTTAAGGAAAGTTGCATAAGTTAAAACCACGACTTTATTTTCCTTTAGGTTATAAAAATAACCCCTTTAGTCATTTTTGGATATCCTACAAACACACAAACTTCCAAACATGCTTACAACTTTTTGTATCCCTAAACAGGACATGAACCGGACATCCCCATATCTGAATATTGTTTAAGGATGTCTTCCTGCCCACCCACAACTCATGAGGAGTTTTAGGAACTGATTTTGAAGGCCCATTGTTCAAAAGATAACATGCAGTTTGTAGTGCATAACCCTAAAAGGACAAAGGCAAAGATGAATAACTCATCATGGACCTAACCATATCTAATAAAGTCCTATTCCTTCTCTCTACTACATCATTATTCTACGAAGTGTCCAGCATAGTCAAATGGGATAAAATTCTATTCTCTAATAAGTGTCCCAAGAACTCATCAGAAAGGTATTCACCACTTCAATCGGATCGAAGTGCCTTTATGGGTCTACCCAATTGCTTTTCCACTTCAGCCCAAAACTCCCTGAACTTGTCAAAAGTTTTGCTGATGAGGGAGCCTTCCTCGTCCAGTTCTGAGGACTTGTCCAGTGGCTCCTTCGATGTGGGGCTACCTGTAGCCGACGAGGACCTCGAGGACGTAATTAGGTTCCTATACCCGTCTCTCCAGCTCCGGATCAGAGGTCAGCCCCAGATTTTATTTTTAATGCCCTCTTTTACTTTTCTCGATCTCACTTGACTTTGCATTTCCTTGTGCAAAAATGATGGCACCAACCTCCCACGCTGATAGACACGCCCAGATGGCAAGCTTGAGGAAGCAGATGGGCAAGGCCGTCGACACCGGGAGAAAATGTAAACAGATGCCGAGGCCCGAGCTTCCAACCCATACCGGGCAGGTCTCCTCATCAGTCCATGTCCCGCCACCTCTGCCACAGCCGACCAGGGCCTTGTCAGAGGTCCCCCTAGTAGACGAGGCCACTAGAGGCTCATCTGAGGACTTGCAGAGAAGGCACCCGAACTACCGTGGCGTCGTTCTTGAGCACCTCAGAGATGCAGTTCCTCATGATGACTTCTTCATGAACATCTAGGGGGAGGACTTCCAGAGTCTCTGCAACACGGCCTTCCGAGCCACCGCCTCTGTAAGTATCCAAGCTTAACGATAGTTGGATTCTCCTTTTATCATGTTGCCGAGGACTGACTCCTTTTATCTTGTAGGTGAGCACCGTTCTGCACATGGTGCACTCCACCGGGATAAGGGAGATCCACAAGGAGAAGGAGATGCACAAGAAGACCTTCCTAAAGAAGATGGACTCCAATAAGAAGCTCAATGATAAGAACATTGAGCTAGATCAAGCCAAGGAGTCCCTCTCACGGGCCCAAGAGGAAGCTCGGAAGGCCAAGGTCGAGGTCGAGGAGGCAATGAGGCAGCTCAGGGAGGTGATGGATAGGGCTGCACGGCTTGAGGGGCAGCTGACGACCCTGCAGGTGGAGCACCATCACTTCGTTGCCGAGCTCCCTGGTTGCCTGGCTAGTGCGGTTGAGGAATTCAAAATATCCCTGGAGTATGTCGATCTCTACTACTACGGCATGACAGACCTCCACGAGGACCTGATCAAGAAGCACCCTGATGCAATGGGATTCGACTGCTCGGTGATCGTTAAGCCCGACCAGGACGATACCGAGCAACAGCGGGGTGAAGAGGATGAGGTCGTCGTGGAGGACGAGGTCGTCGTGGTAGACGGCGATGACGACGGGGATGGGCAAAGGTCCATAGGAGGCGGAGGCGAGGACACGGCTGGCGGCGAAACCCAGGCCGATTGACGTCTTTGCATATATATATATATATTTTTTTTGTCCGGGCTCGAGAGGTGCCTGGTTTACTTGTACCTCCCCGATGAATAAAGACTACTTTTTCTCTTCTTGGATTGTTGCATATAGTTTTGTTTGCATTACTTTCCACATTATTGTCCAAGTACGAGCGTCCTCGGGCTAACAGTCTTATCTTTAGATGCACCTTGGTGCGAGGTATTCCTCGAACATCTGGTTACTGTCATCTAGTGTCAAGTAACCATTATTGTCCAAGTTAGATGCTCCTCGGGGAGGATCCTAGGCTGGGAACTAGCCATCTCGATAGCCATGGGGTTGACTCGAGTTCGCCTTCAATGCTCGATTAATCCAAGCGAGTAGGTTCTAACCCCGGCTGGGTCGTCGAGTTGTCCGAGCAGAGGTGAGTAGCACTTCTGTTCAGTTAATCTGAGTAGTTATCCTTTTTCACCTTGTTAATTAATCCGAGCAGCTTTAGGTTTCTAATCTCGGTCGAGCAAAGCATAGACGGCGTATGACTACCCTTACCTTGTTGCCCCCCTAGACTTGCTTAAGTTTTAAAGAAGCTTGACAAGTATAGGACTCATCGGGCACAGGACTGTGCCAAGCAACTTAACGGGTTTTCTGTAAGGCGACAGACATATGGTCGGTATACCGACCAGCCCCCAGCCCAGTTTAATAAGGATGACTCTCCCTTGGCGGGAGTTATTGTCTTGTCCTCTGAGCTAGAGTTGCAGCATTTTGGATCTACATTTCCTTCAAACACATTGCTCAGGTGGAATGGCATAGGAAAGTTGTGTTCCGTTAATGTGATATGTACATGGATTTTTCAGGCCTATTTAGTAGGTCTAGTTACAAAAGAATTGTGGCCAGAAGTCAAAAAAGGAGTTTTTGGCTCTGAATTTTAACAATAGAATTTTTTTAGGAGCTCAGCATTCTATGGATGTCCGAGCTGATTCCCTTGCATGTCGGCCAATCTGTACGTGCCTGGTCGTACAATGTCTTCAACCCTAAATGGACCTTTGCATTTTGGACCAAAGGACTCGAGGCCAAGCTGTTGAACCATGACCTTCTTCAGTACCAAGTCGCCAACCTTAAAGCTTCTAGGTTGGACCCTTTTGTTGTAATACCGAGCTACCACCTGGTTTTGAGCTGCGTTACGAACCGCTACTCGGTTTCTTTTTTCTTCGAGTAGGTCGAGCTCGGTCATCATCAGCTCCGCGTTCATGGTCTCCTTGTATTGTTCAACCCTAAGGCTTGGCAAACCTACTTCGGCTGGAATGACAGCCTCATCCCTGTAAATGAGAGAAAACGGTGTTTCGTCGGTCGCTGTTCGGGTAGTTGTTTGGTATGCCCAGAGCACATGAGGGAGTTCGTCAATCCATGCACCCTTAAGCCCCTTGAGTTTTTTCTTCAGGTTGTCTTTGATTGTCTTGTTCACAGCCTCAACCTGGTCGTTACTTTACGGATAGCTCAGAGAGGAGAAGACCTTCATAATGTCGAGCTTCTTGTATAGATGACGTAAACTCGATGATTCAAACTGTTTGGCGTTATCGGTCACAATGGTGTGCAGGATCCCGAACCAGCAAACGATGTTTTTCCACACGAAGTTGGTGCACTTGGCCTCGGTCATGTTGGTACAAGGTTCGACTTCGATCCACTTCGTAAGATAGTCTATGGCCATGATGCAGTATCTAAATTGTAATCAGGCCGGCGGGAGAGGTCCGATCAAGTTGATGGCCCACTTTGCGAATGGCCATGCCGAGGTCACTGGATTGAGAGGCTCGGCGTGGGAGCTAGGAATTCTAGCATACTATTGGCATTTGAGGCATTTTCGAGCAAAATTTCCGTAGCCCTGCTGCATGGTGGGCAAGTAGTATCCCTGTCGGAGGCACTTTTGGGCCAAAGAACGTCCTCCGGAATGATTGCCGCATAGGTCTTCATGGATCTCGCTCATCAAATACTCAGCCTCCTTGGGGTCCAAGCATCTCAAGCATGGTGTAGCGTAGCCTCGTCGGTATAACTTTCCATTGATCATCGAATACCAGGCCGAGCCAGTATGTACCCGATGTGCTTCCTCTCGGTTGTCAGGCAATTAGGCTGTGGTCAGGTATCGGATGATTGGGTCCATCCAGTTACTTCTCTGCTCTTCGGCCATGCTCATGACCTCCTTAACGATGCTTGGTTCGAACAGTCTTTTAATGGGGACCGACGTTAAGTCACTTCCGCCCAAGCCAGAGGCTAGTCGGGCAAGGACATCGGCTTCCACATTTTTCGCCCGGGGGATCTGCTTAAAAGCATAGGACTTAAATTGCCCTAGCAACTATTTCACTTCTTTTAAATATGCTGCCATAGAGTCTATTCGGGCCTGAAATCCTCCAGTGACCTGCTGTACCACCAGCATTGAGTCACTGTAGATGGTGAGGCGGTTGACGTCGAGATCTCGAGCGATTCGAAATCCGGCCAATAGAGCTTCGTATTTTGCCTCATTGTTAGAGGCCTTGAAGTCGAACCAGAGGGCATAGATGACCTTGTACCCATCTGGGCTTGTTAAAATCAGCCCGGCCCCCGATCCGTTGACATAGGTAGAGCCGTCGACGTGCAGTTTCCAGTTCGGCTCCGGGGAGAGGCTGTCTTCACTGCAGCCAGGTGTATCGGGTTCTTCAATGGGTGACTTCTCAACTTGTGGAGTCGCCTTGCTGGCATCCGTGAATTCGACAATGAAATCAGCCAGGACTTGGGCTTTTATGGCCATCTTCGACACAAAATGCACATCGTATTGGCCGAGCTCGACCGACCACTTGACCATTCGGCCTGATATCTCTGGACTCTGGAAAACCTATCAAAGAGGGAACTTGGTCGGGACTTTAATGGTATGGCCTTGGTAATATGGTCGCAGCTTCCAGATCGATGTTATTAAGGCAAAAGCCAGCTTCTCCAATGGTGGGTATTGCTCCTCAGCACCTTGGAATGCATGGCTGGTATAATAAACGGGTCTTTGGATTCTGTCTTTGTCTCGGACCAAGACCGAGCTGACAGCTTTCTCCGACACAGCTAAATAGGCGGTTAAAGCTTTGTTGGGCAGAGGTTTGGACAGGAGCGAGGGTGTAGCTAGGTAAGTCTTCAAGCTTTGAAAAGCTTTTTCACACTCCCTGCTCCACTCAAACCTCCCCTTAAGTGCCTTGAAAAAGGGGTGGCACTTGTCGATAGCCCGAGAGACAAACCTTGACAGGGCTGCCACCATGCCAGTGAGCCGTTGTATGTCCTTTGCTGTTCGAGGAGAATGCATGTCGATAATCGCCTGGGCCTTTGCTGGGTTGACCTCTATTCCTCTTCGATTGACCAAAAATCCAAGGAATTTGCCCAAGCTGACGTCGAAGGCGCATTTCGTCGGGTTGAGTTTCATCCCATATTCCCAGAGAATGTCAAAGCTAGCTCGGATGTCGGCCATGTGGTCTTTTGCTTGGATAGATTTTACTAGCATGTTGTCAACGTAGACCTCCATAGTTTTTCTGATCAACCAAGCAAACATCTTGTTGACGAGGTGTTGGTAAGTAGCTCCAGCATTCTTGAGGCCGAATGGCATCATGACGTAGCAATACAAACCCTGGTCAGTAACAAAGGCAGTTTTGGCTTGGTCTTCCTCGGCCATTCTTATCTGATTGTACCCGAAATACGCATCCATAAAGCTTAGAAGCTCGTGGCCGGCAGTGGCATCGACGAGCTAATTTATCCAAGGAAGTGGAAAGCAGTCTTTTGGGCAGGCCTTATTGAGATTGATGTAGTCAATGCAGACCCGCCATTTGCCATTTGCCTTCTTGACGAGGACAACATTCGCTAACCATTCCGGGTATTTGACCTATCTGATGAATCCAGCCTTAAGGAGTTTCTGGACTTTATCGTTGATTACAGCGTACCTCTCCGGGTTAAAGGCCCTTTGTTTTTGTATCACCGGCCTGTGGCTAGGTTGGATGTTGAGCCGATGGCTGATAATGCTCGGATCAATGCCGGGCATGTCCTCGTGGGACCACGCAAAAACATCACGGTATTCAGAAAGAAGGCATTCCAAGTCGGCCCGGATCTCAGGTCGCAGCTGTGATCTGAGTTGGACTGTGCGTTCAGGCCTTTCAGAGTCTAGGGTGAATAGCACTAAGTCTTCGACCAGAGTGGCCCTTACCTCTTCCTCGGGCAACCTAGGGTCCAGGTCTACCAACATCTTCGGCGCCAGGTCAGCTGGGAGATCAGTCTCATTGATCGAGTAGACGGCCAGGACGCCATTATGCAGGGCTGAGGCTGCTCATACAGCACTGGCATAACAAGTCCGAGAGTCCACCTGGGATGATCATATTACTCCAACACCGTCGTCGGTCAGGAATTTCATGGCCAGATGGTATGTTTACACAATGGCCTTCAAGCCGTTCAGCGTTGGCCGGTCGATGATGATATTATACTAGGAGGGTTTGTCGACAACTAAAAAGTCGACTACCAGAGTGATCCTAGTGGCTCCTTCTCCAAAACTCACCAACAAACTGACTTTTCTGGTCGCTCGGACACATTCCCCCGTAAAGCTGTAAAGCGGGGTCCGGACTGGGACCAAGGGGGTGTTGCTTAGCTTCAGTCTGTCAAAAGCCTGTTTGAAGAGGATGTCGGCTGAACTGTCGTTGCCGATTAAGACACGCCGCACTACATTGTTGGCAATGGGCAGTTCACATACTAGGGCATCGTTGTGGGGGTGCATCAATCGATCTACTTCCTCCTCGGTGAAAGTGATCGAGGTGTCTTCTTGACGGCATATCTTGTTGATGTGCTCGGACATGTTTATGAATTCACCCCGCTCGATCCGTCGAGCTTCTCTGATGTAAGATCGTCGCCCATTCGATGTGTCCCTGGTAACAGGCTCGCCGAATATCATGTGAACAATATTCGGGGGATCTGAGGTGTTCCCACTGTCGATTCTGTACGTCTCGGCCCAACGAATCGTTCCTTCCCGAGGTGGGCCTTGGGGCTATAACCCGCTCCACAAATTCTTGCAAATGACCTTCTCGGACCAGTCTTTCTATCTGGTCCTTCAACTGAATGCATTCCCTAGTACTGTGCCCCACATCCTTATGGAACTCGCAAAACTTTGACTGATTTCACTTCACCTTGCTCCCTTGGAGCTTGGGTGGTGGTGTTAGTAAATTTTTGCCACTAACCTGGGTGAGCACCTCGTCGATGGTCGCCACTAATGGTGTGTAGCTTTGAAACTTGCTGGTCGGCCCCTTTGGCTTCTCAGATTTCTCCTTCTTTTGCTTCTTACTATGCTCGGCGTTGCTCTGTTCCAGTGCCTTCTTCTGTTTCTTATCCTTCTTTGTTCCGCTCGTGCCAGACTCTTCCCGGCGGCTTTTCATGTATTCTGCAGCGTCAACGTGTCTCTGAGCATACCCGAGCATTTGAGAAAACGTGCTCGGCTGTTCAAAGGCCAAGGACCAAGTCAGCTTTTCGTCTCAGAGACCCCCCACAAAAATGTGTTTCAGGGTATCGTCTTCGACGTGCTTTACCTCAAGAGCTACCCGGGTAAACCAGTTAATATAATCCCTATCGCTGTCGTCTCCCTGCTTAACAGCATACAGGTATGTTATTTCTTTCCTTCGCGTTTTGGTGGTGGAGAATATGGAGGAGAAGGCATCGGCCAGCTGCCGAAAAGAAGAAATTATTACAGGTTTGAGTCGTCGGAACCACTGCCGAGCAAGGCCCATAAGAGTGAGTGAAAAGGCTTTGCACATCGCCGCGTCACTAGCATTTTGCAGTAACATGTGCCCCCGGAAGAGGTCAACATGCTCATCAGCATCTGTGGCCCCATCGTAGGACTTAATCTGCGGTACCTTGAACTTCAGCGGCATAGGCGCCCACATTATGTTGTCTAAAAAAGGCGGGTCCTGAGCTCCTGTGTCATCTAGGCCAAATCTGTAATTTTGGATCTCGTAGATTTGGCGCTGCAGCACCCGGAACTGGTAGCTGTTGGTGTCTTCAGGCAGTTCGACCCTGTAGGGTATTCCGCCCTCGACTCGACCTCCAGCTCTAGGCTGGCGATTTCTGTTTGCTCCCTGAGACCCGAGCCGGTCAAACACTAAGGCCTGGGAAGCTTGTGGCAATGGAACACGAGCCGCTTGGCGTCCAAGACAGCGTTCCTGAACCAACCTATTATTAGCTGAGATCCCTCGGGAGGAGCCCGTAGACTGCTCGGATTGGTCTTCTTCAAGGTCAGCTGCACTTCGCTCAACCTGACCTCCGGCCTGGTCAACCTTGGCCGAGGGCGGCAGAGCTGGTGCAGCTTGACGCTGAGCTTGCTGTGCGAGCTGTTGAGTCAGGATCTGGACCACGTTTGTAAGTTCCTGGATCGGATGTTGGGCAACCGGGGCATCCACCGGCTCGGCTCTGGCTGTGCTCCCTTGCCCCCCGAACCAGGACCTCGTAGTCCAGGGATGGCCCCTAGGCCAGCCTATGTTTGGTTGCCTATTTCTCGCATCGCCCGACCCCTCCTGTCGGGCTGTCTCGTCTCTGGCGTTACCTCGGGTCGTCATCTCGGGCGTCAGAGATAATGTAGCTTGATTTTGGATGAAGGCATAGGTGCCCTCCTCCTAGCGCCAAAATGTTGATGCTTACCGTGGTCCGACGTCGGATCAACACCCACGTGTGGCTGCGCACGGTTTGACCTCTCCTTGGACTCTCCTCTACCCGAAAGTGCACACCTGCAGGATGAGGGATGCTTCAGAGAAGATAGTAGGGTTAGTCAATAGACAAGGGCTCTCCGATGCTCAAGGCAGGTATTGCTCGGCAGAGGTCGGCAGCTAGTTACGTATGTAGAAGAAGTCTCTCTCTAGAATGCCATAAATGCATCCTATTTATAGGCCACCACTTGGATCGGGTGTAAGGTGGGTTTTGCCCACAACCCGGGTGTCACATCAAGGTGTGTCAGGTAGTAGGTAACAAGTGTTGCGCCCATCGCCCAATGGATTGGACTCTATCAGATGACAATGTATTTGCCTTGTGTTGGCCTATAATGGCGAGTAGCAGCCTGCTTGCGAGGAATGTTGGTCCGACCTGAGCTACTGTACATTCCGAGGTGGCAGCCTTCTTAGGGCGCAGCCTTGGATGCCTGAGAGGCACCTCGAGAAGAAGTATAATGCATCGGGGGACAAGAGCAAGCTTTTTGGTGGTTCTGCTGAGCTTATTAGCTGACCACCGAAGTTAGTGTCCTCGGCGGTGGCGCCGAGCTCACCCTCAACATCAATTATAGGAAAAATTATACGCAGTGAAATTTTAAAAATTTTTTATCAGAGTATTTTTCAAAACACTAGTTTGACAAGCGATATGCATAAATTAACCAAATCTTACTAACCTTTGAGTGCTGAAAAGCTCCTGTAATCAGTGAAGAGAAGTAACGTTCCAAAAGGACCTCAACCAACTGGCCTTCTTTGCTATTTTCTATACACGATAGGAGTGAATGTGGGCTTACACGTACAGCTCTTTCTCTAGGTGACTCTCCTTCCAACGAATTGAGAGAACCCAAAGCAAGTGTTCGTGATTTGTAAACAAGAGCTCTCAGGGAGTTTCTAGATTCTCACCAGCAGAGTATCACTCATAATCTCTCAATTGATCTGAGTAACTCTTAAGGCTTACTCCCTATTTATAAAGGTTGGGTCTAGGGTCAGTCCTTCTCAGATTAGGTCTCAAAATTCAAATCAAAATCAAATTCAGATCAATATCTGATATGATCCATGTAAAAACGCGTGATCTTATCTTTCGCTCATCGGTAGGCCGATGAAGATGATCGGTAGGCCGAATAGACCCCATCGGCAAGCCAAACTTGAGGATCAACATGCCAAACTGTCGATTAATATCTCAACGAATCTTTTACTTTCCACCAGAGATTCTATAAGATAAAGTCTCAGTTTTATTCAAATAACCCAATAGAAAAGTTATCTGATTAAAACAACTTTACCTAGAAAATCTCTAGGAAAATAAATGAATTCTTAATAATTCTATAAGTTTATCTTGAACTAATTTATTCAAAATTAAATCAACCGATAAACAGACAAGAATTATCTGATCCTTATAATTCAACAAGTTTGTCTTGAACTAATTTTTATCATAAAATTAATTTAACTGATAAACAGATATGAATTATTTGATTCTTCCAAATTTCAACCAATCTAATAAATCGACATAAGTCACCAATTATTGATAAAACACGCCGTATCGTTACAGGATGTTGTGAGCTAGCAAAAGGGACCAAATGGACCAATATAGTTCAAGCTCCTGATAATTACAAAACCCAATATCTCAGATATACATTTCATAATTATCAACTGCAACGCTACTCCACCAAAAGCTTGGAGCTACACTCTCGAACTTCATAGAATTACGAAGCCTGTATAGCTAAGTCTCCATGACATATCATAGTGTATCGTATCCCCATATGATTATCCATAATCAGCTTAAGGACAAGTTTTGCCTTACCTTCTTGATTATTTTTATCTTAAGTTCCATTATCTCACCATCGGAAAACTTACCATCCAAGGACAATATACCTTTTGGTTACACCTATGAATCTAAATGGCTGAGCGCTCTAGTTTTCCAATTACAAGATAACGCATATAAGAGGATATCACTACTCCTGAAGAGGAGCTATGGATTCCATATCTATGAATAACAGGTCTATGCTACCAAGAGTCATGCCTCCAATGTACCGGCATGCATACCACTATTAAGATGTGGGTGTCACCCTTTGGTACATCAAAGACACAAGTCAAGACAATGGGCCCGCTATTCATATCAGGATTAAGATACAAAACAAAAGATTGTCTAAAGTGAATCAATTTGCCAAGACAGAATTATTAATCCAAATCAATTCACTTTATGTCCCGATCCAACATATCGTCACCTATGACAATGTGCCAATGTTTCTATTCACGGAGTCCACCTCCGATGGCCAAGAGAAACCATCTCCCAATGGGGATATAGACAACATAACAATCTTTCCATGAATAAAGCGCCCCACTTTATTCCCTCTATTGTGAATCTTATGATTTAGAGCGTCACCTTAAGAATCGTGTCTTCCGCATAATCTGTACATCATATGCCCAATTCTTAAAGGTTTAGACTGACAGTCTCAGACTATTGTTTGCTTAACATACATTCAACAAATATGAACGTAAAGATGACAGATTTGGTATATAAACAATAAATAAATTCTTTATTGATAAAAATGTCTCCGAAAACTTATTATATTTTTACTCCGTAGGGCATACGTGTCTAACATGAACACATACATCAAGGGTTGACGCCCGATCCTCCTACTACGTGGAAGCCCCATAAGCTGTTGTTCAATTGGTTTTTCTACACTGATTGCAACAGTTTCATTCAGAACCCTCAGAGTGATTAAATCACTCACCAACTCCTCATATACCACTTTACTTTGAGGCTTAAAGCCATCCATGTAAAAATAACATAAATAAAAATAAAATTTTCTACAAATAAAAATATAATTTTCATACAATTTTCTACGTAATCAAGTTTAAGGTTTAGAATTCACCCATAACTAAAATACAAATTAAAATAACATAAATACAGAGGAAAATAGAGAAATAATGAGAGAAAAGAACGAATTTGGCATCAGAAAGCCGCCGCCTCAACCGGAGCTCTCCCTATGGCTCTACCTCCTCTTCTCCTCCTTATTCTCTTTCGAAAGCCGCAAAAAAAACTCTAAAAAATGTCTTAAAAAAACTACCGCTTCAACTCTATAATGATGCTTATATATGTAGGGTTGATGAGCAGTGAAAAGAAGTGATTCTAGGTCCAAAATTAGCCAAAAATACGTTTGAGGTACGACTCATGCAAGATCTTAGGCAGCCATGCAACGGGGACTGCCTGGGTAATGATATGGAGTGTTGTAGGAAAAAATAGGGCTGAAGCACTACATAGGGCTGTGGCAATAGAACTTGGGTTGTAGCACACAGTTCATTTTCGGTGCCCTTTTTGACGTTTCTCAACCGTTTCAACTCTGATTAGCAATTTGCGACTTCTGTTGGACTTCCAATTGAATGCTCGATATTTTAAACTCCAAAAATTTTCATTTTTCATCTTCTTTTTATTATTTAGTATTAAATATCTAAAAACATATAATAAAAATAAAAACATAAGATTACTAAAATCTTAGCCAATAAATGCAAAGAAAAATGATGCAAAAATATAACAAAATATGCACTTGTTGTTGAAAAAATAGTGCACAGTGGAATTTTAAAAAATTTACATCAGAGTAATTTCCAAAACACAAGTTTGACATGCTATATGCATAAATTAACAAGATCTTACTAACCTTTGTGTGCCGAAGAACTCTCGCAAAACGTGAAGAGAAGTAACGTTCCAGAAAAGCCTCAACCAACTGGTCTTCTTTGCTATTCTCTATCCACGATTGGAGTGAGTGTGTGCTCATACATACAGCTCTTCCACCGATGACTCTCCTTCCAACCAATCGAGAGAACCCAAAGCAAGTGTTCGTGATTTGTGAACAAAAGCTCTCAGGGAGTTTTCACATTCTCACTAGCAGAGTATCTCTCTTAATATCTCAATTGATCTGAGTAACAGGTGAGAATCACTCCCTATTTGTAGAGGTTGGTCCTAGGGTCAGTCCTCATCAGATTAAGTCTCAAAATTTGATTAAAATCAAATTTCGATCAATATTTGATAAGATCCGTGTGGAAACGCGTGATCTTATCCTTCGCATATCAACAAGCCGAACCACCTAATCGGCAGGCCGAACAGGTCCCATCTGCCGACAGAACACATCCATCGGCAGGCCGAACTGTCGAATAAAAAATCTCGTGAATGTTTTATTTTTCACCCGAGATTTTATCGGATAAAGTCTCAGTTTTAATTCAAATAACCCAATAGAGAAGTTATCTGATCAAAACAACTTTATCTAGATAAACTCTAAGAAAATAAATCAATTTCCAATAATTCTATAAGTTTATCTTGATCTAATTTATCCAAAATTAAATCAACCGATAAATAGACAAGAATTATCCAATCCTAATAATTCAACAAGTTTATCTTCAATTAATTTATTACAAAATTAATTCAACTGATAAACAGACATGAATTATTTGATTCTTCCAAATTTCAACCAATCTAATAAATCCGACATAAGTCACCAATTATTGGAAGAACATGTCGTGTCGTTACAGGATGTTGTGAGCTAGCAAAGGGGACCAAATGGACCTATATAGTTCAAGCTCCCAATAATTATAAAACCCAATATCCCAGATATATATTTCATAATTATCAACTCCAACGCTACTCTACTAAAAGCTTGGAGCTGCACTCTCGAACTACATAGAATTACGAAGCTCGTATAGCTAAGTCTCTATGACATATCATAGTGTATCGTATCCCCACATGATAATCCATAATCAGCTTAAGGACAAGTTCTATCTTACCTTCTCGATTATTTTTATCTTACGTTCCATTATCTCACCATCAGAAAACTTACTATCTAATGACAGTATACCATTCGGTTACACCTATGTATACAAATGGTTGAGCGCTCCAGTTTTTTAATTACAAGATAATGCATATAAGAGGATATTATTACTCCTAAAGAGGAGCTATGGATTCCATATCTATGAATAATAGGTCTACGCTATCAAGATTCATGCCTCCAACGTACCGGCATGCATACCACTATTAAGATGCGGGTGTCACCCTTTGGTATATCAAACGAAATAAGCTAAGACAACAGGCCCACTATTCATCTCAGGATTAAGATACAACACAAAGGATTGTCTAAAGTGAATCGATTTGCCGAGGCAAAATTATTAATCCAAATCAAATCATTTTATATCCCGATCCAATATATCGTCACTTATGAGAACGTGCTAATGTTTCTATTCATGGAGTCCTCCTCCTATGGTCAAGACAAACCATCTCCCAAAAGGGATATAGACAACATAACAATCTTCGCATGAATAAAGCACCCAACTTTATTCCCTCGACTGTGGATCATATGATTTAGACCATCACCTTAAGAATTGTGTCTTCCGCATAATCCGTCCATCATATGCCCAATTCTTAAGGTTTAGACTGACAGTCTCAGACTATTGTTTGCTTAACATACATTCAACAAATATGAACGTAAAGCAGACAAGATTTGGTATATATATAATGAATAAATTATTTATTGATAAAAATGTCTCCAAAAATATTTTATATTTTTACTCCTTAGGGCATACATGTCTAACAATCTCCCACTTACACTAAGTGAGTAAATATGACAAATCTCACATCCCCATAGCTTCCACATGCCTCTCGAAGACTCTCCTTGTAAGTGTCTTCGTAAATGGATCAGCTAAATTGTCCTCTGACGCGATCTTACACACTATGACATGCCCGCCCTAAACGAAGTCCTTTATCACATGATACTTCCGATCAATATGCTTACTCTTCTTGTGAAATCTTGGTTTCTTAGTATTAGCTTCCGTCGTACTGTTATCACAGTACAACGATACCGCCTTATCCATACCAGGAACGACCTTAAGATCCCCAAGGAACTTGCGGGCCACATTGCTTCTTTCGAAGCATCACTAGCTGCCACATACTCGACCTCCATCGTTGAATCCAAAGTGCAATCTTGCTTAGCACTTCTCCAACTGATGGCACCGCTGCCCAGAGTAAACACAATCCGAAGTCGATTTCCTAGAATCCAAACAGGATTAAAAATCCAAGTCAGTATATCCTAGAGGAATCAGGTCCTCACCCAAATATACAAGCACATACCCTCGAGTCCTTCTCAGGTACTTGAAAATATGCTTTACCGTAACCCAATGATTTGGTCCTAGATCCGCCTGAAATCGACTTACAATCCCAACCGCATAACTAATATCCGGTCATATGCAAAGCATGGCATACATGAGACTACCTACTGCCGAAGCATAAGGCACCTTCTTCATGTATTCTCTTTCTTCATAAGACTTTGGAGAGTCTTTCCTAGAAAGAGTAATTTCAGACCTAGATGGTTGCCCACTTTTCTTGGAATCCTGCATTGCAAACCTCTTGAGAATTTTATCTATGTAGCCGGCCTGGGACAAAGCTATCATTTTGTTCTTCCTATCCCGAAAGATTTGGATACCGAGAACAAAATTAGCCTCTCCTAAGTCCTTTATGTCAAACTGCTTGGTCAACCATAGTTTGACCGATGACAATGCCCCAACGTAATTGCCAATCAACAGAATGTCATTTACATAGAGCAGTAGAAAAACCGCCTTCCCATCCTTAACGTGTTTGTAAACACATGGTTCATCCACATTTTATGAGAACCCATAAGTCTTGATCACCTGATCAAATCTTATGTTCCAAGAACGAGAAGCCTGCTTAAGTCCATAAATTGACTTTAGCAGCTTACAAACCTTACTCTCTTGACCCGTGACCTTGAACCTGTTTGGTTGTTCTATATAAATGGACTCATCAAGATAGCCATTCAAAAAAGCCATCTTGACATCCATCTGTCAAATCTTGTAGTCGAGAGCGGTAGCTATGGACAAGAGAATCCAGATGGACTTAAGCATGGCTAAAGGTGAAAAGGTTTCCTCATAATCGATTCCTTCCTTTTGCGTATAACCCTTAGCTACCAGTCTAGCCTTAAAGGTTTCGACCTTTCTATCCACTCCTCTTTTCCTCTTCTAGATCCACTTACACCCTATGGGTTTTACCCCTTCGGGAAGATCCACAAGCTCTCAGACCTGATTAGTCTCCATAGACTTCATCTCAATGTTCATGGCCTCCGTCCAGAGTTTTGAATCAACATCCTCCATAGCTTCTGCGTAAATATAAGGATCCATGTCATGTTCATCCGGTTTAGCCAATAAGACCTCCCCATTGAACATATACCTCTCAGGTTGACGCCCGATCCTCCCACTATGCCAAAGCCCCTGAGGTTGTTGTTTAGGTTTGTTTGGTTTTTCTACACCGATCGGAATGGTTTCATTCGGAACCTCCAGAGTGATCGGATGACTCCTTGACTCCTCAAGCACCACTTTGCTTTGAGGTTTAAAGTCATCCATGTAACTCTCCTCAAGGAAAGTTGCGTTAGTTGAAACCACGACTTTATTTTCCTTTAGGTTATAAAAATAACCCTCTTTAGTCCCTTTTGGATATCCTATAAACACATAAACTTTTCAACGTGCTTCAAACTTATTCGGATCCTTAAACAGGACATGAGCCGGACATCCCCATATGCGAATATTGTTTAAGGATGTCTTCCTACTCATCCACAACTAGTGAGGAGTTTTAGGGACCAATTTTGAAGGCACATTGTTCAAAAGATAACATGCAGTTTGTAGTGCATATCCCCAAAAGGATAAAGGCAATGATGAATAACTCATCATGGACCTAATCATGTCCAACAAAGTCCTATTTCTTCTCTCCACTACGCCATTCTGCTGCGGAGTGCCCAGCGCAGTCAAATAGGATAAAATCTCATTCTCTAACAAGTGTTCCAAGAACTCATCAGAAAGGTATTCCCCACATGGATCTAATCAAAGTGCCTTTAGAGGTCTACCCAATTGCTTTTCCACTTCAGCCCGAAACTCCTTGAACTTGTCAAAAGTTTCGCTTTTGTGGTGCATCTAGTACACATACCCATATCTTGAGTAATCATCAATAAAAGTGACGAAGTACTCACCCTCCTCATGCCCGGATATTCATTGATCCTCAAACATCACTATACACAAGTCCTAGAACCCCTTCGGCTCTATTTGCCTTAGACCCGAATGGACTTTTTATCATTTTACCCTCCAAACAAGATTCACAATGAGGTATAGATTCTACCTTTAAGTGACTTAAAGGTCCATCCCTTACCAATCTTTAAATCCTATTTAGGTTAATAATGCTAAAGATAAGTCTTATTAGAGTGAAAAGTTTTAAGTCTTTTAGAGTTATTATCATTCATCTCAGCATTAAGCAATAAGTCCATCTTTGGTTTGATAAAATATAGATTGTTTTGCATCCATCCAGAACAGATAAAAGATTTTTTTTTACGAATCACCACCTTATCATTAAAAGAAACCAAGTAGGAGTCTTTAAATAAACAAGCTATAGAAATTAAATTCCTTTTAAATTTAGGAACATAAAAACAATCTTGCAAAAATAAATTCCTATAATTATCAAAATAAAGATGGACATCTCCCACTGCTTCTGTTGAGACCAAGGATCCATCGCCCATCCGAAGCGTGAAGTCTTCATGCAGCAGACTTCTCGTTTCTTTGAACCCCTGTAGAGAAACACAAACATGATTAGTTACACTGGAATCTATGACCCAGATGTCGCTGGATTCCTCAACCAAACAAGTTTCTAAATATAGAAGATCACACCTACCTCCTTTGGAAAAGAAGTCCTTCTAATGCTTCTTGATATGCCCGACCTTTCCATAGAAGAAGCACTTAAGCTTCTTCGGGTTCTTCTTCTTCTTCTTCTTGCTCTTGGTAGTAGCAGGAATAGAAGACTTCCTGTTCTTGGGTCGTTGCTTCTTTCCATTCCCAAAGTAGAAGCAGCTACCATGTTGGCCTCACCACCCGTAGGAGACTCCCTGATCAGCAGTTCAAACTCCTGTAACTGTTTCATCAGTTCTGTTAAGGTCATATCCCGTCTATTACTCAAATTAAAAGTAGCTCTAAATGGAATAAATTTCTTAGACAGAGTCTCAAAGACCATAGTCATCTGAGTTTCAGCATCGATGTCGGCTCCATTGGTTTGAGCCTCAGCAAGGTAACCCATGACCAACATCATGTGCTCCTTTACAGATGTCCCCGGCCTCTGTCTATAGTTGAAGAGTTTCTGAAGCGCCCCTTGCCGCTTTGTTATGGCTTGGCCTCCAAACATATCTTCAAGATTATCCAAGATCTACTTTGCAGTCTCATAATTTTGACGTTGAGCCTACAGCACGTTGTTCATACTAGCCATACAATAGTAGCGGGCCTAATCATTATCATCTTTCCAACGATCATACGCTTGGAATTGCTCATTAGTTGAGTCTCCTGTAGGCTCGGGAGGACAAGGGGTTGTCAGTACATATTTCAGTTTCTCAAAGGACAGGACGATATCCAGGTTCCATTTCCAATCGTTATAGTTCTAACCGGTTAATAGGTTTAGTCAAGTATCGATGATAAAGCATTTTTAGACATTTTTAATCTACAATAAAGAATCATATACCAAATATAAGCAAACATATAATAATAATTTAGTAAGATAACACAATCATGTAAAAATCATACAAATGTGTTTATATGTCAAAACCTTGAAAATATCACAACCTTACAACGATAATTCCCAACACAGAATTCAACAAGCTCCTAGGGGAGTCATGCCAAATTCAATCAGGAACATGGATCCCTTCCTGATTAATATATGCCATCCAGGACCCGTATGATCTAGCATATATTAATAATCGTTTCTTTTGCCATTAATTTTATTAACAGAGCTCCTAAGGGAGGTTAATAATAAAATTATAGTGAGTGTATAACCATCATTTTAATATTTTATCCATGATTTATAATTACCACCTAGGGGTGTGCAACCATAAATCATGCTAAAATGCCTTATCCTCTCAGAGATCTAATCTGGTACATGATAGAAATCCCTTCCTAGGGATCGGGACCACCATGTTCTGCTTATGGGCCAACAATGGAGGCCTTAGGGCCTCTCTTCAAAAAACTTCTCCCACTCAATCTTTTGAAATCAAGGTTTTATTTTTAGAATATGCATGAACAATTTTAATATAAGCGACACTCCCTATTCTATATGACATGTTATCAATATACATGGCAAATCATATTATAATGCAGACAAGAAAAGCTACAAGCAAAATAATAATAACCGTAATATTATGGCTCTACCCTAGAGAATAGAAAACTAAGATTATAAGAGAATAATCGAGACATATTATTGATTCGTCATCCTTGAATCCTCAATCTGTATCCTTCTTCATGTAATTCCATCTTCAAGTCTTTAATCCCGTATGAATTGAATACTTCTTATTTCCAGTCATATCCAAATTTAATGTTTTCTCAAAATTGTCCCAAAAATAAAATTAAAACTACATTGGAAAAAAAAACTGCACCTTTTCTTAGAAATTTTCCAGCTCTCGGTCGGCAGGCCGATTTGGGTGATCGGCCTGCTGGTCATGCTCCATCGGCCTGCCAATCAGGACGATCGGCCTACCGACCCATGAAAGTTTGGCCTGTCGAACTGGAAGTTCGGCCTACCGGTAGAGCCAACAGATTTCTGCCCCACTGACGGCTTGCCGAACCACACGTCTGGCCTACCGATCTGTGACCATCGGCCTACCGAACTGTGATGTTTGGCATGCCGACCGAGCAAAAATGTCTATTCCAAAAAATATAATTTTTAACGCAATTTATCAATTTTATTTTCAACAATTCAAAAACATAAAATTAGAGACTCAGGAAATACCTGGGAGCATCATCATCAATCTTCTAGATCCACCCTCTTCGAATAATTATTAATTACAAAATTCTTACAAATTTTAAAAAATAAATAATAATTCCTAGACGGAGATGATAGTCTGCCATCTAATTACATGAAAAACTTATATACACATTCTAACCTCTAAGGAACCATAACCGGTATAAATTAATTAATTAATAAATAATTAAACAACGATTTAATCAACCATAATTAATTAATAAACATTCATCACATAATCCATGACAATATATATAATTTATAGAAACCTAGAGTGCCAACTCTCTATAAAATTAAATTCAAGCATATGAGAGATTAAGATCACAAAATTTATGCATATAACATGATCATAAACTTGAAAATTTATGTAAAACCATGCCTCTGATACCAATTGTTGGAAAAATATGCGCAGTAGAATTTTAAAAATTTTACATCAGAGTAATTTCTAAAACACAAGTTTGACAAGCTATATGCATAAATTAACAAGATCTTACTAACCTTTGTGTGCCGAAGAACTCTCGCAAAACGTGAAGAGAAGCAACGTTCTAGAAGAGCCTCAACCAACTGGTCTTCTTTGCTATTCTCTATCCACGACCGAAGTGAGTGTGGGCTCACACATACAGCTCTTCCACCAGTGACTCTCCTTCCAACCAATCGAGAGAACCTAAAGCAAGTGTTCGTGATTTGTGAACAAAAGCTCTCAGGGAGTTTTCACATTCTCACTAGCAGAGTATCTCTCGTAATCTCTCAATTGATCTGAGTAACATGTGAGAATCACTCCCTATTTATAGAGGTTGGTCTTAGGGTCAATCCTCATCAGATTAGGTCTCAAAATTCGGATTAGAATCACATTTGGATCAATATCTGATAAGATCTGCATGGAAACACGTGATCTTATCTTTTGTTGATCAGCAGACCGAAGCACCTGATCGGCAAGCCGAACAGGTCCTATCGGCCGGCTGAACACGTCCATCAGCAGGCCAAACTGCTGAATAAAAAATCTCACAAATCTTTTATTTTTCATTCGAGATTTTATAGGATAAAGTCTCAGTTTTAATTCAAATAATCCAATGGAGAAGTTATCTGATCAAAACAACTTTATCTAGATAATCTCTAAGAAAATAAATCAATTCCCAATAATTATACAAGTTTATCTTGATCTAATTTATCCAAAATTAAATCAACCGATAAATAGACAAGAATTATCCAATCCCAATAATTCAACAAGTTTATCTTGAATTAATTTATTACAAAATTAATTCAACCGATAAACAGACATGAATTATTTGATTCTTCCAAATTTCAACCAATCTAATAAATCCGACATAAGTCACCAATTATTGGAAGAACACACTATATCGTTACAAGATGTGGTGAGCTAGCAAAGGGGACCAAATGGATATATATAGTTTAAGCTCCCGATTATTATGAAACCCAATATCCAGATATACATTTCATAATTATCAACTCTAACGCTACTCCACTAAAAGCTTGGAGCTGTACTCTCGAACTACATAGAATTACGAAGCTTGTATTGCTAAGTCTCTATGACATATCATGGTGTATCGTATCCCCACATGATAATCCATAATCAGCTTAAGGACAAGTTCTGTCTTACCTTCCCGATTATTTTTATCTTATGTTCCATTATCTCAGTATCAGAAAACTTACTATCCAATGACAGTATACCATTTGGTTACACCTATGTATCTAAATGGTTGAGCACTCTAGTTTTCCAATTACAAGATAACGCATACAAAAGGATATCATTACTCCAGGAGCTATGGATTACATATCTATGAATAACAGGTCTATGCTATCAAGAGTCATGCCTCCAACGTACCGGCATGCATACTACTATTAAGTTGCAGGTGTCACCCTTTGGTACATCAAAAGACACAAGCCAAGACAACAGGCCCACTATTCATCTCAGGATTAAGATATAACACAAATGATTGTCTAAAGTGAATCAATTTGCAGAGACAGAATTATTAATCCAAATCAAATCACTTTATGTCCCGATCCAACACATCGTCACTTATGACAACGTGTCAATGTTTCTATTCACGGAGTCCTCCTCCAATGGTCAAGACAAACCATCTCCCAAAAGGGATATAGACAACATAACAATCTTTGCATGAATAAAGCGCCCAACTTTATTCCCTCGATTGTGGATTTTATGATTTAGATCATCACCTTAAGAATCGTGTCTTTCGCATAATCCGTCCATTATATGCCCAATTCTTAAGGTTTAGACCGACAGTCTTAGACTATTGTTTGCTTAACGTACATTCAACAAATATGAATGTAAAAAGGACAAGATTTGGTATATAAATGATGAATAAATTCTTTATTGATAAAAATGTCTCCAAAAACATATTATATTTTTACTCCTTAGGGCATACATGTCTAACACTTATCAACTCACTGCTACTGTAATTAATGATGACAGTCAAAGGTAAGATATTAATTTGGTGTTCTCCCATAACATGCCAGTTTAGTTACTAATCATTAGCTCATATAGTTGTCGTGATGGAGATAAGCTTCCACGTAAAGATTGCTTGAACAAATTGGACAAAAGTCCCATGATGAGTTTAGAAATATAAAGATGAGTAATTAACTTCAAGCATTGTATAAGTATGGTATTTAATTTTGTGATAAAGATTATTTTTCTCTTCCTGGTGTATTTTTTAAAATTTTTAATTAAGTCAAGTTAACTTTTTTCTTGAGTCAATAGGGTTAAAATTATTAGCTTGGGAGGGGCATTAAATGATTTCAAAATAGCAAGATTTTTTCCTTTTATGAATAGATGTTTCATTAAAAACAAACAAACAAAGCACAAAGTCAAATCAAAATAAGGAGGAAGCACAAGCACAACGCTAAGACAAAGTTGAGTGTCTAATCGTGATCCCTTATTAAGGTCATCTCCATCCTATTGCACTGTTAATGATGTTGCATTTGCACCAAAATGATGCAATTTCATCGTCACACTTAAACTTTATCTCCAACTCAATAGCAACGTTGCAAAAATAAATAAATTCCTGTATATTCTTTTTTTTTTTAATTACCATCGATTAATCTGTTATTTTTTTAGTAGTGGAGTATTATTATAAAATTTTTATTAATATGTACATTTTACACGTTTGAATCATTTTGTTTTTATTTTCTATTGCATATTACACATGATTTTAAATAATTTAAAAAGGATTAAGGAAAAAATGTTGTATTATATCATTTCAGGTAAAAATTAGGAATTATATAAATATTTGGGATCAATTTTATGACTTTAAACGCCGAAAACAAAAAAAAAAAGAAAAGAAAAAAAAGAAGAAAAAAAGCAGCGTCATGCCAAATCTGGCGTAGTGCTGTTGCCAACACCATTTTTGCATTGGTGTTTGATGTTGGAGTGGAGAGAAAATTCTTCTCTATTTTGACGTTTTGTACCATTTTGTTGTATGGTTAGATGGCCTACGGACAATAGTAAAAAGGAAATATTAACCAGTCCCAATAACTACACCGTGAGATTGCACTATGAGATAACCTGTTTGCCTCCTTATTAATTCAAAAAAAGTTTCCCCAAAAAAATTAAAAGGTTGCTTATTTAAGGATATAATATGTGCGTATGTGTTAAGAAAGCAAAAAGATATATCATTAATTTTTTATTTTTTAAAAAAATTTGAATTATGTAATTAAATCTATCATAAATGTTCCTTTTTTAAATTTATGCAGAGTGTTCTTCATATTGAAAATTTGATTAAATGGAGTGTGTAAATAGAACTGTAATGATAAATTTGCTACAATAATGCTTAAGAATTAATTTCCTTGTTCATTTTATTTTATTTTATTTTTCTGACCGATGGTTCTGTAAGAATTAATTTCTTGGCTTAACTTTGGATGCTAACTTGTATGACCTCTTAGAGTATAAAAACCGCAAATTTTAGTAACTTTTAGAATGTGACGGTATTTTGGTAGAAATTATTCCCCTCAAAAAAATTTGGTTGACATTATACAGATATACCCCCAAAATTACCGCCATCTGACAAAATACTCGAACAACTGGCGTTGCTCCACCGATTCATTTACTTTTTAAATTTATTTTTCAAAAAATTGCAGGCTATGTAATGCTTTTAATATATATGTTTACTCATGTAGTACTTAAAATATTTACATCATACTATTATTTATAATACTTCTTTAAACTTCTCACACTTAAACATGTGTAGAATTTATAATTTTTTTTTTTTACAAGTGAAAGCATCTTAGTTGGTTGTAAGTCCCTTCACTCCAATCATAAATTGAGCGTTCGAAACACATTTAGCCCCACTTAAAAATAGTGACATTCTCCCTCTTTTTTACAAAAAAAAAGATAATATTTTAAAATTTTCACATTTCTACAGCAATTAAAAGGATTGGACGGTGAATCTCTCTATTGGAAGCAATATGTGAATGTTTTGTAATTATTATAATAGACATTTTGGTATGTTGATCTTAAAACTTTTACGAGATGGATGAATGTCGTTTCATTTGAATGAATAGTGTCATCTTTTAACCCAAAAAAAATAGCTATTCAATTGCCAATACGAACTATTTCTTTCAAAGAAAAAAACAAACGGAATATTATATGATTTTCTTTTTTCAAATTTGTTTATCATATTATTCCACCAAATTTATTTGCTCTTCATATTTATTTCGAAGAAAAATATATTTTATACAATATTTGAAAAAAAAGTTTTTGTATATCATCTTTAAACATTTTTGTCAGATCTCCCAAAAAAATGTTAGACTACTTTTCATAATACTTGTCTTAGAAAATGCACTAATTCTTTTTCCAAAAAAAAACACTAATAATTTTTCAGCAGCCGTTAAAAATTATTTCCTAAACAGTAAGGTGTTTTTTATCCCAAATTAAAAATTCTTTTAAAAAGTTAATAAATAAAAGACAGAGAGAGGAAGATGATGACATTCAAGGCAGCCACAGCTGGAGGAAAATTGGATCCAAACATCACCATTTTGTCATGAACAAGCATATTTAATCCTATTGGTTACAACCTACTGGTAACAAACCAATGGATCCCATCTTAAAAAGTTGAGGCTTTAATCCGAATAGAATGAAAGGATTTTTCTTTCGTTATAAAAAATAAAACTCCCCTGAAAATCGTCCATTATTGGTGTCTCTAGTCAGTACGGCAAGCATTTTGCATTTGCACCAACCTTTTACTCTTTTCTTTTTTCCTTCCTTCTGATCATCAATTGTGGGTCTCTTTCATGGGGTTGGCTTTTTTCCCCCTCCTTTGTTTTTTTTGGGTGGTTTTCCAAGCGCTTGCGTTATGCATCTGTGACTTTATCCGAAAAATCCTTTCCTTCTTCTCCAATTATTCGCCTTCTGAACGGTTTGACATTGACCTCCCCTAAATGCAAATGCCACCGTGCCTAATAATTCCAAAACCCTTCATCTCATTAGCAAATCCACAAAAAGCCTGTCCTTTGGTTTTCCAATTTCCAAATTGTTGCATTCAAATATACGTCAGAGAAGTGACTCATGGTCGTTTTCCATTTTTAATACATGGGGAGAATCCATTTGTCGACTAGAATTTCATGCTATTTTAAATGATTCTTGTCAACAAAATTATGACATATAAATTTATTTTAGAGAACTTTGTAATTTTTTTTGGGTAGAATTAGAAAATTTCCAATGTCTTTAGTTACTTCAGTTTAAATCAAAACTTTTATTTGTTATAGTATAAAGCTTTCACATAATACAATACCAAGAAAAATAAGTTGCAGTGTAAAAATATGCTATAGTGTTTAAACTAAAAGTTTTAGTTCAAACCACACTTCTCAAACACACTGGAAAAACGTAGTTGATTTTTCGAAGGCGAAAAACTAATGAACAACAACATGCTTTTTTGAGTCATTTCATAACAGACATAATTTAACAGTAATTTCATAGTCTACCACAAGATTTATAATTCAAATCTTGTTACTTCAAGCTAAAAAAATAAAAATAAAATAAATAAATAAATTTAGCAAGGAAAAAGATAAAGACAAGCCTACGCAACATTTATCTCGAAAGATTGTTCATTTTTCTTCTCTATCTTCATTTCTCTCTCTAAGCCTATTCGTCTTTTCTTTTAGTGGAAAAAAATGGGAAAAAAATTAATAAGATGTTTAAAAAATGTGGTTAAAACCAATTTTAGTTAAAAATGCTGTAGCATACAAGAGCATTATATTGTACCAATTTTTTTTCTTTTCACTGTAAATGTTGAAAGCTTTATACTATTTGTTGGTAAGAACTAATTGATTCTACCTAAGAGCCAAACACCCTATAAATAAAGCATCACAATAGGTAAGATATAGTATAACTCAAAAGAGTGTCGGTAATAAATTGGCCTGTAATATCGATACTCATAAAATGTTTGACAAGAGAACCAAGTAGTTAATCAAGCATGATTGTTTTAAGAGTAGGAAATTCGAATGCTAGGGGGTTTTATTTGAAGTAGAAAAATGATTTTTAACCTAGTAGGGCCAGAGCTCAAGTTGGATCAATGGGTGAGGCCCAACTCCATGTGAGAAGGTGTAACGTCCTGAAATTTATTTAACATTAATGTAATGTAAATGATGAATTAGTGTGCCATAATTAAAGTTTTAACTTTAATTAGATTATTTGGTTGGATTTTTAGTTTTTGGTTGTTTTGTTAAATTGATGTGTTCAAAATATTTCTTACGGATTTAAAATGATGTTTTGAGTTTTAAAACACAACAATTTGCAAAATGTTAAAAATACTCTGTTTTGCAAAACCGTGGGCGGCACATGGTTTTCGCACAGTAAAACCGCCCACCGATTTTCTCTATTTATTTCTCTCTTCTCTCTCTCTCCTCACTCTCACGTTCAACTCTCTCTCTCTTCTCTCTCTCTCTCGGCAGCTCCCTCTCTCTCTCAATCTCTTTCAAAAATTTTGATTTCCATTCGAATCCAAGCTTCGGAACAGCAAGGAGGAAGCTCGGGGACGTGATTCGGCGACCGAGAACGCGGATTGAAGCTTCGATTCGAGGTTAGATTCGAAATTTCTAAACTTTTTACAAAATTTCAATTTTGTGTGTTTTTGAAATCTAAGTTTGTTTTAGCTTAGAAAACCGTGGATTTGTGTTAAATGAACTTAAAACAACTAGAATCTAAGCCTAGATTGAAGAAAAACGGATTGGATTCGAGATTTTCATTTTTCTCCTCTTTTTCTCATTTTCGGATTTTTGAGGATTTTGAGTTTAAATGTTGTTTAAATGATTCCAAACATGTTTTAGAATGTTTTTCTATCAATTATAGTTGTTTTTCATGCCTGGGATTTGAGAAAAACAGGTTAGAAACAAGATTTGGATTTTGGGGATCGAGAAACCCGTGGCTGGGATTTCTGGATCTTCCCAGTTCGGCAGGCCGAAGTTCATGTTCGGCAGGCCGGAGTGATGATCGGCAGGCCGGTGTTCTTCCGACCGGCAGGCCGAATCTGGGGAAATGTTCGGCAGGCCGAACCTTGTTTCCGGCAGGCCGAACTGTGCAGTTCGGCAGGCCGAAGCAGGGCGTCCGGCAGGCCGACCGAGGCATGGAAAATTTTGTGATTTTTACCCGATTTCACTGTTTTGAACCCTGATTTAAATCCCAACCTTATAGGATGATTTTAATGATACAAATGGCACACTAGGACATCATGAAATGATTTAGTAACATAGAATGTTTCGAACTAGATATTGATCGACTTAGTTTGTATCTAGGATTGTTCTTGGTTCCGTAGAGCTAACGTATAGCGGATCGGGATTACGGTGTGGGGTACCGGCACGAGTATTGAGGTAGGACTTCTATCCTATTTCTTTGGTAGCCTGGTTTTGAAATGATTTGGCTTTGAAAAGGATTTCTATCAAAATGTTTTCAACGGTTGTTTGAAAATGGTTTTATCGGTTATATTTTTATATACCGTGACATGAAATGAATTTCATAATGAATGTAATTGACAACACTCGGTAATTGGGTTTTGAATGATAATGATAATAAACACATGGGCATGATGCCATATCAGAGATCGGGTCGTGATCGACCTTGGGGGCAGGTCCCGAAACCCAGCTGGGCCACTACAGTGGTGATTTCATGGTTTGCCTAGGTAAAAGTAAACTGGTGTTTTGATTTGACGAGTAGACTGTTCTGTGTCAGAACGGTTCTACTCAATTTATTTATTTATTTATTCAAGTTCCCTTTCTGTATAACTCCTGATAATGTTATGTTTCTTTGTATTAAATTATTTTATAAAACTTAGTCCTACTGAGCTTTTCGCTCACGTTTTATTGTTTTAATTCCCCCCCCTTCTAGGTGGTTTCCCATTTAGGTTTGGAGAAGATTCTTCGGACCGAACTCAGGAGCAATAGGAGAATTTATTTAAATATTGTATTTATTAATCAAGGCATGTAAGACTTAACTTTATTTGTACTTGGACTGTAATTGTATTTGTGATATTGTCAGATCCATGTGTGTGCACAAGTTGTGGGTTGTGGAACCCATATTCGCGGTTTTTATTCAATTATTGTTATTTGTTTAATGATTTTAAATTCTTTATCAAATGTGGTGGAAAAATCTCTTTATTTCTTGCTTAATTAGATTTTTGTAAACTCTTAATTTCTATTAAATTCTCTTTTAATTAATCTAAATATTCCGCCACGTCACCTCCCGTACTCCGGGGCGTGACAGAATGGTATCAGAGCTCAAGGTTATGAACCTTGGGAATTGTACACACATAGGTTTGACAATGAAATACCTATGACAGTCCAAATTTTGTTTTCAGAAGTGAGAGAATGGCACCTAGACGTCGTTCGACAGCTGACGCCGAGTTCGGAAATGATGAGGGCCTGATGAGGTCTATGATTGCGGCTTTCCGGCAGATGGCAGCCAGGACTAGGCCGGAAGACTCCAGTGTTGGTAGCCGGCATGCTTTCTTTAAGGAATTTCGGCGGGCGTCTATTTCGACTTTTGATGGCAATGGGGATCCGCAGTTAGCAGAGTATTGGTTGGATTCGATCTTGAAGCATCTTGATACTCTTGGTGTGCCTGAGGAGTATCGTGTGGAGTTTGCGGCGTATAAGCTCGAGGGTGGCGCTAACACCTGGTGGAAACAAACTAAGCGTCTGGAGCGCGGTGGCGATATCGGTTGGGACAAGTTCGAGGATCTGTTCTATGATCGGTATTTTCCGCAGGGATATAGAGATCAGAAGGCAGCTGAGTTTTATAGATTGCAGCAGGGTGATATGTCAGTTCGGGAGTATGAGGCAAAGTTGAGCGAGTTGGCTAGGTTTGCTCCATCAGCTGTGGCATCGGAGCGAGAGAAATGCATCAAGTTTCAGGAAGGACTCAAGGCTCCTATTCGACGGCAGTTGGTTGCTCTACGGCTTAGGGGTTTCGGAGAGCTTGTGTCGTCGGCGATCTCCATGGAGAATGATTACGTGCAGTATTGTGAGGACCGAGCCAAGGCTTCAGGAGGACCGCAGAGGAGTGGCAGGAAGAGCACCAGTAGTCGTCCAGCTCCGGGAAAAGGCAAGCAAGGCGGTGCGACCAGTGGCAGTAGCAGTTCGTCTGGCAGCGGGCGCAGCAATCCCTACAGCTTTCATTGTCATTTCTGTCAGCAGCCCGGACACATCAAGAGGAATTGCCCAATCAGAAGTGCTCGTCTTGGATCGCAGACCGGGGAGGATGCCAGTCGTCAGTCTCAGCCTCAGCCTCAGACCCTACCTCCGCCTCCGCAGTACCCGCAGTTGCAGTATCCGTAGTTTTCTCCTCAGCAATTCTCATATCCGGCACGGGGACAGCAGCCGCAGTATTTTCAGCGCAGTGTTCCTCAGTATAGAGCTCCGAGTACAGGTAGTGTGCAGTCATCTCCATCTCAGCAGTATCGGCCGAGTAATGCAGGACCCAGCAATGTCGGTAGAGGAAAAGGGAAGGCGCCAGTGCAGGTTCATGCAATGGCATCTGGAGGGTCAGATTCTCAGATTGGTAACGCGGTTGTCGATGGTATGGTTTTGGTTTCTAGATCTCTAGCTCGCGTTTTATTTGATACCGGTGCCTCTCATTCTCTCATTTCGAGTTCTTTTGTACATGCCTTGGGATTAGAAGTAGAAGAGTTTAAGGAACCCCTAGTTATAACTTCTCCTTTGGGGCGGGTGTGTGTGAATTGTATGTGTAAATCATGTAAAATAAAGATTGGGGATGAGATTTTGAAAAGTGATTTGATTGTACTCCCCATGAGTTCCTATGATGTGATTTTAGGGATGGACTGGTTGTCCAGGTATAGTGTAGTTATGGACTGCCAACTTAGAAAAGTGACCCTAGTATCTGATAGGGGGACGGTAATCACTTACCAGGGTGGTGGTGATTAGCTAATGAGTGAGCGTCTCATGAAGTCATGTCTAGGAGGGCGAAGGAATCTAGATTGTTTTGCTTTTCTTGCCAATCTAGATTGCGAGCCCTATGTTTCGAGTAGTAGTGTAGCGATTCCGATGGTTGGTGAGTTCGAGGATGTTTTCCCCGACGAGTTATCAAGGTTACCACCGCATCGGGAGATTGAGTTTGGTATCGAGTTGTTTCCAGGGACATCACCGATTTCTATGGCACCTTATCGGATGGCGCCGGCAGAAATGAAGGAATTGAGGAAGCAACTTCAGGAGCTTGCTGATAAAGGATATATTCGGAATAGCACATCTCCGTGGGGAGCACCAGTTTTGTTCGCTAAGAAGCACGATGGGACTCTCAGGTTATGTGTGGATTATCGGCAGCTGAATCGTGTTACGGTGAAGAACAAGTATCCTTTGCCTAGGATTGATGAGCTATTTGATCAGTTGGGAGGTTCGCGATACTTCTCGAAGATTGATTTGCGGTCAGGTTATCATCAGCTCAGAATCAAGGAAGAGGACATTCCCAAGACAGCTTTTAGGACTCGGTATGGGCACTTCGAGTTTCTGGTTATGTCTTTTGGGTTGACGAATGCTCCAGCAGCTTTTATGGATTTGATGAACAGGATATTTAGGCCATATCTGGATCAGTTTGTGATCGTGTTCATCGATGATATTCTTGTGTATTCTAAGACTTGGGAGGAGCATGAGCAGCATCTTCGGATCGTGCTTCAGATTCTGCGGGAGCACCAGTTGTATGCTAAGAGGGAAAAGTGTGAGTTCTGGTTGACTGAGGTCAAATTTCTGGGTCATGTCATTTCGGAGCATGGTATTTCAGTGGATCCGTCCAAGATTGAAGCTATATTGGAGTGGGAACGACCAAGGAATGTAGCGGAGATTCGCAGCTTCTTAGGTCTTGCTGGATACTACAGGAAATTTGTAAAGGACTTTTCGAAGATTGCAGCTCCGTTGACGAGGTTGATCAGGAAAAATGTCAGGTTTGAGTGGGATGAAGACTGTGAGTCTGCTTTTCAGGAATTGAAGAACCGGTTGACTTCAGCTCCAGTATTAGTTATTCCTAGCAGTGACGAGCCGTATGAGGTTTATGCTGATGCTTCAGGGCGCGGACTTGGATGCGTGTTGATGCAGCATGGACGTGTGGTTGCGTACGGATCGAGACAGCTACGACCTCACGAGCGGAATTATCCTACTCACGATTTAGAGCTTGCAGCGGTGATCTACGCGCTGAAGATTTGGAGATGTTACTTGTATGGAGCATCGTTTCAGGTCTTCTCCGATCACAAGAGTTTGAGGCATTTGTTCACTCAGAGGGATCTCAACTTGAGGCAGCGCAGATGGGTGGAGTACATGGAGGATTATGATTTCGCGTTGCAGTATCATCCCGGAAAAGCTAATGTGGTAGCGGACGCGCTTAGCAGAAAGTCTTCAGGGATTCTCGCTTGTTTGATTTTTGAGGACTGGAGCAGGGATGCGACAGTGAGTGAGTATCGGCTACAGTATCATGACGACAGTGATCGAGTTTTGTTGTATCACGTGGAAGCGACTCCAGCTCTTGTTCAGATGGTGAAGCAAGGTCAGTGGCAGGATCGACATTTGCAGGGGATTTGGTCGCGGATTCAGAACGGGGAGCAGTTCGAGGAATGGAGCGTGCATGCAGATGGATCGTTGTACTTCCGGGAGCGTCTTGCAGTTCCAGTTATCGCCGAGGTGACGAAAGCCGTTCTAGACGAAGCTCATAGGTCTCAGTTTGCTATTCATCCGGGGAGCACCAAGATGTATCGTGATTTGAAGAGGCACTATTGGTGGAGAGGCATGAAGAAAGATGTTTGCGAGTACGTGGCCAAGTGTTCGACGTGTCTTCAGGTGAAAGCCGAGCATCAGAAGCCTGCAGGTCAGCTTCAGCTGCTTCCTATTCCAGGGTGGAAATGGGAGCATGTGACGATGGATTTCCTCACAGGTTTGCCGAGGACGGAGCAGCGGCATGATGCAGTTTGGGTTGTAGTCGACAGGTTGACGAAATCGGCGCATTTCATTCCGTTTAGGTCGACGTGTTCCAGGAAGATTCTCGGGGAGTTGTATATGCAGAACATTGTGAGGTTGCATGGAGTTCCTTTGTCCATCACCTCTGATCGAGACACCAGGTTTAATGCTAAGTACTGGAGGAGTTTTCAGGAGGCTTTGGGTACGGATTTGAACTTCAGTACGGCATTTCATCCTCAGACTGATGGGCAGTCTGAGCGGGTTATTCAGGTTCTCGAGGATATGTTGCGTGCTTGTGTGTTGGACTTCGGCGGGAATTGGAAGCAATATTTGCATTTGGCGGAGTTCGCGTACAACAACAATTATCAGGCGAGTATCGGTATGGCACCATTTGAGGCATTGTATGGGTGACCGTGTCGGTCACCTGTGTGTTGGGCCGAGCCGGAAGATAGAGTTTTTCTTGGGCCAGATGAGATTCGTGACAGCAACGAGAAAGTCGTGGTGATTCGGGATCGATTGAGAGCAGCTCAGAGTCGGCAGAAGAGCTACACAGATAGGAGACGTAGACCCTTAGAGTTCGCGGTTAGAGATTTTGTTCTCTTGAGGGTGTCGCCTCGTAAGGGAACTATGCGGTTCGGAGTGAGTGGGAAACTCACGCCGAGGTATATTGGGCCGTATGAGATCACTCAGCGTGTTGGTGTGGTCGCTTATCGGCTTGATCTTCCACCCGAACTTTCTCATGTGCACGATGTGTTTCATGTGTCGATGCTTAGGAAGTGTCCACCTGGGCAGGATAAGATAGTTTCGTTTCACGATGTGCAGGTTCAGGAGGATACGACGTACGAAGAAGTGCCGATTCAGATCATCGACCGGAAAGTGATTAGCTTGCGTCGTCGTGAGATACCGTTGGTAAAGGTCGCGTGGCAGCATCACGGGGTTGATGAAGCCACTTGGGAACTAGAGTCGGGTATGCGGGAGTCATATCCGCATTTGTTTTGTTTTTGAGATGAGTTGTAAATTTCGAGGACGAAATTTCTTTTAGGGGTGGAGAGTTGTAACGTCCTGAAATTTATTTAACATTAATGTAATGTAAATGATGAATTAGTGTGCCATAATTAAAGTTTTAACTTTAATTAGATTATTTGGTTGGATTTTTAGTTTTTGGTTGTTTTGTTAAATTGATGTGTTCAAAAGATTTCTTACGGATTTAAAATGATGTTTTGAGTTTTAAAACACAACAATTTGCAAAATGTTAAAAATACTCTGTTTTGCAAAACCGTGGGCGGCACATGGTTTTCGCACAGTAAAACCACCCACCGATTTTCTCTATTTATTTCTCTCTTCTCTCTCTCTCTCCTCACTCTCACGTTCAACTCTCTCTCTCTTCTCTCTCTCTCTCGGCAGCTCCCTCTCTCTCTCAATCTCTTTCAAAAATTTTGATTTCCATTCGAATCCAAGCTTCGGAACAGCAAGGAGGAAGCTCGGGGACGTGATTCGGCGACCGAGAACGCGGATTGAAGCTTCGATTCGAGGTTAGATTCGAAATTTCTAAACTTTTTACAAAATTTCCAATTTTGTGTGTTTTTGAAATCTAAGTTTGTTTTAGCTTAGAAAACCGTGGATTTGTGTTAAATGAACTTAAAACAACTAGAATCTAAGCCTAGATTGAAGAAAAACGGATTGGATTCGAGATTTTCATTTTTCTCCTCTTTTTCTCATTTTTGGATTTTTGAGGATTTTGAGTTTAAATGTTGTTTAAATGATTCCAAACATGTTTTAGAATGTTTTTCTATCAATTATAGTTGTTTTTCATGCCTGGGATTTGAGAAAAACAGGTTAGAAACAAGATTTGGATTTTGGGGATCGAGAAACCCGTGGCTGGGATTTCTGGATCTTCCCAGTTCGGCAGGCCGAAGTTCATGTTCGGCAGGCCGGAGTGATGATTGGCAGGCCGGTGTTCTTCCGACCGGCAGGCCGAATCTGGGGAAATGTTCGGCAGGCCGAACCTTGTTTCTGGCAGGCCGAACTGTGCAGTTCGGCAGGCCGAAGCAGGGCGTCCGGCAGTCCGACCGAGGCATGGAAAATTTTGTGATTTTTACCCGATTTCACTGTTTTGAACCTTGATTTAAATCCCAACCTTATAGGATGATTTTAATGATACAAATGGCACACTAGGACATCATGAAATGATTTAGTAACATAGAATGTTTCGAACTAGATATTGATCGACTTAGTTTGTATCTAGGATTGTTCGTGGTTCCGTGGAGCTAACGTATAGCGGATCGGGATTACGGTGTGGGGTACCGGCACGAGTATTGAGGTAGGACTTCTATCCTATTTCTTTGGTAGCCTGGTTTTGAAATGATTTGGCTTTGAAAAGGATTTCTATCAAAATGTTTTCAACGGTTGTTTGAAAATTGTTTTATCGGTTATATTTTTATATACCGTGACATGAAATGAATTTCATAATGAATGTAATTGACAACACTCGGTAATTGGGTTTTGAATGATAATGATAATAAACACATGGGCATGATGCCATATCAGAGATCGGGTCGTGATCGACCTTGGGGGCAGGTCCCGAAACCCAGCTGGGCCACTACGGTGGTGATTTCATGGTTTGCCTAGGTAAAAGTAAACTGGTGTTTTGATTTGACGAGTAGACTGTTCTGTGTCAGAACGGTTCTACTCAATTTATTTATTTATTTATTCAAGTTCCCTTTCTGTATAACTCCTGATAATGTTATGTTTCTTTGTATTAAATTATTTTATAAAACTTAGTCCTACTGAGCTTTTCGCTCACGTTTTATTGTTTTAATTCCCCCCCCTTCTAGGTGGTTTCCCATTTAGGTTTGGAGAAGATTCTTCGGACCGAACTCAGGAGCAATAGGAGAATTTATTTAAATCCTGTATTTATTAATCAAGGCATGTAAGACTTAACTTTATTTGTACTTGGACTGTAATTGTATTTGTGATATTATCAGATCCATGTGTGTGCATAAGTTGTGGGTTGTGGAACCCATATTCGCGGTTTTTATTCAATTATTGTTATTTGTTTAATGATTTTAAATTCTTTATCAAATGTGGTGGAAAAATCTCTTTATTTCTTGCTTAATTGGATTTTTGTAAACTCTTAATTTCTATTAAATTCTCTTTTAATTAATCTAAATATTCCGCCACGTCACCTCCTGTACTCCGGGGCATGACAGAAGGTGAGGCTTCTACTGTAGAAGTGTTTTTTGAAATATATGATTTGAAAAATAGGTTCAAAATATTAAAACAAACGGGGGTGTTTTTGGATTTGAGGCCTGTTTTGGAGATTTTTATATATATGCTACAAAATTAAGCCCTAAATTAATTTATGCCACACAAAAAATATAAAATATACTACGTCATATTATGATATTACCCTTGAGGTACCAAGCAATATATGGTATTTACCATACTTATCAATATCCAGTGCCTGCGCTTAACTGTCGATATCAAGTATCCACGGCAGATGCCGACCAGTGGCCGTTGTTGTTACTGGCCAATAACCACCAAGATTGGTGCCATTGCGGTGGTCATCATTGCCAAAAAATCCCAAAAATACACAAAAAAATCACAAAATTTAGAGTCACAATAACCACATAAAAATCCAAAAAAAAAAGTCAAAAAATTAAAAAACAAAAAAATAAACAGAACTCATATTTGGCTGCCTCCTCCGCACAGCGGCCACGACAAGAAAAACCCCATTGCAGAAGGAGACAAATCTCTTTCGTGTAGCCGCAACGAGAAAAGCATAAGAGAAGCCCAACCACCACGCGAAAGAGAACTCCCATCGACTTCAAAATCGTCGTTGCCACCACCCTTCATGCCTGACCATATCCGTGTTCTCCAGCGGATCTCCTACATAAGCAAACAACGCCGATCTGCAGCGTCCACTCAACAATGTCCATTTTGCCCGTGAAGAGTGCGGCGTAGATCTCAGATAATCGAAATCATCGTAGAGTCCTCGACAGAGGCTGATTCCATTTCGCCGATGAGGAGTGCGGCGCAGCACAACTCCAGCAGGAGGGGAATTGGCATCAATGGGGAAGTCACGTCTAGGCCCTTTCGGCGCTAGCAGAGTGGCAAACACATGGAAGTGACTTTAAAAAAAAGTTTTTTTTAGATAAATGGCCTTTTTTTTTTTATAGTTTTTTTGGCATAAAAAATAAGTTTTTTGGGTATAAAAAATGCTTTAGTTTTTTTTGTTGTACTACAATTTTTTTTTTATCTTTCTAAAAAAAAATTAGAGTAGTTTTTCTACACAAAAAAACGTATTTTTAGTGCCAAAAAAAAGTCATTTCTCTAATTTTAAATTTTTTTTTGGCTCTTTTTTCAAAATATTCCAAAAAAAAACACTAACTTATTAAGGACATTTTGGTCTATTTGTTTTAGTTTTTCGGTGGAATTGCAAAATCTGTAAAGTTCTTTTTTCTTTGGATGCCATAAGTCAACATTTTTTTTTTGGCACTCCCACTAATTATTTCTTTTTTTTACTCAAACCATCAAATCAAAATTTTCAAATTAAATTTTTTTTCTTTATTTAACATGGTTCATATAAAAATTTGATTCAAACCATCTAAACTATTAAACCAGATGGTGGAAGACCTTAGAGGGATAGTTACGGATCTATAACCAACCGTTAAAGTACTATGCTTAATTAATCGAGATTTTTCAATTGATTATCTCACTACAAGTTTTAAGGACCATATAATTTGATTTCCGAAACTCCTCTTAGAATAATTCCATAACTAAAATTATTATTATAGGAAAATCTAGTCAAGAATTATAAGTGGAACATTGATTGCATAGTGGCCCAAAGAAAAACGTGGAGAAGCATGATTTAGGATAGTACTTGTTGGGGGTGTAATTTAGTCTGGCCTAAATTGCTGACGAGCCCTGGTGGCCCAATAATGAATATGACTGAATGGATCGAACAAAACTAGCCGGATCGAATCAGCCGTTCATTTGGTTCGATTAGTTCGATTATTTCTCTAGGAGGCTTTTCGTTCGGGATAATTCGTTCTCTTTTCGTAAGTCTTCATTTGACCGGATCGATCGTCTCAACGCGACAGTTAATAGCACGTACTGACGGTTGAAGCATGTCTGGTTATGGGCTGAAACGTGGGTAGGGCGTGATTCTTGCAGCCTATCACCAATCGACACGTGTCTCACTATTACGGTTACTTATGATGCTCCATCCCACTTCGTTAGACGGTTGGAAGTCACGATTCTTGCTCATCCTCTATATAAGAGGAATGTTGCTTTGTTGTACGATACACAGAAAAACAAATACAAAAACCTTGCCAATTTGCTGTCTTATTTATTTTCACTCTTGTAAATCTATACTCAGAACACCATAGTGAATTACAATGGATATAGCTCTTTATTAATAGAGTGAACCACTATAAATTTCGTGTGTTATTCTTATTACAGTTTCATTTTGTTCACTTCACTCTAATCTTGCACATAAACTTGAGTTAACAGGTCCATTTAACAGTAAATTAAGCGCCTAAGTTTCTAAATAATTCAATCCAGAATTCTAACTAATTATAGATTTATCATCTACAGTACTTAATAGAGATTTTTCAATTATTCTATTTCAACATAATTCTTTTTTTCTTTTTCTACCTAATACTTGATCTTGGATTCAATATTTTATATTTCATCCTAGGCCAGGTAAGCATTTGGCACAGGCCGAACACGGGTCACGTTTCTTTGAAAATTATTTTGCTTCCTTCCACCTTCACATCTCCCACAGATTTAAGAATCCGCTCTTATTTATTTATTTTGAGGGAAGAAACCGCCCTTTTTTGGAGCACACGGTATTCAATTATCTCACTGAAATAAGTGCATGAGTATCTGATTATTACTATAGAATAACCTCAAAACAATGACGTAGAAACGAGTACAAATGCCCATCCAACTTGATTAGTTTTGCACTTTTTCATTAACGCCCTTTTCCGTCTTCCACTTGACACAATTTTATTATTTGCTCAACTTTTTAAAGGCTCTGGCTGTGGTACCGGCAGATTAATAATGACAACATCAACATCTTCCAGTTTGCCGAACTATATAATTCTAACGCTCTGTTTGTTAAATAAATTTAAATCATGTTAATTTAAATTAATTTGATTTGAGTTAAATGATTTAAAATATTATCTAAATTGACATTTAAATATATATTTAAAGTATTAATCTAAATGTGAAATAAAATTAAAATTTATGTTTCAATAAATAGTGAAATTTTTTTTTATTTATTAACAAATCTAACATAATATTAATGATATAAAAAATATACAATATGTATCTTGATTTATCCATCTCTTTATCATGAAAGGAATGAAAAAAAAAAAACATTTCAATGGGATAGTAATTGTAGAAGTTATGACTTTTTTTTTGCTCAAATTTAAGAAAGAGAATTTTAGTTTTCACTACAGCATTCATATCCGAGTCAAGAGAGTTTAAAGGGAGTAGAACTCTAAAAACTTAAATTTAAATGATTAATTTGACTTGAATTTTGGGTAAAACAAGCATATATCTAAAGAATTTTAAAGATTTGAATATAAAGAGTTGTTCGAATACCTGAAGTAAACAGCCCTTAAGATGTCATGTCGTACGTATTTATGTCTTAATAATATTAATATTTTTCTGATAGAGTATAAAAAAATAATGTTTTGTTTTTAATCGCTACATTATGAAATTATATGTCTAAACTGAACTTCTAAATCATTAAATCTTTAAATTAAGTGTTTGGACTCAACTTCTAACAGCAATTGAATTATGCGGTACCATTAATATGTGAAATTCACCACATTCATTTTATTTAAAGTGTTATACGTACATTGTTGGAGAAAATAAGTAGACCAAAAAATAAAATTAATTATAAATGAAAGTTAACTAAAATTAATGGTTTCTAATTTTGATGGTTTTGAAATAATTAGATCGCATACTAGAGGTTCTATTTAATTTTTTAGGGAATAGAGGTTCGATATAATTTAATTTAATTAATATTTCTCTTGTATTTTTTCCCTAAATCTGATGATAACTCTAATATTGTCCATATCTATATATCTATCCAGGAAAAGTCGAAACTGAAATTGAAAGAAATGTCTGTACATGGCTTAGGGATTCAAGGCCACGATATAATATTCTCACAATTGATGATTTTTAAATTTACAATTGGACTGTGTGAAAACTAAGTCAAATGCCAAACTGAACCTCAATTCATAGATTCTCTTAATTAACCATGCTTTCTTGTTACTCATTATTGTTCCTTAAATCAACTCTCATCCAAACTGGACAATTAAATGGCATTGAGCTAGCATGTATTGCTGGCAAGTTTTTTTTTTTTTTTTTTTCTCTTACTTCCTTCTCTTAATTTTTTTAATGAGAGAATTCTATGACAAAATACCGCACTCTCCACCCGCCTTGAAAATAAATAAATAATTAATTAACTAACCTACTATCTATTTACTGTTCTAAACCATCAAATTTTCATCAAGTTCTATTAAATATATATAGTATTTTAATTATAATATAATTTGATAATTTATAATTACACAATACAAATAGAGAACATTGCAAAAAAAAAAAAGAAGCAAATAGTAAAATTTCTTATAATTCACCACAGGAATCTCAATTTTTTAGTCTAATTGATTGCCTCCTCACCCCAAAATTTTCAGTAGGATTTTGGCACTTTACCTTCTAAGTTATTTTATTTGTATAACACCTCCATATTATTATTTAGGAATATTTATCTTTTTATACCCTATTTTCCATGTTAATTCAAAAACTATACCTTCAATTTTTATCTCATCGGATGTATACTTTCAGATTAGATTTAATATATAAATCTATGTCTTATCTTAGTCAATAGTTGATTTTAACCTTTGATGAGTTCCTAATGGACTATCAATTTAAAACCTTACTTTAATCAATCTTTTTTAAGTTTAGTGGCAAGTAAGAGTCATTCCTGCAGTGGATTGTTATTAATTAATTGATTACTAATTCTCTTAATTAAAAAAATGGGGGATTTTTTTTAATTAGCTACATTATGAAAATTAAATAAAGCAATAAAAGTGAATAAATAAATTCAGGCAAAAGTTACAAAGTTGAAAACAATGATGCTGAAACTGGTTAAAGGATCAATCACCACCTCTAGACAATGGAATTATAATGAATGCATAATATTATATCCAATTTCCTATAGAAACCAACAACCGTAGATAACAACAAGCTCTACTATCTTAATCTTTCCTTACTATTTAGTTTAATAATACAAGCGTTCTATTAGACAACATTTTCTATCAAATAACTCAAAACAAGCTCTCTAAATTTAATCTAATTGAAGCATTAAGTTGAAAAAGATAGGTTGATCAAGGCAACAATTGCACAAACTTAGATTATTTAACCTAGGTTATATTCCACGTGTGACTACATAAAAGCTTGACCACAATCAGTAATCACAATTGGCTACCAACAATTAGAAATTCATGATAATTACGAATCAAGATTCCTAATCTAGGAATAGATTATTCTTATTCATTAATGGTTGTACACCTAACTAAAATAAGAAATTATTCTTAAGCAATTAAATTAGAAGAACATAAACAGTTTCTATTAAGAAATTGAAAAATAATATCAAAATATTCAATTAAAATTCTACATCTAGGGCTTTGATATCACCCTTAACTAAAAGAAAATTTAGCTAACATAATTAGGAAATTAGATAGCAAAACATAAATTATCATTCTGGAGTTCAAAAGAAAAAACAAAAAGAATAAAACTCATTGTTGTTCTTAAAGAAATCTTCACACAAGCAATTCTCCGTGAACTTCAATGAATTTGCCTTTAACTTCGCTCTATTTTCTCTCCAAAAGTGTAGCTAAAAATTATGAGAAAAGCTAAAGATATGTGTTTTTCCATTAGGAATTTAAAGGATTTCCTTTAGGGAGTGAGAAGAAGCAATTTAGGGTTACTTTTAGGTCAATTTGATGCCTTTTCTCGGTGGGATGTGCGGGCCGAGGAAGTTTTGCATGGTTACATGCACTGAGCATCACTTCTAGTATGAACAGCTAAGCGCGCGTATAAGGGCAAAGGAAGACTGGCGCGGTCACTCGTAGTATTGGGCATTAGGGTTGAGATTTTCTCTTCTCATGCACGAAAGCACAGTTGGCTTCCTTTGGTAAGGCTTCAAGCATAATTGGGCACTGTCGTGCCTACTCTCTATACTAGGGCATGGCCATGAGCTTTTTTGGTGTGGTCGCATGCTTGTTTTCAGCCAAAATTCTTGTTTTTTGCCCACAAGTTCTCAAAACTTCAATTTTTTCCCCCAAGTGGCCTCCAAACTAAAAAATGTAATTTTAAACTTCAAAATTTAGTCCATTTCATCCACATTTCATTTCTTTAACTTTAATCATCTTCAAAACACAAAACCCACGATTAAACACACAAAATACTTAAGACTTAGTAAGGAAATATGGAAAAATCACTTAGAAAATTATATCAAATTAATCACTTATCAAATTCCCCTATAGTTAACCTTTGCTTGTCCTTGACCAAACATAAGACAAAAAATAAAGTGATGAAAATGTAGAAAATTAAACTAACCTTCCAACCTTTTACCTTAGAGAACAGTAAGGGTTATAGAATAGATATCAAATAGGCATTGCATTAAATCAAGTAGTCATTCGCAAACTAATACATCCTACAACAAACATACTTAAATGTATGTGTGAAATAGCCATTGTTACCAATATTGAAATAACACAAGCTTTGAGAAAAATAAACCTTTATAATCCTCATAGAAACGATCACCCATCTTGGTTGAAAGCATCAAATGTCATAGGCTCCCCATTTGGTACGAATCTCCACTATGCCAAAGGCACCACTTGAAATCAAAAAGGTCTTCAATACGAGTTGTAACAAGGCTAAGAGGTAGTGTTTGTAAGAAAGAGAGGATAGGACATAACAAAGGTTCTAAAGAATTCATATAGTTAGAAACATTGTAATATATTTCAACAACCTCTCAAAACCCCACAAAAATCTTGTATAGGCCAAATATCATTGTGTTGGGCCCTTGCATCATTCTAACTATTTTGTAAAACCCAAAATAAAATTAGGAAAGCCCAAGACATTTTATTTTATGTTCCTTTTTTTTCCCTCTTTTTTTTTGTATTTTTCTTCATTTTTTTATGTTTGATTTTTTTTCCTTTTATTATTTTTCATTTATCTTTTGAAACATTTTTCTTTTTTTTTTTTAATTTTTTTTATTTTCTTAAGCTGTCCTTACAAACATCTCCCTTCTTTCCTTCTCAATTCAATTTCCTCCCCATACTTATCTTTTATTCCCAACCCAGTTCCTCGTTAAAGTCACCTTGTACCTGAAATAAGTCTTTAAGTTGAAATTCATCTTTAAAACAATGGTAAGATATAAATGTGTATAGGCTACGTAAGGAAGATGTGGTTAACCAAATAAAAAGGTCTACAAAAAAAGTTCAACTCAGCTTACTAAAGGGATGCCCTCTTGGAACATCAATCAAGGCTCTAGCTAATTTTGACTTAGTGCTATGAAACCTAGTGACTTGATCCTTTTTCCAAGTGAAGCTCAATCAGCCATTCACCTCGAAAGACCTCCAAGAGAGTTCTTACATTCAATTTTGATAAATCAAAATTAAAATGAACATTAAAATGAGGGTGTAAGAATCTACCTAATCTAACATGAGAGTTTCATCATCAAATAACATAGCTATATGCATAAAGTGTGAGTATGATCATCATAAAAAATATTATCATAAGAATGACATCATGATTCAACACAACACTTATAATTAATCAAATACATAAAAATTAAAGCTTGGTTCTCATCAATGAAATTGGAAAGTATCCTAAGCCTCAAAACAACTCAAAAATCTAAACTAAACAATACTAAAAACAAAAAGCTTTAATTTTTTAATTTTTTTTATTTTTAACGTTTTTTAGAAGAACTAACAAACTAAAAACTAAACAAACTAAAAACAAATCCTAAATCCTTCTCTCCACACTTAAACCTTATATTTTCTTCAATGTAAGACTAAGCACCTAAGAAAACACAACAAAACAAATAAAACAAACTAAAACACAAAAAATAAAAACAATAAAGGATAGAGTGAATGATAGTAAGAAAAATCAAATCTATCAACGCATGCTCTCCTTTTGTTGGGTTGTCTCCCAACAAGTGCTTGGTTTATTGTCTTAGCCCGACGTGGTCCTTCTTTCATATTCATCTTGGTGCACTGCTTGTGGAGTGGTACCGACTTGTAGAGTAGTACCTCGACCTCATTCTCCTCAAGAGACTCGTACATGGCTTGAGCTTATGTCCTTTCACCTTAAACACCTTGTCCCTTTTCATGGTCTTGATATCAACTATGCCATAAGGAAAAATATTAGCAAAAACAATTGGTTCAGCCCAACAAGAAGGTATTACCTACGCCATAAGTTATTACCTAGAAATAACTTAAAGCGTGAATGGAATAGAAGAACTTTTTGTCCCACGAAAGATCATCTTGTCATAAAACGCCATAGTTTTCTCCTTGTAAATTTTTGAGCTCTCATAGGCATCATTTTGAAATTCCATTAGCTCACGCAATTGTAGCTTTTTAAGTTCACCGACAGTGTCCATCTCCATGTTGCACTACTTCATTGCCTATCAAGCTTTGTGTTCCAACTCTAGCCGAAGGTGGCAAGGCTTACTACATACCAATCTATAAAGAGACATACCAATTGGCGTCATGTATGCCATTTGAAAGTGTGTCATTGAGTCACAAAACCCAATCCTTTCCATTCAGATTAACCATTTTTTCAAGGATAGACTTTACTTCCTGATTCAACACTTCATCTTGCTAACTAGTTTGTAGTGGGTGGTATGCTGTAGAGACCTTATGTGTGATGTTATACCTCTTTAATAGAACTTCCATTGGCCTATTACAAAAGTGAGTTCCTCGATCATTGATGATAACCCTTGGTGTTCAAAGCCTTACAAAGATATTAGCCTTTACAAAATTTATAACAACCTTAGAATCGTCAGTCATAGTGGCTTTAATTTCCACCCAGTTTAAGACATAATCTAGTACAAGCATAATGTAAAGATTACCAAAAGAAGAGGGAAAAAGTCCCAAGAAATCAATGCCTCAAACATCAAAAATTTCAACAATAAGAATGGGGGTTTGAGGCATTTGATTCCTAGCACCTAGATTACCCAATCTTTGACAATGATCACAAGACTTACAAAAGAGTATGAATCTATAAACTACGATGGCCAATAGAAACCACAATCAAGGTCTTTAAGTGTCATCATCTTAGGCCCAAAGTGTCCTTTACAAGCATAAGCATGACAAAAGGTTAGTATAGAATTATACTCAAATTTAGGTATGCACCTTCTTATCACTTGGTCGAAGCAATGCTTCAATAAGAATGGATCATCCAAAATGTAGTACTTTGCCATACTCTTGATTTTTTTCTTTTTGGGCTTGAGTCAATTCATCCATCAACTTCATGGTAACCAAATAATTGACGAGGTCAGCATACCAAGGAGATGCCACCCACCATGACAAGTTGCTTATCTGGGAAATTCTCTTACGAAGATAGAACCTCTTCCCCATGAACAAGGTGGCTAAGATGATCCGCCACCAAGTTCTCTATTCCTTTTTCGTCTTTGATCTCCAAATTGAACAATTGAAGAAGAAGTATCCATAAGTAACAATGGTTTTGCTTCCTTTTTGGTGAGAAGTATCTAAGAGCTACATGATCAGAATAAGCAATTACTTTTGAGCCAATTAAATAATTTCGAAGGGAAGATGCCAATTTGGTGGTTGAATCACGAGTACCGAAGTGAAAAGCTCTTTCAATTTTTCAAATGCCTCCTTGCAATTATCATCAAAGTTGAATGCCATATCCTTTTGAAGCAATTTGTATCGGGGCAATGCTATCTTTGAAAAATCCTTAATAAACTTGCGATAGAAACTTGCATGGCCAAGTAAAGTATGGACCTCCCGCACACTTGTGGAAGGTGGTAAGGAATGCATAAAGTCTACCTTAGAATTATCAACTTCAATACCCTTAGAAGAAAAAATATGCCTCAAAACTATCCCTTGGTTTACCATGAAATGACACTTTTTCAAATTCCGTATAAGGTTAGTTTCTATGCATCATTATAGCATAAGTGTAAGGTTATGTGAGCACTTACTAGATAAATTACCATAAGCACTAAAATCATCCATAATGACCTCTATGATGTTCTCTACATAGTCAAAAAAATACTTACCATACACCTATAAAGTGTGGCTAAATAATTGCAAAGACTGAACAACGTGCACCGGTAAGCAAATGTTCCAAATGGGTATGTGAATGTTGTCTTCTCTTGGTCCTCTAGTGCTGTGACAATTTGATTATAACCTGACTAACCATCAAGTAAAAAATAATAGGAATAAGTAGCTAACTTTTCAAGCATTTGATCAATGAATGGCAAAGGAAAGTTTTCCTCATAAGTTGATGCATTGAGCTTCCAATAGTCGATGCAAACTTGCCACCTTGTTTGGACACGAGTAGGAACTAGCTTATTTTCTTCATTCTTGGCTACCATGAGATTGAATGTCTTTGGAAAAACTTGGACCAGGCTCACCTGTTGGAAAAATAGTAGGCAGTAGAAATATTAAAATTTTTATACCAGAGTTACTTCTAAAGCACAAGTTTGACACACTATATACATAAATTAACCAGATCTTACTAATTTTGTCTTCTGAAGAGATACTGTAATCGATGAAAAGAAGGGCATTCTGGAATAGCCTCAAACAGTTGGCCTTCTTTGCTATTCTCTATCCACGACTGATGTGTGTGTGGTCACACTCGTGTAGCTCTTTCCTAGTGCTCTCCTTCCAACCAATTGAGAAAACCCATAACTATGGTATGTGATTTGTGAACTATAATTCTTAGGGGAGTTTCAGGGACTCACAAACAGAGTACTCACTCTAGATTTCTCAACTGATCTACATAACAATGAGTCTTACTCCTTATTTATAGAGGTTGGGCCTAAGGGTTAGTCCTTATCAGATAAGGCCTCAAAAATATGATTCAAGATCCAATCAGAATCAATATCAAATAAAATTCACATCTAAAATGTGTAATTAGATTATCGTTCAGCCAACAGGCCGAACTGACAGATCGGCCTACCAAACTTACTCCATCGACAGGCCGAACTTGAAGATTAGCCTGCCAAACTTGTGATAAATATCCTTGCGAATCTTTATTTTCCACACGAGATTCTTGGGATAGAGCCTCAATTTTATTCAAATAACCTAATAGAGAAGTTATTTGATTAAAACAGTTATATCTAGATAATCTTTAGGAAAATAAATATTCTTGATAATTCAACAAGTTTATCTTGAATTAATTTACACAAAATTAATTCAACTGATAAACAGTCATAAATTATCTAATCCTATTGAATGTTAACCAATCTGATAATTTGACATAAGTCATCAATTTATTGGAAAAGCTGTCATATCATTAGAGGACTTATTATGAGCTAGCAAAGGGGACCTAATGGACCTATATAGTTCAAACTCCTAATAATTATGAAACTCAATATCCCAAATATACATTTCATAATCATCAATTCTAACACTACTCCACTAAAAGCTTAGAGCTACACTCTCAAACTATATAAAATTACAAAGCCCAAATAGCTAAGTTTCCATGACATATCATAATGTGTCGTATCCCCATAGGATTATCCATAATCAGCTTAAGGATAAATTATGTCTTACCTTCCTTATTATTTTTCTCTCACGTTCCATTATCTCACCATCGAAAAACTTACCATCTAAAGACAGTATACCATTTGATTACACCTATGTATCCAAATGGTTAAGCGCTCCAATTTTTCAATTACTAGATAACGTATATAAAAGGATATCAACGACTCATAAAGAGGAGCTATGGATTCCATATCCATGAATAACAAGTCTATGCTATCTAGCGTCATACCTCCAATGTACCAGCATGCATACCAACATAAAGTGTGGATATCACCCTTTGGTACATGAAAAGATATAACTCGAGATAACGGCCCATTATTCACCTAAGGATTAAGATACAACACATATGATTGTCGAAAGTGAATTAATTTGCTGAGACAGAATTATTAATATAAATCAATTACATTTTATGTCTCGATCCAATACATTGTCACTTATGGGAATGCACCAATGTTTCTATTCACAGGTCCACCTCCAATGGCCAAGACAAACCATTTTCCATTAGGGATATAGACAACATAACAATCTTTGCATGAATAAAGTGCACAACTTTATTCCCTCGATTACAGATCTTATTATTTAGGCAGCCACCTTTAGAATCACGTCTTTCGCATGATATGTCCACATATGCCTGACTCTAAAGGTTTAGATTGACAGTCTCAAACTTTTGTTTACTTATTATACGTTCAACAAATATAAATGTAAACAGGACAAGAATTTTGTATATGAATAATAAATAAATTCTTTATTGATAAAAATGTCTCCAAAAACATATTACATTTTTACTCCTTAGGGCATACGTGTCAACATCACCCACTTGCTATCTAAGATGGGGTAAATTATCCCAATATCTAGGAGGTTCAGTGTCTCCTTATTGACCACTTCTATCATCAATAGGTTCAACTAGCATTAACCTCCTTATGGGCTTTGATCCTTCTTCAAGTACAATCCGATGCATGCACATAGATGGACTTATGCCTTTAAAGTAGGTAATAGTCCACCCAGCTACCGTTTTGTGGTCTCCAAGAACCCCAAAAAGTCTCTCCTCTTGTGCTGGTGTGAGATTGTTAACATTGATGACCAACAATGTCTCTTGTTCTCCCAAATACACATATTTCAAGTGATCTCAGAGAGGTTTACTCTCTAATTTTGGAGCCTATAAAATAGAATGTAAAAGTTTCACATTAGTTGAAGGCACTTCAAGAAAAGAAACATCATACCTATTTAGAAGAGGCAGTAAAGAATCAATTGCTACCACGACTTCCTCGAGGGCTACTTCCATCCCATCTTTGCTAGTCAACTTAAAGAGTTATTAAGAAAGTGAGTCAATTACACCAATTGCAAGAGTAGAATGTAAGTCGCTTAGGTACCTCATCACTTTAAAGATGTTGAAGTGAATAATTTCACCATCAAACTCCATAGTTAAGGTTCCATCGTGCACATCAATTTTTGTTTGAGTAGCCTTTAAGAATGGTCTTCTTAATAAGATAGGTGTTAGGTTGAGGGATGTTTTATCCTCAATTTCGAGAACATAACAATCCACCAAGAAGACCAACTTCTCTAAGATAAGTGTTAGAACAACCTCCAAGTTGTTTTATAACACCAGTTTCCTCAAGTGAAAGATTTAAGGAAGCATAAGTAGAATATGGCATAATATTTATAAAAGCTCCTAAATCTAGTAGAACTTTTTCAAACTTGGTGTTTTTGATGGTGCATGGAATGGTGAAGGTGCCTTGGGCATTTATACTTAGGTGGGAGTTTCTTTTGTAGCACCACCGACACATTCTCCCCCATATTTACCTTCTTACTGCCCTCAAGCTTCCGTTTTATGGTGTACAATTCCTTGGAAACTTTGGCATGCCAAGGCTTCTGCTTGATAGCATCCAAGAGAGGTATGTTTACCTCTACCTTATGAAATGTCTCTAGGATCTCTTTTTCTTGCTCCTCTTTCTTGGATTTTGCAAACCTACTAGGAAAAGTAGGAGGAGTGATGTGAGAAAGAAAGAGAGATTTTGTACTTACATTTTGTGGTAGCATGGGAAGAGTGGTGTCTTCTTTTGATACTAGCACTTGATTGTTCTTGATCTCTTCCTCCTCGATCTCTGCTTTTTTGGCATCTCTAATTGTGTGCAACTTCTTAGAGTTACCACATTAGCATTTTCCCTTGGGTTCACCACCGTTTGGGATGTCAATTTCTCCAAAATTTGGGCCTCCAATCGGCTCAAAGTTGTAGCAAATTGGCTCATTTGATGTTCTAAATTTTGGAGGCTTGCTCTTGTATCTTGTTGGAATTTAACGATGTATATGGCAAGAGTCTTAACAAGGTCTTTTAGAGATGTACCTAAGTTTTACGGAGCTTGTTGTTAGCATGCTTGATATGGTTGTTGCATCCTTTGTTGAGCAAAACCCGGAGGATGGTTTATAATCAGGTCTGGAGCTATATATTGTTTTGTTATCCCATAACTAAAATTAGGATGATCCCTTCATCCTTCATTGTAGGTGTTGAAGGAAGGATCATACTTCCTTGGTTCTCCCGGGAATCCACCTATAGCATGTGGTTGCTTCGAGTTGCCATTTTGTAAAGTTTGGCACATATAGAACATCTCCTATTGCCATTTTGTAAAGTTGGGCACATTAAACATATCCCATGCCCTTTACTTGTTGAACATTTCTTAAGGCCATTTGTTGAATAAGAGAGGTAAGTTGTGCAAGTTGTTGTTCAATAGTAGAAGAAGTACCAACCTTGTTCACTTTCTTTGGTGGTGGTGGTGGTGGTGGTCATTCATTCCAATGGCTAAATTGTTGAGAATTTGCCATCATATTTGCAATTAGAGCTCTCATAGATTCAAGAGTCTTGTCACCTAATGTACCTATACTTGCGATGTTGATCATACTACTATCATTGGCAAAAGTCCCTCATAGAAGTATTAGATTCGGAGTTGGTCATTAATTTGATGGTGAAGGCAACTAGCACATAATTTCTTGAAGCACTCCCAAAATTCATAAAGTGACTCCCCGTTGTATTGTTGGATGCCATTTCTTCTTTTTTATGGCTACGGAATTGGATAAAAGGAAGTATTTCTCCAAGAATAACTTTTCCATCTCATTCCAAGTGGTAATGGAACTGGAAGTTAAGTAATATAGCCATTCCTTAGTGGAATCTACTAGAGAGAAAAGAAAGGTCTTTAGCTTGATCTGTTCTTCAGATATTTCAATTGTCTTATGGAAGAACACACCACATGGAATTCTTTGAGATGCTTGTGTGGGTCATCATTAGAAAAGCAATGGAATATGGGAAGGAAATGAATTAGCCCCCACTTGAGTTCAAAAAAAGCCGCAAGATTGGGGAACTTGCTGCAAAGTAGTTGTTGATCAAGAATAGAAGCCGCAAACTCCTTGAAAGTATAGCTGTTAGCAGCCATCTCTTCTTTTAAATGAACCAAGTCTTTAAAAGGGTCAACCGATGAGGAAGAGGACAAATCTAGGTCACGCGTAATGCCAGTCGAAGATTGCATGAAATCTCTAATCCTTTGAAGTTGTTCATCTATCTCTTCATTAGACATTCAAAAGTATGCAAACCTAAAAGAAAAATAAATAAAAACAAAATTAAAAAAATAAAACTAAAAAGAAAAGAAAATCAATAAGAAATCAATCTCTAGTGACACGGCGCCAAAATTGAATGAGTTCCTAACGGACTACCAATTTAAAACCTTACTTTAATCAATCATATTTAAGTTTAGTGGCAAGTAAGGTCATTACTATGAAGGATTAATCTTAATTAATTACTAATTCTATTAATTAAATAAATGGAGGGATTTTGTTTTAATTAATCAAAAATTAAATAAAAAAATAAAAATGGATAAATAAATTCAAGTAAAAGTCTCAAAGTTGAAAACAATGATGATGAAACTGGTTAAAGGATGAATATCCACCTCTAGACAATGGAATTACAATGAATGCATGATATTATATCCAATTTCCTATAGAAACTAACAACTGTAGACAACAACAAGCACTGTTATTCTAATCTTTCCTTATCGTTTAGATTTAATAAGACAAACGCTCTATTAAATCTGTTTCCATTAAACAACCCAAAATAAGCTCTCTGAATTTAATCTAATAGAAGCATAAAGTTTAGACAGATAGGTTGATCAAAGTAACAATCGCATAAGCTTGAATTATTTAACCTTGGTTATGTTAGACATGTGACTATACGAAAGCTTGACCACAATTGATAATCAGAACCCATGATTATAAATTCATGACAATTACGAATCAAGATTCCTAATCTGGCAATAGAACATTCTCATTCCTAAAAGGATGTACACCCAAATAAAACAAGAAAATAATCTTAAGCAATTAAATTAGAAGAACAGAAACTGTTTCTATTGAGAAATTGAAAGATAATATCAAAACATTCAATTATAACTCAACATCGAGGGCTTTGACATCACCGCTAGCCAAAAAAAATTTAGCTAACATAATTATGAAATCAAATAGTGAAATATAAATTTATCATTTTGAAGTTCAAACGAAAGAAGGAAAAGAGTGAAACTTGTTGTTCTTCTTAAAGAAATCTCTATGCAAACAATTCTCCTTGAAGTTCAATGAATTCTCCTCTATCTTCTTTCTATTTTCTCTCTAAAAAGGTGGCTGGAAATTATGAGAAAAACTGACCTCATATGTGTTTTCAAGTTGGGTATTTATTGGTTTTCCTTTTGGGTATGAAAAGAAGCAATTTAGGGTCATTTTTAGTTCAATTTGATGCCTCAGCTTGGTGGGACGCATGGGGTGAGGAAGTTTTGCAAGGTCACACAGGGAGCATGACACCTCATACGAACAGCTAGGCGTGCATACATAACTACGTGTCAGGCTGTGATTTTCTCTTCTTGTACTATAGGGCATAGTTGGGTGCTCACAAGGGCGAATTGGCTTCCTTTGTCAAGCAGCAAGCATAATTGGGCATTGCCGCATCTACTCTCTGTATTAGGGCACGGATGTGAGCATTTTTTGGCATGGCGGTGTGCTAATTTTTTGCTAAAATTCATGCTTTTGTCCCACAAGTTTTCAAAACTTCAATTTTTGCCCCCAGTTGACCTCCAAATTGAATAAATGTAATTTTAAAATTCAATTTTCAGCTCATTTCATCCATTTTTCATTTATTACCTACAAAACACAAAAATCATAATTAAAACACAAAAATGCTCAAGAATTAGCAAGAAAATATGAGAAAATTAATTGGAAAATTATATCAAATTAAGTAGTTATAAACCTTTAAAATGGCCAAATTATCCTTAACAAAAAGAGAAAAAACTAAAACCTTCAAAAAAATAAGAAAAAACAAAAACAAAAACACATAAACCACCCATTTTTAAGGTATTTTATATTTGTTTGAAGTTAAAAAATCTTAGTATAAAGTTTTTTTAAGTTTTTAAAGTTCTCTTACTTTTCAATTTGAGAGTATTTTCTACAATTTCTTAAGTCAAAATTGAAGATATCGAGAAAATGAATAAATTTTTATATTAAATCTAATATGAAACTATACATATGATGGATCAAAACTAAAGTTATAGTACATAAATTATTTAAAGAAAAAACTACATGGAATGCCCCTTTACGAGCATTCCTTTTTAAAAATGCCCTGCTCTTTTCATTTTCAAAACCACCCCTTTTATTTTTATTTTTTTTTTAATTTAATTAATTAGAATACATTTTTGTCCCAAAACAAACCCTAAGTTACACTTAGATCTCCCTCTCTCTCTTCACATGATCCACCTCCCTCTCCTCTACCTCTCTCTCTGCCTCCATTCTCTCTCTCTCTTCGCCCTTACTTTCTTTACCTTAACTCTTCTCTGCCTCCTCCTCTCTCTCTTTCCTCTTTGCCTACAGCTATTGATAATTGAAGCTCTCTCCTCTTTCGTCTAACCAGTGACAGGAGCCAAACAATCTCCACAATCTTGGATCTAAATTGATGAGAGTAATTCTCCTCCACCGCACTGGACTTGTATTGATATCGATCTAGGATCTCCTCCACATTGTCCTCTTTTGATTTGAGATCTACCCCACTCTCTTTCCTGTACATCCTCTCTCTCTCCTCTAAGTGTGACTGTCGATGACAATCCAATGCATTTGATTGCCTTCCCTGGCGTTGTAAGAAAGTTTGAGCTCGAGCTTCGATGGTAGATCTACAAGTTTTGATGTTTAGAGATGAGATCGTAGAAGTAACTAGTAAGTTCTTCGGTTAGAGAGCTTTCTATGCCTTCTTCGGCTAGAGTTTTTGGTCTCTAGTGACTGGATTTTTAGCCACTAGTGTTCATCATTAGGGCTTCCTTCAGATTTTTTTGGTAACATTGGAACACAAAAACCAAATTCAAGTATCAAGTTCTCCCTCTTTTTGTAGTACTCTTTAAAGAACAAATTCGAAATTGAATCAAGCTTACTGTTTGTTTTTGTTGTTGTTGTTGTTTTTTGGTCTAATATTACCCTATCTTCTCTACGTCTTGACATGTCCTACTAAATTTGTTTAACCTTTAGAATATCTATTATGTTGTAGTATTATTGAAGATGAAGGTACAAAGATTTTTGGCTTATATTTTCATAGTATTCTTCTGGATAGCAAAGTTGGAATTGTACTTGATTTAATACTTGAATGAAATTGTAGAAAGAAACTCTGTTCAAGAGATGGAACCGAAGAAATATAAAATGCCTAGTTTAGACAACTCGACTACAATGATGGAGACAAGTAAGTATGCCAAAGACATAGAACTCATGCAGACATTGAAGATTACTATTTTAGAAGTGAAGCAAGAAAAGGGAACTCTTCCAGTTTCAATTATAGGATCTAAGCTTGTTGAACGAAGACTTTGTGTATTTTTATTGGTTTTTTAGACTGATTAATAGAATATGTTGAACTGCGTTTTCTCACTAGCACTTGATGAGTTATGGTGAGATTCTGGTAGGTTTCGATGAGGACATAGAACCATGTTATTTGCTTGATTTTTTTTTTTAAATTTGGAACCTGGCAAGTTTTGCAATAGAATCAGGCAGGTTCCAAAATAGAATCTTGCAGGTTTTAGTAAGTTTCAGGATAGAATCTAGTGATTCTGATGTTTTTTGAACAAAATCTAGTAGGTTTCATCTAGTTTCATGATGGAACATGGTGGGTTCCATCGGGCTCCCTTATGAGGGAGTGAGAAGCAAAGGTGAGTTGGTTAAAAGAGGTGGAACAATTACCTCTTTCAACCCAATGTAGTGTTATGACAAGCAAGTAGTTGAGGAAGATTTGTAGCTGGCACTCCTTTGAAATCCCATGGTATAGAAATTGATTGAGAAAATTTTTCCATCTCTCCCAAGCAAAATAAAACAACTCCAAGTTAGGTTGGCCAAAACTTAAGAGGACACGTCGATATAACATCTCGAAGTATGTCACAAAACAAACACAAAAACAATAATTACAAAAACACAAAAGGAAACTTAAATAAAACTAACAAAAACATAAACAAAAACAAAATCAACAAAAACCAAAACAAAACAAAAAAACTAATTAATTAGATGAACAATTCCCTAGCGACCAGTGCCAAAATTTTGACAATGTCTTGAAGGATCTGTCAAAAGATAAAATCTTGTTGAGTTATAGTATAATCGTTATTGAGTAAAGCAATAGGCAAGGGTCACTCCCGTAGGAGAATTGGATCTAATTAACCAGTTTATAAATTGAAAAAAATAAATCTAAACTAATTACAAAAATGGTGGTTTTGGTTTTCTAAGTATATTAATAATTAAAACAAAAATAATAAATAAAAGATTGCAAAATAATTATAATAAAAGTTGGTTATAGGATCCTTCATTGCCACTAAACAAAAACTATATAGACAATTATAGAATTATTTTCAAATTTTCTATTGAAAATACCAACTATAGATAACAACAACCTCTATTATCCCAATCTTTTCTTACTATTTAGATTTAATAAGACAAGTGCTCTATTAAACCCATTTCCATCAAACAACCTTAGAAGAGACTCACTAAGTTCAATTTAACAGAAGCATTATACTGAGAAAGATAGGCCCATATAAGCTGGGTTCATTCAACCAATGTTGTATTCCAACCTGCAGTCATATGAAAACTTGACCATAATCAATGACCACAATTTGCTACTAAGGATTAGAAAAACAATACAATTAGGAGTCAAGCTTTCTCATCTAGCCATAGACAATTCTCAAGTAATATCTAGTTGTACACAAAAATATAACAAGAACATAGTCATAAACGTGAAAATATGGTGAAACACAAGCAATATCAAAGGATAAATAGTACATAATTAAGTTTAAGTTTTAGAATTCACCCATAACCAAAATACAAACTAAAATAACATTACAAAGTAAAATAGAGAAAGAGTGAGAGAAAAGAATGGATTTGGCATCGAAAAACCACCGCCTCCACCGCAGCTCTCACCCATGACTCCTCCTCTTCTTCTCCTCCTTATTATCTCCAATAAGCCTCCAAAATTCGTCCAAAAACTTTCTCCTCTAAGTTATAATGAGGCTTTTACAGCGAAGGTTTATATATAGTCAAAAACAGTACTTTTTGGTCCAAAATGTGTCAAAAATGCATTGGAGGGGCGGTCTGCACAAGATTTGGCACAGGCGAGCAAGAATGGCTAGTGGCAGCCATGTTAGGGGGTCCTAGGAGTGTGGCAGCCTACACAGGCATGCAGTAGGCACTGTTTTGGAGGTGCACGGGTGTGCTAGCATGCTGTGGCATGCACGGATAGGGCTACAGGGCCTCGTTGGGCACCCATGTGGGTTGTGCAGGCGAGCAGGGCACTCAAGTTGTTGTTGGGGCACGTTAGGAGGGCTACTGGGGCAGATATAGGGCTACAGTGGGGGAAAATGGGGCAATAGTTGGCGCTCAAGCTTCGATGTCATTTTTGTTGTTTCTCAACCATTTCAACACTAATTTGCAATCCGCGGCTTTTGTTGGGCTCCAAATTGAGTGCTTGATATTTTGAAGTCCAAATATCTTCATTTCAACCTTTTTTTTTTATTCATTACTTTTAAAATACCTTAAAACACAAAATAAAAATAAAAAGATAAGATTACTTAAAAACTTAGAAAATAAATGCAAGGAAAAATGATGCAAAATATGATTAATTATGAACTTATCAAATATTTATTACTTTTTGAATCACTTATATCATTTTAGATAGAAGGCTTCACTAGAACACTTACCAAAAAAGTACTCTAGTTGATATCATTTTTTTCCTAACAAAAGAAAAATAAATAATTTGCTTATGAAAAAGATTGATGACTTTGAGTGAGAATTAAGAATTCTAGCCATGTTTGGCATGTCAGTCTAAATTAGATTGTAAGGTTTGGATTGGATTGTATACAATCCTTTCATGTGTTTTGTTTAGTTTTATATTATTCTAAATTAAATGAAATTATGAGAATTAGTTTCATTAAATAATTATCATATTGTGAACTTTAAAAATGAATTTTAATAAACTAGGCCAAATGAATATAAACCTAATAGTAAACAACATTTTTTCTACAATAAAATATATTTAAAATTAAAAATATATATAAATACATTTTAATAAAAAATAAAAAACCCTAAAAAATACAAGCTTTATACTTCTTATACATTCTATAACACAATATTTACCAAGTATTATTATCATCAGATCTTTGGAGAGGACCTTTTCTTCTTCTCTCTTCTTCTTCGTCAATCTCGCTGTGGGCATTCATGGTCTTAGCCTCATGTTGCCACCATGGGTGGGGTTTAACAGGATATAGATTTTCAATCGATCTTAGAGTTCGACTAGATATGCGCTTGACAGGATTAGAAATGGCTGTCAGTTTTCAACATGATCTTGGATTAGGCTTGACATCTTGGTTTTAAGGAGGAGGGTGGCCTAGGTTTCACGTGGTTGGAGTAGGATTGGGGTTTTCAGATGATGAGAAAAGCCGAGTAGCGCTGTGATCATGACATTGCTCTCGGCTGTCCGTGCCATCGACGGAGACCGGGATACCAGTTGATTAAGATGGGTCGAGGTGGGAGGTAGTGACCACGACTCCAATTGGGGACGGGAGGCTGTGATAGAAACTATGGGTGCTACCTCACCGACAAGCTCTAATGGTTGGGTCTGACAAATCTACTTCAGTGGATGGCATAGGAACATTGGCATGATGGGTGAGTTGGAAAAAATAAGAAACTTAAAAAAAATTATAACCCAGTACTGGCTAATCCAATGGTTTTGGGTGGGATTAGTTATCCCACAAATGTTAGACTATTTTTTTTGTCAATGGATTGCTTATCCAGTCAATATTTACTACCAAACATGGGATTCAGACTATTTGTCACGCCCCGATGTACGGGAGGTGACGTGGCGGATTATTTAGATTGATTAAAAGAGAATTTAATTGAAACCATATCAAATTAAATTCAAAATAAGAAGATTTCCACCACATTTTTATAAAAGAATTTATAAATATTAAACAAATAATAAAAATTAATAAAGAACCGCGAGTATGGGTTCCACAACCCACAACTTATGCACACACATGGTTCTGACAAATATCATAAATACAATTACAGTCCAGGTACAAATAAAGTTAAGTCTTACATGCCTTGATTAAATAATACAAAATATAAATTAATTCTCCTATTGCTCCTGAGTTCGGTCTGAAGAATCCTCTCCAAACCTAAATGGGAAACCACCTAGAGGGGGGAATTTAAAACAAATAAAACGTGAGCGAAAGGCTCAGTAGGACTATGTTTTATAAATAATTTAATTTAAAGAAACAATTCATTGTTAGGAGTACTCAAAAGAAAACTTTGAATAAATAAATAGACAATTTGAGTAGAACCGTCCTGACCCGGAACAGTCTACTCGCACAATCAGAAATACCTTTTTTCTTTTCCTAGGCAAACCACGATATCACCACCGTAGTGGCCCAACTGGGTTTCGGGACCTGCCCCCAAGGTCGATTGCTACACGACCCGATCTCTGATATGGCATCATTCAAAACCCAATTACCGAGTGTTGTCAATTACCTTTATTATGAAGTTCATTTCAGATCACGGTATATTAAAATATAACCGATAAATCCATTTTCAAACAACCGTTGAAAACATTTTGATAGAAATCCTTTTCAAGCCAAATCATTTCAAAACCAGGCTACCAAAGAAATAGGATAGGAGTCCTACCTCAATACTCGTGCCGGTGCCCCACACCGTAATCCCGATCCGCTATACGTTAGCTCCGCGGAACCAGGAACGATCCTAGACACAAACTAAGTCAATCAATATCTAGTTCGAGACATTCTATGTTACTAAACCATTTCATGATGTCCTAGTGTGCCATTTGTGCCTTTAAAATCATCCTATAAGGTTGGGGTTCAAATCAGGGTTCAGAACAGTGAAAACGGGTGAAAATCACAAAATTTCCCACGCCTCGGTCGGCCTGCCGGACTCCCTGCTTTGGCCGGCCAAACTGCACAGTTTGGCCTGCCAAACTGCACAGTTCAACACACAGTTCGGCCTGTTGAACTGGGAAAATTCAGAAATCCTAGCCACGGGTTTCTCGATCCCCAAAATTCAAATCTTGATTCCAACCTGTTTTTCTCAAATCCCAGGCATGAAAAACAATCATAGTTGATAGAAAAACATATTAGAGCATGTTTGAACTCATTTAAACAAGATTTAAACTCGAAATCCTCAAAAATCCAAAAATGAGAAAATGAGGAGAAAAATGAAAAATCTTGAATCCAATCCGTTTTTCTTCAATCTAAGCTTAGATTCTAGTTTTTCTAAGTTCATTTAACTCAAATCCACGGTTTTCTAAGCTTAAACAACCCTAAATTTCAAAAATGCACAAAATTAAAAATTTTTGTAAAAAGTTTAGAAATTTCGAATCTAACCTCGAATCGAAGCTTCAATCCGCGTTTTCGGTTGCTAAATCACGTCCCCGAGCCTCCTCCTTGCTATCTTGAAGTTTGGATTCGAATTTGGTTTCAAAAATTTAAGAGAGAATTAAGAGAGAGAGAGCTTGCCGAGAAAGAGAGAGAGAAGAGGGCTCACGGGAGAGAATGAGAGGAGAGAGAGATTCGTGAGAGTGTGAGGAGAGAGGAGGGAAAAATGAAATAAATAGAGAAAATCGGTGGGCGGTTTTACTGTGCGAAAACCATGTGCGAAAACCATGTGCCGCCCACGGTTTTGCAAAACGGAGTATTTTTAACATTTGACAAATTGTTATGTTTTAAAACTCAAAACATCATTTTAAAACAAATAAGAAATCATTTGAACGCATCAATTTAACAAAACAACCAAAAATTCAAAATCCAACCAAATAATCTAATTAATGTTAAAACGTTAATTATGGCACACTAATTAATCATTTACATTACATTAACATGAAATAAATTTCAGGGCGTTACAATTCTCCACCCCTAAAAGAAATTTTGCCCTCGAAATTTACAACTCATTTCAGAAACAAAATAAATGCGGATACAATTCCCGCATATTCGACTCTAGCTCCCAAGTGGCTTCATCAACCCCATAATGCTGCCACACAACTTTTACCAGCGGTATCTCACGACAACGCAAGCTAATCACTTTCCAGTCGAGGATCTGAATCGGCACTTCTTCGTGCGTCGTATCCTCCTGAACCTGCACATCGCGGAACGAAACTATCTTACCCTGCTCAGGCGGACACTTCCTAAGCATCGACACATGAAACACAACGTGAACACGAGAAAGTTTGGGCGGAAGATCAAGTCGATAAGCGACCACACAAACACGCTGAGTGATCTCGAACGGCCCAATATACCTCGGCGCGAGCTTCCCACTCACTCGGAACCGCATAGTCCCGTTACGAGGCGACATCCTCAAGAGAACGAAATCTCCAACCGTGAACTCTAAGGGTCTACGTCTCCTATCCGCGTAGCTCTTCTGCCGACTCTGAGCTGCCCTCAACCGATCTCGAATTACTGCGACTTTCTCGTTGCTATCACGAATCTCATCCTGCCCAAGAATAACCCTGTCTTCCGGCTCGGCCCAACACACAGGTGACCGACACGGTCGCCCATACAACGCCTCAAACGGTGCCATACCGATACTCGCCTGATAACTATTGTTGTACGCGAACTCCGCCAAATGCAAACATTGCTTCCAATTCCTGCCGAAGTCCAACGCACAAGCACGCAACATATCTTCGAGAACCTGAATAACCCGCTCAGACTGCCCATCAGTCTGAGGATGAACGCCGTACTGAAGTTCAAATCCGTACCCAAAGCCTCCTGAAAACTCCTCCAGTACTTAGCATTAAACTTGGTATCTCGATCAGAGGTGATGGACAAAGGAACTCCATGCAACCTCACAATGTTCTGCATATACAACTCCCCGAGAACCTTCCTAGAACACGTCGACCTAAACGGAATGAAATGCATCAATTTCGTCAACCTATCGACCACAACCCAAATTGCATCATGTCGCTACTCCGTCCTCGGCAAACCTGTGAGGAAATCCTTCGTCACATGCTCCCATTTCCACCCTGGATTAGGAAGCGGCTGAAGTTGACCTGCAGGCTTCTGATGCTCGGCTTTCACCTGGAGACACGTCGAACACTTGGCCACGTACTCTCAAACATCTTTCTTCATGCCTCTCCACCAATACTGCCTCTTCAAATCACGATACATCTTGGTGCTCCCCGGATGAATAGCAAACTGAGACCTATGAGCTTCGTCCAAAACGGCATTCGTCACCTCGGCGATAACTGGAACTGCAAGACGCTCCTGGAAGTACAACGATCCATCTGCATGCATGCTCCATTCTTCGAACTACTCTCCGTTCTGAATCCGCGACCAAATCCCCTGCAAATGTCAATCCTGCCACTGACTTTGCTTCGCCATCTGAACAAGAGCTGGAGTCGCTTCCACATGATACACCAAAACACGATCACAGTCTTCATGATACCATAGCCGATACTCACTCACTGTCGCATCCCTGCCCCAGTCCTCAAAAATCAAACAAGCGAGAATCCCTGAAGACTTCCTGCTGAGCGTGTCCGCGACCGCGTTAGCTTTCCCGGGATGATACTGCAACGCGAAATCATAATCCTCCATATACTCTACCCATCTGCGCTGCCTCAGATTGAGATCCCTCTGAGTGAACAAATACCTCAAACTCTTGTGATTGGAGAAGACCTGAAACGATGCTCCATACAAGTAACACCTCCAAACCTTCAGCGCGTAAATCACCGCCGCAAGCTCTAAATCATGAGTAGGATAATTCCGCTCGTGAGGCCGTAGCTGTCTCGATCCGTATGCAACTACATGTCCAAGCTGCATCAACACGCATCCAAGTCAGCGCCCTAAAGCATCCGCATAAACCTCATACGGCTTGTCACTACTAGGAATAACCAACACTGGAGCTGAAGTCAACCGGTTCTTCAATTCCTGAAAAGCAAGCTCACAATCTTTATTCCATTCAAACCTGACATTTTTCTTGTTCAATCTCGTCAACGGAGCTGCAATCTTTGAAAAATCCTTTACAAATTTCCTGTAATAACCAGTAAGACCTAAGAAGCTGCGAATCTCCGCTACATTCCTTGGTCGTTCCCACTCCAATATAGCTTCAATCTTGGACGGATCCACCAAAATACCATGCTCCGAGATAACATGACCCAGAAACTTGACCTCAGTCAACCAGAACTCACACTTTTCCCTCTTAGCATACAACTGGTGCTCCCGCAGAGTCTGAAGCATGATCCGAAGGTGCTGCTCATCCTCCTCCCAAGTCCTAGAATACGCAAGAATGTCATCGATGAACACGATCATGAACTGATCCAAATACGGCCTAAATATCCTGTTCATCAGATCCATGAAAGCTGCTGGAGCATTCGTCAACCTAAAAGACATAACCAGGAACTCAAAGTGCCCATACCGAGTCCTAAAAGCTGTGTTGGGAATATCCTCTTCCATGATCCTGAGCTGATGATAACCTGAATGCAAATCAATCTTCGAGAAGTAACATGAACCTCCCAACTGATCAAACAACTCATCAATCCTAGGCAAGGGATACTTGTTCTTCACCGTAACACGATTCAGCTGTCGATAATCCACACATAACCTGAGAGTCCCATCATGCTTCTTAACAAACAAAACCGGTGCTCCCCACGGAGATGTGCTGTTTCGAATATATCCCTTATCAGCAAGCTCCTGAAGTTACTTCCTCAATTCCTTCATTTCTACCGGCGCCATCCGATAAGGTGCCATAGAAATCGGTGATGTCCTTGGAAACAACTCGATACCAAACTCAATCTCCCGATACGGTGGTAATCCTGGCAACTCATCGGGGAAGACATCCTCGAACTCATCAACCACCAAAATCGCTACACTGCCACTCGAAACATAGGGCTCGCAATCCAGGTTGGCAAGAAAAGCACAACAACCTAGATTCCTTCACCCTCCTAGACACGACTTCATAAGACGCTCACTCATTGACCAATCACCACCACCCTGGTAAGTGATCGTCGTCCCCCTATCAGACACTAGGGTCACTTTTCTAAGTTGGCAGTCCACGACTGCACTATACCTGGACAACCAGTCCTTCCCTAGAATTACATCATAGGAGCTCATGGGGAGTATAATCAAATCACTTTTCAAAATCTCATCCCCAATCTTTATTTTACAGGATTTACACATACAATTTACACACACCCGCCCCAAGGGAGAAGTTATAACTAGGGGTTCATTAAACTCTTCTACCTCTAATCCCAAGGCATGTACAAAAGAACTCAAAATGAGAGAATAGGAGGCACCGGTATCGAATAAAATGTGAGCTAAAGATCTAGAAACCAAGATTATACCATCGACAACCGCGTTACCAGTCTGAGAATCTGACCCTCCAGATGCCGTTGTATGAACCTACACTGGCGCCTTCCCTTTTCCTCTACCGACATTGTTGGGTCCTGGATTACTCGGCCGATGCTGCTGAGATGGAGACGACTGCACACTACCTGTACTCGGCGCTCGATATTGAGGAACACTACGTTGAAAATACTACGGCTACTGCCCCCATACCGGATATGAGAATTGCTGAAGAGAAAATTGTGGATACTGCAACTGCGGGTACTGTAGAGGCGGAGGTAGGGTCTAAGGCTGAGGCTGAGACTGACGACTGGCATCCTCCCCGGTCTGCGATCCAAGACGAGCACTCCTAATCGGGCAATTCCTCTTGATGTGTCTGGGCTGCTGACAGAAATGACAATGAAAGCTGTCGGGATTGCTGCGGTCGCTGCCAAACGAACTACTGTTACCACTGGTCGCACCGCCTTGCTTGCCTTTCCCCAGAGCTGGACGACTACTAGTGCTCTTCCTGCCACTCCTCTACGGTCCTCCTGAAGCCTTGGCTCGGTCCTCACAATACTGCACATAATCACTCTCCATAGAGATCACGGACGACACAAGCTCTCCGAAACTCCTAAGCCGTAGAGCAACCAACTGCCACCGAATAGGAGCCTTGAGTCCTTCCTGAAACTTAATACACTTTTCACGCTCCGATGCCACCGCTGATGGAGCAAACCTAGCCAACTCATTAAACTTTGCCTCATACTCCCGACCTGACAGATCACCCTGCTGCAATCTATAAAACTCGGCTGCCTTCTGATCTCTATATCCCTGCGGAAAATACCAATCATAGAACAACTCCTCGAACTTGTCCCCACTGATATCGCCACCACGCTCCAGACGCTTAGTCTGTTTCCACCAAGTATTAGCGCCACCCTTGAGCTTATACGCCGCGAATTCTACACGATACTCCTCAGGCACACCAAGAGTATCCAAATGCTTCAAGATCGAATCCAGCCAATACTCTGCTAACTGCGGATCCCCATTGCCATCAAAAGTCGGAATAGACGCCTGCCGAAATTCCTTAAAGAAAGCATGCCGACTACCAACACTAGAGTCTTCCGGTCTAGCCCTGGCTGCCATCTGCTGGAAAGCCGCAAACATAGACCTCATCATGCTTTCATCGTTCCCGATCTTGGCATCAACTATCGAACAACATCTAGGTGCCATTCTCTCACTTCTGAAAACAAAGTTTGGACTGTCAGAGGCATTTCACTGTCAAACCTATGTGTGTACAATTCCCAAGGTTCATAACCTTGAGCTCTGATACCATTCTGTCATGCCCCGGTGTACGGGGGGTGACGTGACAGATTATTTAGATTGATTAAAAGAGAATTTAATTGAAACCATATCAAATTAAATTCAAAATAAGAAGATTTCCACCATATTTTTATAAAAGAATTTATAAATATTAAACAAATAATAAAAATTAATAGAGAACCGCGAGTATGGGTTCCACAACCCACAACCCACAACCCACAACTTGTGCACACACATGGTTCTGACAAATATCATAAATACAATTACAGTCCAGGTACAAATAAAGTTAAGTCTTACATGCCTTGATTAAATAATACAAAATATAAATTAATTCTCCTATTGCTCCTGAGTTCGGTCCGAAGAATCCTCTCCAAACCTAAATGGGAAACCACCTAGAGGGGGGAATTTAAAACAAATAAAACGTGAGCGAAAGGCTCAGTAGGACTATGTTTTATAAATAATTTAATTTAAAGAAACAATTCATTGTTAGGAGTACTCAAAAGAAAACTTTAAATAAATAAATAAATAAATAGATAATTTGAGTAGAACCGTCCTAACCCAGAACAGTCTACTCGCACAATCGAAAATACCATTTTTCTTTTCCTAGGCAAACCATGATATCACCACCGTAGTGGCCCAGCTGGGTTTCAGGACCTGCCCCCAAGGTCGATCGCTACACGACCCGATCTCTGATATGGCATCACGCCTATGTGTTTATTATCATTATCATTCAAAACCCAATTATCGAGTGTTGTCAATTACCTTTATTATGAAGTTCATTTCAGATCACGGTATATTAAAATATAACAGATAAATCCATTTTCAAACAACCGTTGAAAACATTTTGATAGAAATCCTTTTCAAGCCAAATCATTTCTAAACCAGGCTACCAAAGAAATAAAATAAGAGTCCTACCTCAATACTCGTGCCGGTGCCCCACACCGTAATCTCGATCCGCTATACGTTAGCTCCGTGGAACCACGAACGATCCTAGACACAAACTAAGTCGATCAATATCTAGTTCGAGACATTCTATGTTACTAAACCACTTCATGATGTCCTAGTGTGCCATTTGTGCCTTTAAAATCATCCTATAAGGTTGAGGTTCAAATCAGGGTTCAAAACAGTGAAAACGAGTGAAAATCACAAAATTTCCCATGCCTCAGTCGGCCTGCCGGACTCCCTGCTTCGGCCAGCCAAACTGCACAGTTTGGCCTGCCGGAAGCAAAGTTCGGTCGACTGAACACTTCCCCAGGTTCGGCCTGCCGATCATCACTCTTGCCTGCCAAACACACAGTTCGGCCTGCCGAACTGGGAAAATCCAGAAATCCCAGCCACGGGTTTCTCGATCCCCAAAATTCAAATCTTGATTCCAACTTGTTTTTCTCAAATCCCAGGCGTGAAAAACAATCATAGTTGATAGAAAAACATATTAGAGCATGTTTGAACTCGTTTAAACAAGATTTAAACTCGAAATCCTCAAAAATCCGAAAATGAGAAAATGAGGAGAAAAATGAAAAATCTTGAATCCAATCCTTTTTTCTTCAATCTAAGCTTAGATTCTAGTTGTTGTAAGTTCATTTAACTCAAATCCATGGTTTTCTAAGCTTAAACAACCCTAAATTTCAAAAATGCACAAAATTGAAAATTTTGTAAAAAGTTTAGAAATTTCGAATCTAACCTCGAATCGAAGCTTCAATCCGCGTTCTCGGTTGCTAAATCAGGTCCCCGAGCCTCCTCCTTGCTATCCCGAAGCTTGGATTCGAATTTGGTTTCAAAATTTTGAGAGAGAATTAAGAGAGAGAGAGCTTGCCGAGAAAGAGAGACAGAAGAGGGCTCACGGGAGAGAATGAGAGGAGAGAGAGATTCGTGAGACTGTAAGGAGAGAGGAGGGAAAATGAAATAAATAGATAAAATCGGTGGGCGGTTTTACTGTGCGAAAACCATGTGCCGCCCACAATTTTGCAAAACGAAGTATTTTTAACATTTGACAAATTGTGATGTTTTAAAACTCAAAGCATCATTTTAAAACAAATAAGAAATCATTTGAACGCATCAATTTAACAAAACAACCAAAAATTCAAAATCCAACCAAATAATCTAATTAATGTTAAAACATTAATTATGGCACACTAATTCATCATTTATATTACATTAACATTATATAAATTTCAGGGCGTTACAACTCTCCACCCCTAAAAGAAATTTCGCCCTTGAAATTTACAACTCATTTCAGAAACAAAACAAATGCGGATACAATTCCCGCATATTCGACTCTAGCTCCCAAGTGGCTTCATCAACCCCATGATGATGCCACACGACTTTTACCAGCGGTATCTCACGACGACGCAAGCGAATCACTTTCTGGTCGATGATCTGAATCGGCACTTCTTCGTACGTCGTATCCTCCTGAACCTGCACATCGCGGAACGAAACTATCTTACCTTGCTCAGGCGGACACTTCCTAAGCATCGACACATGAAACACATCGTGAACATGAGAAAGTTTGGGCGAAAGATCAAGCCGATAAGCGACCACACCAACACGCTGAGTGATCTCGAACGGCCCAATATACCCCGGCGCGAGCTTCCCACTAACTCCGAACCACATAGTCCCCTTACAAGGCGACACCCTCAAGAGAACAAAATCTCCAACCGCAAACTCTAAGGGTCTACGTCTCCTATCCGCGTAGCTCTTCTGCCGACTCTGAGCTGCCCTCAACCGATCTCGAATTACCGCGACTTTCTCGTTGCTATCACGAATCTCATCCGGCCCAAGAATAACCCTGTCTTCCGGCTCGGCCCAACACACAAGTGACAGACACGGTCTCCCATACAACGCCTCAAACGGTGCCATACCGATACTCGCCTGATAACTATTGTTGTACGCGAACTCCGTCAAATGCAAACATTGCTTCCAATTCCCGCCGAAGACCAACTCATAAGCACGCAACATATCTTCGAGAACTTGAATAACCCGCTCAGACTGCCCATCAGTCTGAGGATGAAACGCCATACTGAAGTTCAAATCCGTACCCAAAGCCTCCTGAAATCTCCTCCAGTACTTAGCATTAAACCTGGTATCTCGATCAGAGGTGATGGACAAAGGAACTCCATGCAACCTCACAATGTTCTGCATATACAACTCCCGAGAACCTTACTAGAACACATCGACCTAAACAGAATGAAATGCGCCGATTTCGTCAACCTATCGACCACAACCCAAATTGCATCATGTCGCTGCTCCGTCCTCGGCAAACCTGTGAGGAAATCCATCATCACATGCTCCCATTTCCACCCTAGATTAGGAAGCGGCTGAAGCTGACCTGCAGGCTTCTGATGCTCGACCTTCACCTGGAGACACGTCGAACACTTGGCCACGTACTCTCGAACATCTTTCTTCATGCCTCTCCACCAATACTGCCTCTTCAAATCATGATACATCTTGGTGCTCCCCAGATGAATAGCAAACTGAGACCTATGAGCTTCGTCCAGAACGGCTTTCGTCACCTCGGTGATAACTGGAACTGCAAGACGCTCTTGGAAGTACAACGATCCATCTGCATGCACACTCCATTCTTCAAACTGCTCTCCGTTCTGAATCCGCGACCAAATCCCCTGCAAATGTTGATCCTGCCACTAACTTTGCTTCACCATCCAAACAAGAGCTGGAGTCGCTTCCACATGATACACCAAAACATGATCATAGTCTTCATGATACCGTAGCCCATACTTACTCACTGTCGTATCCCTGCCCCAGTCCTCAAAAATCAAACAAGCGAGAATCCCTGAAGACTTCCTGTTGAGCGTGTCTGCAACCACGTTAGCTTTCCCGGGATGATACAACAACGCAAAATCATAATCCTCCATATACTCTACCCATCTACGCTGCCTCAGATTGAGATCCCTCTGAGTGAACAAATTCCTCAAACTCTTGTGATCGGAGAAGACCTGAAATGATGCTCCATACAAGTAACACCTCCAAACCTTCAGCGCGTAAATCACCGCCACAAGCTCTAAATCATGAGTAGGATAATTCCACTCGTGAGGCCGTAGCTGTCTCGATCTGTACACAACTACACGTCCAAGCTGCATCAACACGCATCCAAGTCCGCGCCCTGAAGCATCCGCATAAACCTCATACGGCTCGTCACTGCTAGGAATAACCAGCATTGGAGCTGAAGTCAATCGGTTCTTCAATTCCTGAAAAGCAAGCTCACAATCTTCATTCCATTCAAACCTGACATTTTTCTTGATCAATCTCGTCAACGGAGCTGCAATCTTCGAAAAATCCTTTACAAATTTCTTGTTATAACCAGCAAGACCTAAGAAGCTGCGAATCTCCGCTACATTCCTTGGTCGTTCCCACTCCAATATAGCTTCAATCTTGGACGGATCCACCGAAATACCATGCTCCGAGATAACATGACCCAGAAACTTAACCTCAGTCAACTAGAACTCACACTTTTCCCTCTTAGCATACAACTGGTGCTCCCGAAGGTGCTGCTCATCCTCCTCCCAAGTCCTAAAATACACAAGAATGTCCAAATACGACCTGAATATTCTGTTCATCAGATCCATGAAAGCTGCTGGAGCATTCGTCAACCCAAAAGACATAACCAAGAACTCAAAGTGCGCATACCGAGTCCTAAAAGCTGTCTTGGGAATATCCTCTTCCATGATCCTGAGCTGATGATAACCTAAATGCAAATCAATCTTCGAGAAGTAACACGAACCTCCCAACTGATCAAACAACTCATCAATCCTAGGCAAGGGATACTTGTTCTTCACCGTAACACGATTCAGCTGCCGATAATCCACACATAACCTGAGAGTCCCATCGTGCTTCTTAACAAACAAAACCGGTGCTCCCCACGGAGATGTGCTGTTTTGAATATATCCCTTATCAGCAAGCTCCTGAAGTTACTTCCTCAATTTCTTCATTTCTACCGGCGCCATCCGATAAGGTGCCATAGAAATCGGTGATGTCCTTGGAAACAACTCGATACCAAACTCAATCTCCCGATACGGTGGTAATCCTGGCAACTCATCGGGGAAGACATCCTAGAACTCATCAACCACCGGAATCGCTACACTGCCACTCGAAACATAGGGCTCGTAATCCAAGTTGGCAAGAAAAGCACAACAACCTAGATTCCTTCACCCTCCTAGACACGACTTCATAAGACGCTCACTCATTGACCAATCACCACCACCCTGGTAAGTGATCGTCGTCCCCCTATCAGACACTAGGGTCACTTTTCTAAGTTGGCAGTCCACGACTGCACTAAACCTGGACAACCAGTCTATCCCTAGAATTACATCATAGGAGCTCATGGGGAGTATAATCAAATCACTTTTCAAAATCTCATCCCCAATCTTTATTTTACAGGATTTACACATACAATTTACACACACCCGCCCCAAGGGAGAAGTTATAACTAGGGGTTCATTAAACTCTTCTACCTCTAATCCCAAGGCATGTACAAAAGAACTCAAAATGAGAGAATGAGAGGCACCGGTATCGAATAAAATGCGAGCTAAAGATCTAGAAACCAAGATCATACCATCGACAACCGCGTTACCAGTCTGAGAATCTGACCCTCCAGATGCCGTTGTATGAACCTACACCGGCGCCTTCCCTTTTCCTCTACCGACATTGTTGGGTCTTGGATTACTCGGTCGATGCTGCTGAGATGGAGACGACTACACACTACCTGTACTCGACGCTCGATACTGAGGAACACTACGTTGAAAATACTACGGCTGCTGCCCCCGTACCGGATATGAGAATTGCTGAGGAGAGAACTGCGGATACTGCAACTGCGGGTACTGCAGAGGCAGAGGTTGGGTTTGAGGCTGAGGCTGAGACTGACGACTGGCATCCTCCCCGGTCTACGATCCAAGACGAGCACTCCTAATCGGGCAATTCCTCTTGATGTGTCTGGGCTGCTGACAGAAATGACAATGAAAGCTGTAGGGATTGCTGCGCCCGCTGCCAGACGAACTACTGCTACCACTGGTCGCACCGCCTTGCTTGCCTTTCCCTGAAGCTGGACGACTACTAGTGCTTTTCCTGCCACTCCTCTGCGGTCCTCCTGAAGCCTTGGCTCGGTCCTCACAATACTGTACATAATCACTCTCCACAGAGATCGCCAACGACACAAGCTCTCTGAAACTCCTAAGCCATAGAGCAACCAACTGCCGCCGAATAGGAGCCTTGAGTCCTTCCTGAAACTTAATACACTTTTCACGCTCCGATGCCACCGTTGATGGAGCAAACCTAGCCAACTCATTAAACTTTGCCTCATACTCCCGAACTGACAGATCACCCTGCTGCAATCTATAAAACTCGGCTGCCTTCTGATCTCTATATCCCTGCGGAAAATACCAATCATAGAACAGCTCCTCGAACTTATCCCAACTGATATCGCCACCGCTCTCCAGACGCTTAGTCTGTTTCCACCAAGTATTAGCGCCACCTTCGAGCTTATACGCCGTGAATTCTATACGATACTCCTCAGGCACACCAAGAGTATCCAAATGCTTCCAGATCGAATCCGGCCAATACTCTGCTAACTGCGGATCCCCATTGCCATCAAAAGTTAGAATAGACGCCCGTCGGAATTCCTTAAAGAATGCATGCCGACTACCAACACTAGAGTCTTTCGGTCTAGCCCTGGCTGCCATCTGCTGGAAAGCCACAAACATAGACCTCATCATGCTTTCATCGTTCCTGAACTCGGCATCAGCTGTCGAACGACGTCTAGGTGCCATTCTCTCACTTCTAAAAACAAAGTTTGGACTGTCAGAGGCATTTCATTGTCAAACCTATGTGTGCACAATTCCCAAGGTTCATAACCTTGAGCTCTGATACCATTCTGTCATGCCCCGGTGTACAGGAGGTGATGTGGTGGATTATTTAGATTGATTAAAAGAGAATTTAATTGAAACCATATCAAATTAAATTCGAAATAAGAAGATTTCCACCACATTTTTATAAAAGAATTTATAAATATTAAACAAGTAATAAACATTAATAAAGAACCGCGAGTATGGGTTCCACAACCCACAACTTGTGCACACATATGGTTCTGACAAATATCATAAATACAATTATAGTCCAGGTACAAATAAAGTTAAGTCGTACATGCCTTGATTAAATAATACAAAATATAAATTAATTCTCCTATTGCTCCTGAGTTCGGTCCGAAGAATCCTCTCCAAACCTAAATGGGAAACCACCTAGAGGGGGGAATTTAAAACAAATAAAACGTGAGCGAAAGGCTCAGTAGGACTATGTTTTATAAATAATTTAATTTAAAGAAAAAATTCAATGTTAGGAGTACTCAAAAGAAAACTTTAACTAAATAAATAAATAAATAGATAATTTGAGTAGAACCGTCCTGATCCGGAACAGTCTACTCGCACAATCAGAAATACCATTTTTCTTTTCCTTGGCAAACCATGATATCACCACCGTAGTGGCCCAGCTGGGTTTCGGGACCTGCCCCCAAGGTCATTCGCTACACGACCCGATCTCTGATATGGCATCACGCCTATGTGTTTATTATCATTATCATTCAAAACCCAATTACCGAGTGTTGTCAATTACCTTTATTATGAAGTTTATTTCAGATCACGGTATATTAAAATATAACCGATAAATCCATTTTCAAACAACCGTTGAAAACATTTTGATAGAAATCCTTTTCAAGCCAAATCATTTCAAAGCTAGGCTACCAAAGAAATAAAATAGGAGTCCTACCTCAATACTCGTGCCGATGCCCCACACCGTAATCCCGATCCGCTATACGTTAGCTCCGCGGAGGCACGAACGATCCTAGACACAAACTAAGTCGATCAATATCTAGTTCGAGACATTCTATGTTACTAAACCATTTCATGATGTCCTAGTGTGCCATTTGTGCCTTTAAAATCATCCTATAAGGTTGGGGTTCAAATCAGGGTTCAAAACAGTGAAAACGGGTGAAAATCACAAAATTTCCCATGCCTCGGTCGGCTTGCCGGACTCCCTGCTTCGGCCGGCCGAACTGCACAGTTCAACCTGTTGGAAGCAAAGTTCGGTCGGCCGAACACTTCCCCAAGTTCGGCCCGCCGATAGGAAGAACACCAGCCTGCCGATCATCACTCCGGCCTGCCGAACACACAATTCGGCCTGCCGAACTGAGAAAATCCAGAAATCCCAGCCACGGGTTTCTCGATCCCCAAAATTCAAATCTTGATTCCAACCTGTTTTTCTCAAATCCCAGGCATGAAAAACAATCATAGTTGATAGAAAAACATATTAGAGCATGTTTGAACTCATTTAAACAAGATTTAAACTCGAAATCCTAAAAAATCTGAAAATGAGAAAATGAGGAGAAAAATGAAAAATCTTGAATCCAATCCATTTTTCTTCAATCTAAGCTTAGATTCTAGTTGTTCTAAGTTCATTTAACTCAAATCCACGGTTTTCTAAGCTTAAACAACCCTAAATTTCAAAAATCCACAAAATTGAAAATTTTGTAAAAAGTTTAGAAATTTCGAATCTAACCTCGAATCGAAGCTTCAATCCGCGTTCTTGGTTGCTAAATCACATCCCCGAGCCTCCTCCTTGCTATCCCGAAGCTTGGATTCGAATTTGGTTTCAAAAATTTTAGAGAGAATTAAGAGAGAGAGCTTGCCGAGAAAGAGAGACAGAAGAGGGCTCACGGGAGAGAATGAGAGGAGAGAGAGATTTGTGAGAGTGTGAGGAGAGAGGAGGGAAAAATGAAATAAATAGAGAAAATTGGTGGGCGGTTTTACTGTGCGAAAACCATGTGCCGCCCACGGTTTTGCAAAATGGAGTATTTTTAACATTTGACAAATTGTTATGTTTTAAAACTCAAAACATCATTTTAAAACAAATAAGAAATCATTTGAACGCATCAATTTAACAAAACAACCAAAAATTCAAAATCCAACCAAATAATCTAATTAATGTTAAAACGTTAATTATGGCACACTAATTCATCATTTACATTACATTAACATTAACTAAATTTCAGGGCGTTACACTATTTATCCTAATCCTAGTCCTCATCTAACCTACCAAACACACCCTCTATTCTCTAATTTTCAAGAAGACATTGTGATGTCTTCAATATGGTGATTTTGTTTTAAAATAATTTATAGTTTTATCGTATTTTAAAATAATAAAACGTATAAATCACTAACGATATGGTAGATAAAAAGGGATGAAATATATAGAGTAGGAGCAATTAAAAAAAATATTATTTTCATAAATATTCCTTAATCTTTGTGCACCATTTTCTTATCCCCTGCTTTTTAAAAACCGGTCAAAGTACACCTTGATTTAAAAAAGAACCATTCAAAATACCTTCTCCGTCTAATTTCATCTATAATATTAATAGAATTGATGATGTGACACATCATTAAAGATTAAAAAAATACTAAAATTCTAATTAAATATTAAAAATAATAAAAAAAAATTTGTTTTAATTTTTTTCTAATTCTATAATTTTCTCCCCTCCCTCTTGTGTCATTATCTCTTTCTCCTTTCTGAAATCAAAATATTTGTATTTTTGTCTTTGAATTATTGAATTGATTAGCAAAGAATAGGATAGCTGAATTTGAATTCGAATTTGAATTTGAATTCGGTCTTGGTTTCTTGTTTTTGCCCTTTTACGGTTCAAGTGATTATTTTTATTTTTTATTTATAGGCAACCAAACAAAGTTATTTTTCTCTTTTATGGCGGTCGGAACTTGGTATTTTAACTGAAGTTTGAACTTTGTTGAATTTGGTTTCAGTTCTCTTTAAAGTATTACTTGTACATGCAAGATATTTTTTTTTTTGTTGGAGTGAGAAATCGTTCTTGCAATTGCAAATCCCTGCACTTCTTTGTGTGTAAAAGATCTTCTTGCAATTTAGTTTGTTCAATTTCAGTTATGTAATCTATTTGCTTTTTATGTGAAAATGGTTCTATGTTATGCCGCACAGGAAAAGCACTTGTGTATTTACAGCAGAGAGAGAAAGCAGAGACAAAGTGAGAGAAGGAAGGAGAGAAAAGGAAGAATTACAAAATGATAAAATAAAACGTTGGATAAATTAAACTGACACCTTTGTGTTTTATCTAAACTACAAAGACACTCTGAACCAAAACTAATCACAATAATACCCCTTGGAACAAACTTTGTTAAATTTTTATTTAAAATGACAAAAATACCCCTTTATTTTCAACCATTGATCTAAAAACATCAAGTATCAGCCATTGATCCTAAAAAAAACTTGCTTAATCTAAACAACCAAACAACCTCGCCCTCGATCGTGTGCCTAAGCCCCAACCACCACACTTGCCCATGCCCCTGCCATCTGACCCTAGCCCAATGTTGACCTCCCACCTACGACGCTGATCCCGACAAGACCACCATCACTCCCTTCCCCCATAAACCCATTGACCCCTCTCCCGCAGCCCACCCTCCACCCACGACGTAACCCTAACAAGACCCCACCTCCATCAAGCAGCCCATCCCACCCTACCCCACCCTATCGCAGACCACCAGAGCAAACCCCCTCTCCCCCTGGTTGTTTCCCGTTGCCCCCCCACACCTGTCGACCACTTTGTCGCAGCCCAGCCCACCCCGCCCTTGATCCCGACAACACCCCACCTCGGTCACCCCCTTCACCATCACAACCATAGAGAGAGGAGGGGGACGACAGAGTGTTTTTTAAACTTAGAGAGTGTGGGAGAGCGCAGAGTGCTTTTTTTTAACTTAGACTTATTTTTTTAAATCAGATTTCTTTTTATCTAAAAAAAATAGATTTCCTTACTTTTTCAGAATAAATATTTCTTTTCTTAATAGGTTTTTATAAAATAACTTTTGAATAAATAATATTCCAAATTATATATACTTTTTTGTTTTTTTATTTTCAAAGTTTAATTAAAAAAACACTCTTTATAATTGATTATGGTTTTGTCGAAATTAGTTAGTTTTGATTTTGTTGAAACTAATTTGTTTAAGTTTTGTTAAAATCAATTAGTTACTCATTTTTTAATGTTTAAAAAGGCAAAAAAGTCATTTTTGGGTGTATAAATAGTATAAAAAGTTTTTTCATAGATGGGGGACAATTTTGACATTTTAAGCAAAAATCTAACGGTCAACTAACAAAGGGGGTCTTTTGTAATAATTGTGAACAATCAAGGGGTGTCCATGTGATTAATTTTGGTTTGAGGGTGTCTTTATAATTTAGGTAAAACACAAGAAGTATCAGTGTAATTTATCCTAAAAGGTTTTTTATTATTTTTTAATATTTAATTTTTTTAATATTTAATATTGTGCTATGTCACCAATTCCATTAGTATTATAGACAGAATTGAACCGGAGGGGTATTTCGAATGGTTTTCTATAGATCGAGCGGTGCTTTGATCGGTTTTCAAAAATTAGGTATAAAGTAAAACAGGGTACATAGGTCGAGGGTATTTATGAAAATAATGCTTAAAAATTTTTAGTTTGCTAGTGGGTCCAAAAAAAAAAAGAAAAATAATACAATTTAGTTTTAGGGACTTTTTTCTAAATAATGGGTGTAACAAGTAGAACAAGAGATAGTTTAAGTCAAGGTGTAAGCAAAGTAAAATAGTGGTGTCAATAGATGCACCCAAAAACAATATAAGGGAGAAGTATTAAATGAGCAAAACTTTTGGTGCTATCATGCCAATTAGTCCTTTTTTTATTATTCGAAGACTAATAAATAAGTTTTCTTTAACCCCATTTCATTAAATTCACAGACAGTAATAGCAATTTTTCTTATAGAAAACACTAAATCAATTAAGCTTGTGAAAATGATTGACTAGACAGGGCAGTGATTTATTATCAATATGAATGTGAGAAGACCAATCCCTACAATCCATCTTGCAAAACCTTGGGCAATTGATTGAGCCATATGTATCGTGTTTTGGATTGGTAAAGCTCCTTTTAACAATGTTGTTGTATTTTAGTTTGGATTAATTTCACTTTTGGCCGCTAAATTATACAACTTGTCTCATTTTGGCCTATAGACTTTAAAACATAGCAAATCACACCCCTAAACTATTCAAGTTATCTTATTTTGGCCATTCCATTACAAAATCTGTTAAATATTTACGGAATTGAGCTAATAGTTTCACTTTTGTGCTTTACACTATGTAACTTGTCCCATTTTGACCCCTAAATTTTAAACTATAACAAGTCACACCCATGAACTATGAAACTTTTCTATTTTGGCTATTTAATTACAAAATCCATTAAATATTGATGAACTAAGCCATATATATATATATATGTGCCTGATCTATTAAATATAAACTGACGGCTAAGATTAAATATTTGTAATCAACTTTCAAGCATCTTAGGCCTACAAATAGGGAATTTTATAAACAAATATACACTTTTAATGACTTAAAATTAATATGAGTTTTGATTTTTTATTGTGATTATTGAGTCCAATTAAACGAAGTGTTCATTGTTATGTCAATTTACATGATTTTCAATCTAAAATTTAGTCATAAAAATGATAAGTAGGTTAGAGTATAATATCTATGTGTTGTTTTCATTACGTATCTATATATCCAAGTTTTTTTTTCCTTAAAATAAATCCTCTTGAGCAAAAAACATAAAATAATAAAATTTTTATCAACAAAACTACAAAAAAAAAAGAAGAAAAAAATAAAACTTATATAATGGATAGACAAAATTTAAATATTATGACTTCAAAATATATCTAGAAAACAAATATGGAGCCAACAGTTTAAAATGGTCATTGTTAGACAAGATGCCCTAATGAGTAAAATGTTGTAATATGTTTTTGAAGACATTTTATCAATGAAGATTTTATTAAATGTTCATATACCAAATGATGTCCTTTTTACATTCATTTCGGTTAAATGTATGATAAGCAAACAAAGGCCTAAACCTTTGAGAATCATGCATATGATGGATAGATTATGCGGAAGACATGAATCTTAAAGGTAATGGTCTAAATCATAAAATTCTCAATCGAGAGAATAAAGTTGGGCGCTTTATTCATCCTAGGATTGTTATGTTCTCTACACCCCTAATGGAAGATGGCTTCTTTTTGCCATCAAAGTGGGACTCCATGAGTAGAAACATTGGTACATTGTCATAGGTGACGATGTATTGGATTGGGACATAAAGTGTGATTGATTTGGATTAACAATTTTGTCTAGGCAAATCAATTCACTTTAGACAATCATATGTACTGTATCTTAATCCTGAAATGACTAATGGGCCTGTTGTCTTGTCAAAAGAATGACATCCAGATTTTATAATGGTGTATATACCAGTACATTAGAGAGGTGACTCATGATATTGTAGACGTTTTATTTATAGATATGGAATCCATAGCACTTTTTGTAAAGTTAATGATATTCTTTTATATGCGTTATCCTATAATTGGAAGACTAGAGCACTCAACCATTTGGATGCATAGGTATAATCGAATGGTATGCTGTCATTGGATAGTAAGTTTCCAATGGTGAGATAACAAAACATAGGATAAAAATAATCGGGAATGTAAGACGGAATTTATCCTTAAGCCGATTATGAATATCCTATGAGGATACGACACATTATGATATGCCATGAACACTTAGCTTACTTGAAGCTTCGTAATTTTATATAGTTCGAGAATGCAGCTCTAAGCTTTTAATAGAGTAACATTTGAGTTAATAATTATAAAATATGTATCTGAGATATTGTATTTTATAATTATCGGAGCTTGAACTATATAGGTCCATCAAGTCTTCTTTTGCTAGCTTATAATAAATCCTGTAACGATACGGCGTGCTTTTCTAACAAATTGGTGACTTATGTTAAATTATTAGATTGGCCAAAATTCAATAGGATCAAATAATTCATGTATGTTTATTGGTTAAATTAATTTTGTGAATTAATTTAAGATAAACATGTTGAATTATTGGGATAATATTTATTTACTATGAGATTATCTAGATATAACTGTTTTGATTAGATAACTTCTCTATTAGGTTTTTTGAATTAAAACTAAGGCTCTATCTGAGAATCTCGAGTGGGAAATAAAAGATTCTTAGAGATCATATTATCGTAAGTTCGTCAGGCCAATATGCTAGTTCAGTTTGCCGATGGGGTAAGTTTGGCAAGCCAATAGATAAATTTAGACTGCCGATCTAATGATAATCTGATTACGCATTTTAGACAATTTTCATTAAAAGTTGTTCTAGATTTGAATTTTGAGGCTTTATCTGAGAAGGCTTAACCCTAGGTCTAACCTCTATAAATAGGGGGTGAGTTTTCTTAGTTATTCAGATAAGTTGAGAAGTTTAGAGTGAATATTCTAGTGCACGAAACTCTGAAACTTCTTGAGAGCTATTGTTCACAATCAAGAACCTTAACTCTAGGTCTTCTCAATTAGTTAAACGGAGAGTCACTGGAGGAAGAGCGGTATGACAAGTGTCCACTCATGCTCCAATCGTGGATAGAAAATAGCAAAAAAGACTAGTTGGTTGAGGCTTTTCCAGAACATTCTTCTCTTCACTTATTGCTGGTGCTCTTCAACATACAAAGGTCAACAAGTTCTGTGATTAATTTATGTATATAGCATGTCAAATTTATGTTTTAGAAAATACTTTGATCTAAACACTTTTAAAATTCTACTACGTACTTGTTTTCCAACAACTGGTATCAAAGCCATGGTTTTTATGTAAATTTACAAGTTTTTTATCATGCTATATATATATAGATTATATGATCTTATTCTCTCCTATGCTTGAATTTAATTTTTAGAGAGTTGGTACCCTAGGGTTTCTATATATTTAAATGCTGTCATAAGATTACGTGGTGATTGTTTATTAATTAATTATGGTCGATTTAATTATTATTTAATTATTAATTAATTAATTAATTTATGCTAGTTACGGTTCCTTAGATGCTAAAATGTGTATCTAGGTTTTTCATATAATTAGATGGCGGTTTATCATCACTGTCAAGGAATTATTATTTTAATTTTAAATTTGGAAAAAATTCGTAATTAAATAATCATTTGAGGTGAAAATGGATCTAGAAGATAGATAATAGCAGTTCTATTATTTTTTCTTGAGTTTCTAAAATTTTATATTTTTTGAATGGTTGAAAATAAGATTGAAAAACTACTTAAAAACTATTTTCTAAAAAAATGTGATTCTAGCTCGGTTGGCAGGCTAAACCGTCAAGATAGGCAAGCTGATGGTTGCAATTCGGTAGGTTGTTCGCTGGGCAAATTTTGTCAGCTCTAGTGGCAGGCCAAACTCTCAAGTTTGACAGGCCGATGAGTGATGACCGGCAGGCCGATGACATAGATCGACAAGCTGGTACAGGGCTATAAGTCTTCAAAAAAGATGCGTTATTCGTGCAATTTTGATTTCATTTTGAGACAATTCTCAGGAACATGAAATTTTATGATGACCAAAAAAAATAAAGCATTTGATCTATGAGGGATTCAAGACTTGAAGATCGATGCCACATGAAGAAGGATATAACTTGAAGATACAAGGATGAAGAATCAATAATATGTTTTGATTAATCTTTTGTAACCTTTTTTTTTTCTTCTCTCTAGGATGGAACTACAATATTACAACTATTTATTATTTTGCTTGTGGCTTTGCATGGTGCTTTGCTTATCTACATTATAATATGATTTGCTATATATGTTGATAACATGTCATATAGAATAAGGAGTGTTGCTCATTAAAAATTGTTCATGCATGTTAAAATAAAACCTTGTTTTTCAAAATATTGAGTGGGAGAAGGTTTTCGAAGAGAAGACCTATGGCCTCCATTGTTGGTCCATTGGTAGCACATGGTGGTTTGGACCCCTAGGAAGAGATTTCATCATGTACCAAGTTGGATCTTTGAAGGAATAATTTATTTTAGCATGATTTATTGTTGTACACCCCCAGGTGGTGATTATAAATCATGGATAAAATAATTGAAACAATGGTTATACACTCAAATTAATTTTATTATTAACCTCACCTAAGAGCTCTGTTAATAAAACTAATGACTAAAGAAAGCGATTATTAATATATGCTGAATCAGACGGGTCCTAGATAGTGTATATTAATCGAAGGGGATCTATGTTCCTGATTAAATTTGGCAAGTCTAGGGCTGCTTGTCTGAGTTAGGAATTATCGTTGTAAGGATGTGAATTTTTCTAAATTTTGACACATAAACGCAATTGTATGTTTAAACACAATTGTATGTTTACTTGATTGTGTTATCTTACTAAGCTATTATGGAATGTTTGCTTATATTTGGTATATGAATCTTTATTGTAGATTAAAATGTCCAAAAATATCTTTGATACTTGATAAAAACCAATTAACTGATGAGAATTACTAGGGGTGTTCTTCGGTTCAGTTTCGTCAGTTTTGGTTGGTTTGGTTACCGAACCGCAACTTTCGGTTTTTAGAATTGTAAAACCAAAACCGCACCGCATACCAAAAGTATTCGATCGGTTAACCGACCATTCATGGTCGGTTTTGTTCAGTTCGGTTCGGTTTGGTTTTGTGAAGAGGTTATCTAATGGTATACAAGAAGCGTACTATTAGTTTACCACATTTTATTTTATTTTTTTGTTAAAGAATTGCTAAAATAGTACAACGTATTGTGTATTATTTAGGTTCTTTTTGAAATGGTGCTAAAAAAATACTATAACCGAACCGAAATAGGCTAAAAAAATATTATTTAGCTTTCGAGTAAAATAGGCATTCGGTTTTGGTTCGGTTCGGTTTATAAGAAGTCAAAACCAAAACCAAACTGCTCACAACAGATTCAGTTTAGTTAACTGAACCAAACCTGTTCGGTTTTCATGAAACTAATTTTTTCCGTCTTTTCTCGGGCGATTCTTCAGGCAGTTTCGGTCGATTTTGGTTTTTCGGTTTTTTTGTACAGTCCTAAGAATTACAATGATTGGAAAAGGAACCTGAATATCATCCTATCCTTTGAGAAAATAAAATTTGTGCTCACAACACCGTGTCTTCTCAAACCTACTAGGGAATCCACTAAAGAGCAAATTCAAGCGTATGATCGCTGGAAAGATGCTAATGATCAGGCTCGTTGTTATATTATGACAAGCATGAATAACATGCTGCAAGCTCAACATGAAGATTATGAGACTGCGAAGCAAATCATGGATAATCTTTGAAGACATGTTTAGAGGCCAAACCATAACAAAATGACAAGGGGCTCTTTAGAAACTTTTTTGAGCTGCCAACAAAAACTGAGGACTCCTATGAAGGAGCATATGATGTTGGTCATAGGTTATCCACTGAGGCTCAAGTCCATGGAGCTAATATTGAAGCCGAGTCATAGATGACTATGGTTTTTGAAACTCTATCAAAGGAGTTCATCCTATTTAGAGCTTTGTATAATTTGAGCAATAGGTAGGATGTGACCTTAACAGAGCTATTGAAGCCATTACAAGAGTTCAAAAATCTGATCAATGAAACTCCTGTAGGTGGCGATGCCAACTTGGCGGCTACATCTAGTTCCAATCCTAATCCAGGGAATGGAAGGAAGTAGAAGGCTAAGAATGAGAAGTCTTCTATTCCTATAAATGACAAGAATAAGAAGAACAAGAAGAAAAACCTAAAGAAGTTGAAGTGCTTTTACTATGGGAAGGTTGGACACATAAAGAAGAATTGCAAAGATTTCCTTTCACAAAGAGGTAGGTTTGATCTTTTGGTGATTAAAACTTGTTTAGTTGAGGAATCAAGTGGCACTTAGGTCATATATTTTGTAGCAACTACTCATGTTTGTGTTTCTCTGTAGAGGTTTAAAGAAACAAGAAGTCTGCTTCATGAGGACTTTACTCTTCGGATGGATGATGGATCCTTAGTGTTGGCTAAAGCAATGGGAAATATCTATCTTTACTTTTATTATTATAGGATTTTGGTTTTGCGAGATTATTTTTATGTTCCTAAACTTAAAAGGAATTTAATATCTGTAGCTTGTTTATTTAAAGATTCTTATTTAGTTTCTTTTAATAATGAAGTGGTTATTTGTAAAAACAAATCTTTTATCTGTGATGGATGGATGCAAAACAATCTATATTCCATCAAACCTAAGATGGACATATGCTTAACACTGAGGTTAATAATAATAACTCTAAAAGACTTAAGACTTCTCACTCTAATAAAACTTATCTTTGGCATTTGCGATTAGGTCATATTGGCTTGAATAGGATTAAAAGGTTGGTAAGGGATGGACCTTTAAGTCATTTAAAGGTGGAATCTATACCACAATATGCATCTTGTTTAGAGGGCAAAATGACCAAAAGGCCATTTGGGTCTAAGGGCAATAGAGTCGAAGAGGTTCTAGAACTTGTGCATAGTGATATTTGTGGTCTTATGAACGTCCGGGCATGAGGAAGGTATGAGTACTTCATCATTTTCATTGAGGACTACTCAAGATATAGGTATGTCTACCAAATGCATCATAAAAGCAAAACTTTTGACAAGTTCAAGGAGTTTTGGGCTAAGGAGAAAAAGTAATTAGGTAAACCCATAAAGGCATTTCAATTCGATCGAGGTGGTGAATGCCTCTTTGATGAGTTTTTGGTACACTTATTAGAAAATGGGATTTTATCCTATTTGATTGTGCCGAGCACTCCACAGCAAAATGGCATAGCTAAGAGAAGGAATAGGACTTTGTTGGGCACAGTTAGGTCTAGATGAGTTATTCGACAATATCTTTATCCCTTTGGGGATATGCGCCACAAACCGCTTGTTATCTTTTGAACAATGTGCCTTGAAAATCAGTTCCTAAGACTCCTCTCAAGTTGTGGGTGGGGAAGAAGACATCCTTAAACCATATTCTCATATAGGGATGTTTGGTTCATGTCCTGTACAAGGAAACAAACAAGCTGGAAGCACGTTTGGAAGTTTGTATATTCGTAGGATATCCAAAAGGGACTAAAGGGGATTATTTCCATAACCCAAAGGAAAATAAAGTCGTGGTTTCAATGAATGCAATATTCCTTGAGGAAAGTTACATGAACAACTTTAAGCCTCAAAGTAAAGTAGTACTCAAGGTGTTGGTGACTGATATGATCACTCTATGGGTTTCAATAAAAATCAATTCAATTAATGTAGAAAAACCAACTGAACAACAACCTAAGGGACTTTGTCGTAGTGGGAGTATTGGGCGTCAACCTAAGAGGTATATGTTTAATGGTAAAGCCTACTTTGCTAAACCAGTTGAGCATGACAAGGATCCTTACATATATGAAGAGGCTATAGAGGATGTTGATTCAGCACTTTAGACAGAAGCCATGAACACTAAGATGAAGTCTATGGAGACTAATCGGGTATGGGAACTTGTATATCTTCTCAAGGGGTAAAACCCATAAGGTGTAAGTGGATCTATAAGAGAAAGAGAGGAGCAAATGGGAAAATCAAAACCTATAAGGCTAGACTAGTAGCTAAAGGATACATGCAAAAGGAAGAAATTGATTACGAGGAAACCTTTTCACCTATAACCATGCTTAAGTCCATTCGCACACTCCTACTCATAGTTGCTGCTCTCGACTACGAGATTTGGCAGATAAATGTCAAGATGGCCTTTCTGAATGGCTATCTTGATGAGTCCATATATATATGGTACAACTAGACGGGTTCAAGGGTAAGGGTCAAGAGGGTAAAGTTTGTAAGCTGCTAAAGTAAATTTATGGGCTTAAGCAGGATTGCCGTTCTTGGAACATAAGATTTGATCAGGTGATCAAGACTTATGGGTTCGAATAAAACATGGACGAACCATGTCTTTACAAACACATTAAGGATGAGAAGGTGGTTTTTCTACTATTCTATATAGATGACATTCTGCTTATAGGCAATGATATTGGGGCATTGTCATCAATCAAATTATGGTTGACCAAGCAGTTTGACATGAAAGACTTAGGTGAAGCTAATTATGTTCTCGGTAGCTAGATCTTTTGGGATAAGAAGAACAAAATGATAGCTTTATCCTAAGTGGCCCACATAGATAAAATTCTCAAGAGGTTTTGCACTGTAGAATTCCAAGAGAGGTGGGCAACCATCTAGATCTAGAACTGCTATTTCTAAGAAAGGCTCACTAAAGTCAGATGAAGAAAAAGGATACATGAAGAAGGAGCCATATGCTTCGGCAGTGGGTAGTCTCATGTATGCTATGCTTTGCACACAACTAGGCATTTGTTATGTGATCAAGATAGTAAGTCAATTTTAGTCGGATCTAGAATCGAACTGTAACGCCCTTTGCGGACGTCACAGATATCATACATTCATACATAACATACTTTATTTAAGGTAAATTATTTGAACAAAACTTAATTGAAAACATAATTAAGAAACCATACCCAGGATCCATGCATAATTTTTTTTTTACCACATTCAATAACTTAATCCATAATGTTAATAGTACTATTAAACATATAATTGATCATAAACATCCTTTTATAAATAAAATATACCAATCGATAAAAACATATTTTATCATGAAACATCGCAACACTTTAAAACAATCAGCACACTTTAAATTATCTTAAGCAAAATCTTCATACTCGGTTCGGCAGGCCAAACCTATTACTTTGGCAGGCCGAACTGGATCAGCAAGCCAAAGTTCATCCACCGGTAGGCCACTCAAGGCTCTGCAAAACTGGGTTTTAAACTTTGCTAAGATCGGCAGGCCAATCATCATTGTTCGGCAGGCCGACCGACTTTAAAGAAAAACATTAGAAAACTTAATTTAAAGACAAGATTCAATAAGTGGAAGACCATATACTTAGTAAGGTAAAATATTAAAACATAGTTCATGAAATCTTTAAAAAAAACTCATCAAATAACATGTTCCAAAATTATAAACATGGTTTAATCATCAAACTTGTTTCTTTGGCGTTCTTCCGATTACAAATCATCGTCCTTTGCTCACACACCTTTCCATATCCTCCACCTAGTACATGACCTTCTTACCCTTATCTACAACATGATATAAAAACGAGATAAGCTAATGCTTAGTAAGTACATTATTATCTCACAACTTAAAATATTTTATGAACATCGCTATCATCGTCATAGTGCACTTGGCACATTTTTCATAGGAACATATCTTTCATTACTTTGACCATGTTAAAACTTATTCCATTTTATCTTAAGGGCCCAAGTGTTGCACCATAATCATCATCGTAGGCGCGCCGTCATGGGAGGAGTAAGGTAGCTAATCCTAAACTAAACATCACATCATAACATATCATAACATAACATTGGTGTGCAACACTTATTTAGGTGATACATTTATATACATATATATACACTTTCATGCTTTGAAATACGTCATCATCATACATGCATATCTTTAAGAACATAAAAATATTTCATAAGAAATCTTTAAATGAAATCATCATAAAATCATCATAGATATCATCAACATATTTTCAAACCTTTATAACATATCATGTTACAGGTGAGAATGTACTTACTTTTCTAGCTAGCTTACTTAACCTTAATATTGTTGGTGACGACGACGCGGTCTTGATGTGCTCTTCTTCATAATGTGTTCATGTCATACATTCATTAAAAAGAAAATGGCAATTAACATATATTTTCAATGAATTAATCACCACTACATAACATCCATTACCATATATCATCTCACATACATTCATCTCTTGAAACATAGATTATATCATATTTCATCTAGTATTTAAAAACAATTCATAATTTCATTGCATAAAAATCTGCCAATCAACACAAAACAGTGAGCAACTTAAAACTCAGGTCCATTTATTGCATTTGACATCACAGAAAAATCTACAAAAATTAACACATATAATAGACAAAAAGAACTCTAACATACCCAAAAATTGGCTTCAACAAAAATCGGAATAGGTCAAAATACACATTTGAAATCAGTGATAAAACTAACCTCTATTAACTTATACAATGAGCTACATGAGTTCATCATTTTCAAATAATTAAAACATGTTAATTTAAACTCTAAAATTCTTACTAACAACTTATTAACATACATCACAATACGACAAAATTATCTCAACACCAATAAAATCATTTAATCACATAAAACATCACATAACCAAAAAGTCCAACCATTTTACTGTTAAAGCAGTTTCTAGACCCAGTCTTAATAAAAATTCCATAACATAAAATACTCATCAAATCATTACCAAACTTTCTAGCTCATAACTTAACATATATATGAAAATTCTTGCCAAATTTCGTAGCAAACAAAGAACATTTTCCCCTTGAACAAAAATCACATTTTCGAGCATCATAACCAAACAACAACATTTTTACTATGAGTGGCAGTGGGTAGAAAATTCATATCTTATCATAGAAAATCCAATTAACTTGAAATTTGGAGGAACATCACATAACTCATACATGAATAACATATTAAAAACTCAGAGAAAAAAGGAATTTTATAAAGAAAGATATAGCAGTCAGATGTCAAGAAGGATTTCATTTCAAAATTAAACCGAAAATGAACTCTTACCTCAAAACGATTCTTCTCGAATTCCTTCGATTTTGCCCAAAGACAACTCAATATTTCTTTAAGTGTTTGTAACCAAAAATAAAGGGGGAAGAGAAGAAGAGAACATGGAGAAGGAAGAAGAAAGGGAGCAGTCTAAGAGAATATTTCTGAGAAAGAGAATGAAATTATCGTAAAAGATGAGAATGTCATAAACGAGGGAAGTTATCCTTTCTATAATATCAGAATTTTTTGACTAATCTTGGGTTAATTTGCATGGAGAATGGAGAGAAATGAGGGAAGGTCAAATCAATTAGTCTCTCTTACCATATTTGCCTTCTAAAAATAGGAAACCATTTAAAACAATTCCAATCAATCAAAAGTCAATGGTTTTATTTCCTTAAATGAAAAAATTAATCCATAAATATACCAATCAATCAGCAATCATTATCCAATCACAAACAATCATCATTGTCACAATTTTTGGAGACTTCGACTGACTGCTCGTCAGTTGTCATTAGCCTACCGATTCCTTACTTCGGCTTGCCAGTTCTTCTAAGTCTGGCCTGCTGATTATTTCCATTGGCCTACCGATGCTTGAGGGACAATTCGGCCTGCTGTACTGTCCTTACATACATGAATGCATCATACATTTAAATCATTAAGGAATCATAATTAAACATACAATGTAAATAACATAAACACTTGAGCACATCAATTCCATGTGATCGTCACCTGTCATAACACTTAAAATAAATAGTTAGTGACAATAATATCATGCATCATAACATATATCAATAAAAATTACTTAACGTTGTCACTAATATAACATTATCTATTACATAAAATAGGCCGGTGTTACACGAACCCCTGGGTTGCAGTCAAGCATATTTTTAAGTACTTGAGAAGAACTCGATGGTATATGCTTATGTATTTGGGTGAGGATCTAACACCTCTAAGATACACTGATTCAAATTTTCAATCCTGTCTGGATTCGAGAAGATTGACTTCTAGTATTGTGTTTATTCTGGGCGGTGGTGGCATTGTTTGGAGAAGTATCAAGCATGATTGCACTTCGGATTCAATTATGGAGGCTGAGTATGTTGCAGCTAATGATGCTTCAAAAGAAGCAGTATGGCTCCTCGAGTTCCTAAGGCATCTTGAAGTAGTTCCCAGTATGGATAAGACAGTATCGCTTTATTGTGATAACACTGCAATAATAGCTAATGTTAAGGAACCAAGATTTCATAAGAAGAGTAAGCATATTCATCGAAAGTATCATGTGATAAAAGTCTTTGTTGAGGGCAGGCATGTTGTTGTATTCAAAATTGCATTTGAGGACAATTTAGCTTATCTATTCATGAAGACACTAACTACAAGGGTTTTCGAGAGGCATGTGAAGCTATGGGAATGCGAGACATGTCACATTTACTCATTTAGTGCAAGTGGGAGATTATAAAATATGATACCCTAAGGAGTAAAATATTGTAATATGTTTTTGGAGACATTTTATCAATAAAGAGTTTATTTATTGTTCATATACCAAATGGTGTCCTCTTTATGTTCATTTTTGTTGAATGTATAATAAGCAAACAAAAATTTGAGACTATCAGTCTAAACTTTTGAGAATCACACATATGATGGACAAATTATATAGAAGACATGAATCTTAAAGGTAATGGTCTAAATAATAAGATCTACAATCAAGGGAATAAAGTTGGGCATTTTATTCATGTTGAGATTGTTATGTTGTTTACTTCCCTAACGGAAGATGCCGTATCTTGGCCATCAGAGTAGGACTTTGCAAGTAGAAACATCGATACATTGTCATAGGTGATGATGTATTAGATCGGGGCATAAAGTTGAATTGATTTGGATTAATAATTCTGTCTGTGCAAATCAATTCATTTTAGAAAATCATTTGTGTTGTGTCTTAATCCTGAAATGACTAATGGGCCCATTATCTAGACTTATGTCTTTTAATGAACCAATAGGTGGCATCCTTACTTTATGATGGTACACATAATGGTTCATTGGAGACAAGACTCTTGATAGCGTAAACCTTTTATTTATAAATATGGATTTCATAGCTCATTTTGTAGAGTTAATGATGTTCTCTTATATATGTTATCCTATAATTGGAAGGCTAGAGCGCTCAACTATATGGATGCATAGGTGTAACCGAATGGTATACTATCTTTGGATAGTAAGTTTTCCAATGGTGGGATGACATAATGCATGATAAAATAATTGGGATGGTAAAAAAAAATTTATCCATAAGCCGATTATGAATATCCTATAGGGATACGACACATTATGATATGACATAGACACTTAGATTACTTGAAGCTTCGTAATTTTATATAGCTCGAGAGTGCAGCTCTAAGCTTTTAGTGGATTAGCATTAGAGTTGATAATGATAAAATATGCATCAGGGATATTGTATTTTATAATTATCGGATCTTGAACTGTATAGATCCATCAGGTCCCCTTTGCTAACCCATAATAAATCATTTAATGATACGGCATGTTTTTCTCACATCTTGGTGACTTATGTTAAATTATTAGATTAGTTGAATACCGATAGGATCAGATTTGATAATTCATGTATGTTTATTGATTGAATTAATTTTGTGAATTAATTCGAGATAAATATGTTAAATTATTGGGATAATATTTATTTTCTATGAGATTATCCAGATATGACCATTTTGATTAGATAACTTCTTTATTGAGTTATTTAAATTAAAACGACAGCTCTATTTGAGAATCTCGAGTGGGAAATAAAATATTCTCAGGGATCATATTATTGCAAGTTCGGCAGGCCGATCTGCTAGTTTAGCCTGCCGATGGGGTAAGTTCGACAAGCTGATGGACAAGTTAAGACTGTCAATCTAACGATAATCTGATTACGCATTTCAGATATGATTTTCATCAAAAGTTTATCCAAATTCAAATTTTGAGGCTCTATTTGATAAGGCTTAACCCTAGGTCCGACCTCTCTAAATGGGGGGTGAGTTTTCTCAGTTATTCAGATCAGTTGAGAAATTTAGAGTGAGTACTCTAGTATGAGAAACTCTAAAACTTCCTAAGAGCTATTTTTGACAATCAAGAACTTTAGCTCTAGGTCCTCTTAATTGGTAGGAGGGAGAGTCACTGGAGGAAGAGCTGTATGACATGTGTCCGCTCACACTCCAATCATGGATAAAGAATAGCAAATAAAACTAGTTGGTTGAGGCTCTTCTGGACCGTTCTTCTCTTCATTAATTGCTAGCGCTCTACGGCATAGAAATGTCAGTAAGATCTATGATTAATTTTTGGCATGTCAAATTTGTATTTTGAAAAATACTCTGATTTAAAATTTTTTAAAATTCCGCTACGTACTTGTTTTCCAACAGTCATATGTTTCAATCTGTTAATATTTAATAGATTTAGTGATGAAAGTATCAAAATGGGATAAGTTTTATAGTTTAAGGGTGTGATTTGTTATATTGTTTATGGTTTAGGAGTCAAAATAAGGGAAGGTGCACAATTTAGGGGTCAAAAATGAAATTATTGGCTAAATTCTATTAATATTTAATGGACTTGATAACAAAAAGGCCAAAATAGGACAAGTTGAATAATTCAGGGTGTAACTCGCTACTTTTTGAAGTTCAGATACCAACATAAGACAAATTATATAGTTTAACGGCCCAAAAGTGAAATTAATCTTATGATTAATTCTCTAAATCTTAAAACAAGAATAGTATTATGCTGAAATTGGTTCAATTTTTTTTTTCACTGAATTTCCCAATTTTTTAATTTTGTCTTCAAAACTATGAAAATACATGGGGAAATAAAAAAGACACGTTGGGAACCAAGTCAGCTTATATATTTAAATATGTGCCGCTAATCACCTAACACATTGTTGGTTGAATCAAAGTATAATTTTTTTGGCTTTCTTCCTTTTGACTTGAGTAAACGCTTAGCCGTATTAAACTTATAAACAGCAATTGTTTGAACACGGATTCAATTATGATTTTTATTTTTTCAAAATGAAGGATGAGCTATGCAGTTCCTAGATCACTTCAGATTTTATTCCCCCTTTTATTCGAAGATAATGTTTAATAAGTGACTTGCACTCTAAACGACCACAACTTTTATTAAAAGAAGAGTATACAGTTGAGCTTTGGGAAGCAAACAAGTCATTAACTAAGTCAACGGTATTTGATAGCAATGAAGTATGCATTACATGCTTTGAACAGGAAGTTCTTTAAATATATAAAGACAACGATTTGAATTCTATCCTTTAAATTAGGGGTAAAATTACTATTAGGTTATAATCATAACTAGTAATGTTACAATTAACAATTACAGCAAATTTTTCATTTTTTTACACATTCCCTATCTGCCAAAATCCGTTTTGCTACGAGTCATATATATGTATGTGTTTGTGTTTGACCAGATTTAAAATCTGGAACAAAAAATTATGTTAATATTACTCAAAAGGTTCAAAAAAGCATTAACAAAACAGATTGCAGTTGCTTTCAAATCCGGAGAAAATCCATGTGGTCTAAAAGGCAGACAGATCTATCCTTCAGAATCACATCCAGTCTTCCATTTTCTGGTTGAATTTTCTCTGGATCCAAATTACGCCACAGAGGAACGCCTAATGTGAAAAATTCTTAAGTTATGATGTTTACACCAAATTCAAACTAGTCGAGTCTTTGGCTAATGCTTGAGATCGCCTCGCTATCAAAAGCATCTCTTAGTGAAAATGATTGATTGATAGGTGCTATAATATAATCAACTTTCTATTTATGCGCAACTAGGTTATTCCATATAAAATATTATAATGTTAATTTTGGTCTAGTCTAGTCTGACTAGCCCACCTTCCTCTGTGGTGGGAGTTTAAATTTTTTAAAAACAAAAAACAAAAAGAAGTTGTTGAATTGAATTTAGTATTTCTTTCTTTCTCCAAAGAAAATACTTCCATACCTGATTATCTGTCAATAATGGAATTCGATGACTAGGACATTTGTGCAACTATTACGGGTGTTTTTTAGGTTACAATATCTCAACTCGCGTAAGCATCTACAAATATGCATGCAAACGACGGTACAATTCACCGCCAAAAGACTGGTGTAGTGGTAAAAATGTCTTATTCTTCCCACGAAATGTCCCCAGATTTAAGTCATAGCAAATGTCTTGCGTGACTAATAGGTTGTGCAGCGTTGTACTGCGAATTAGAAGCCTTATTTTTACGAAGAGCAAAATATGCGAAATGAAAAATAAATAAGAACACACACAAAACTTATAGTGGTTCACCCACAATATGAGAGTTAAATCAACTTTCAACCGTTGCAGCAATTCACTACACTGATGCTTACGAAGAGCAAATGTCTTATTTTTCCCAGATTTAAGTCATAGCAAATGTCTTGCCTAACTAATAGGTTGTGCAGCGTTGTACTGCGAATTAGAAGCCTTATTTTTACGAAGAGCAAAATATGCGAAATGAAAAATAAATAAGAACACACACAAAACTTATAGTGGTTCACCCACAATATGAGAGTTAAATCAACTTTCAACCGTTGCAGCAATTCACTACACTGATGAATAAATTTACAAGAGAAAAAATTGCATACCCTCTCTCTAGTTTTTCTCTCTAGCCTCTCTCACTCTATAATTTTTAAATTATACAAATAAGCCCTATAATATCTTATTTGTAGATTTTCAAGAAAGAGGAAAACAAAAAACAAAACAAAAAAATGCTTTCATTCAACCAGCCACGACGTATGCGGCCGCACTCTTCAGTTGGCATTGCCATGTGTGTTAACTTTCCATCCATGCAGCCCCATCCCTTAATGGGGCCCTAGCATGGCCTCTCTGCCCCTGTGCATGGCTGCGCATTTCCATGGCGCTCCAGTCGATCCCTGTAACCCTTTGCGTAAGGTGATTATTTGAAGGGCGTTAATTAGGCTCGACACTTCTTAACAAGTTGGACCAGGTAGTTTGACTGAATCTTGAGAAAATTTTAGTTAGAGCTTTTCGTTCTAGTGGCGGGCTAGAATCTTGTTTATAAAAATGGGAGCAGAGAACTGGATAACACTAATAATCTCTATTTTACGAGTGAATAACTACAGTATACTTCTTCTTCTATAGTCTGTACATAAAACCAATTTTTTGGCCATAGCACAATGGCTAAAACAATCCAGACTACTGAAAATGGCGTCCTTTTTCTATCATCACTAAGCACTTGGTAAAAGCTACAAATCTTTCAACAATCCAATTCGTTTTATCACTCATTGAGCGGTTATAAAAGAAAATATATGTACAGCTAGTCACTCACTAAATAATAATATATTCTTCTTTTTTTTTGCTGACGAAATAATATAACATTATGAGTTACCATTTACCGCACAGTAACAGAACCCTCAGAGAAATGATAAAAAGACCACGATGTTTATTGACACCTGATAGCATTAATGTATATAACTTAGTTATTGCATATGACAACTATTAATGGTGGAAAATATCAACTAATAATGTTCACAAATCACTCACGGTTCCTACAAATTAATGCAATAAAAAAAAATGATGAAAGTAAGGAGCAGACATACATATTCATAATAGTTTACTCTCTAATAAGCAATGTCTACTTTATTTTTCTTATCAAGAGTCCGTATACAATATACTTAGATTTCTATAAATGAAAGAATGGAGATTGTGTTTTTTTTATCCGAAGATAGGAGAGTTCCTTCCCCTTTTTTTCTCTTTTTCATATCTTCTTTTTATAAGGTGCTGCATTATTATTAAAAACAACTAGAATATTGCTAATGGGGCAAGAATTATGTGCTAGCCTTTGCGCCTAGTGTCTCTGCATGTATAGAGAATGTTGGGTTTTGTTGGACTTTATAGTCCAAATAAGCAGCGAAAAATCAAAATTAATTCCCACAAAACCCTCACAGGATCCATACAATTCGATTAGATTGATAAGAAAGTCATAGAATCTAACCAGGATGACAAAAGGGGCAAGATTGCTAGAAGGAAGAGAACGAGTTCACTCCGGTGACACCCTAACTTGAGCTTTTTGTATTCGGGATCGGATTCAAACGTTGTTACTTAGAGCAATGCCCTCTGCAGATATCCACACGAACAGACTCTCTAAAAAAAATTGGTGTGCTAGCACCCTCTCTTTGCGTTAAACGACTCTCTCTAATTTTAGGGTTTTTAATGTTTTTGCCTTTTAGAATAAGAGAACACCTCTTTTCTTCTAATTCGGCCAGAAACCCTAAAACATATATATATATATATATATATGTTGACTTCGAGAAAGAATCAGATTTTAACTAGGGTAAACTATAATTCAAATATGATTCGTGGAATCTAGAAAATGTCAAATTTAATTAACCTAGACATTTCTAGTACATCAAATCTAGACATTATCAGGTTCATTGAACCAAGACACAATAAACCCAAAATTCGTTTTTGGTCTGTTCTAAGTGTGCAACCCTATAGGTTCACATAATATTGGTAGTGGGCTTGAAATTCTGTTTCTAACCCACAAATCATAAGCGGCCTCTAGCAAGACATTATATTTACCTAAGTTATGCAAATGTTAATAATTAGACATAACCTAATATACAATAAGTATTAAAGTCCTTTTGTCACTAGATGCCTTGATTAAACATAAGGCATGGCTTATGTCATCCTTATACTATTCAATCATATTATTTCTCGATCTTAAGTAAATTGATATTGATAATCCTTATCAATACATGCCAATATGGCCATACATTTTTCTTCATTCTAACATATCAAGGCGCCCATGATATCTTTCTCATAATAAATAAGGGACAAATTCCTTCTTAATCACTCGCATTTCTCACATGATTCACTCTATATCCAACAACAATCCATTCCATAATTCTGTTAAAGATAATATTAGAATGTGTCAATATATAGAACTTGATATGTAGGAAACAATGGTGATTTCAGGTCAAAGGACTAGGATAATACTATGTGATGAGAATCACTTATGACAATTATCCATGCAGTATTCTCATAGTGGGTCGATCCAATACATCATTTCTCAAATATGTATCTATGAGTTGATTTAGTATCTCATACACATGATTAGTAAAACATAATCATTAGTCAAACTTCATACTAGTCTTTATTCATTATTATCCCAATAATAATGACCGACTAGGGATAATTTAGAATAGAATTCAATTTTCACCTAAGAGTTTTACCATCAAGTCGCATACTTGATGACCTTAGGCAGAATTAACTAGTCATAGAATTAGAATAAAAAACAATAATGAAAAATGCCTCTTTATTAATAAAATGCAAATGTAACGAAGTCAAAATACGTTCATTACATAATTGGCCTAAGGCACATCACTAACAGAGAATGTATCAAGTCTCGTGCTTAATTTCAAGTGCACTGTCTCGACTACTAGTCCTACCCATTCTTGTATGTACTTCTTGGAATGATGAGTACAATAATGGGTGGACGATGCAAAGCTTGTTAAACCTCGACCTCATCCTAGAGTGGCAAGGTCAATTGATCATCTCGACTTATGCTTTATTTGAGATTAATAGGCCGTGTTGAGCTTTTCATTGATTTGCTTTTGGGCTTTGGGCCATTGAGATCTCCTACAACAATTGCCCCCAAGTGTGGAGTGACTTGGCAAGTTGCCTCACGCTTTGGAAATCAAGGATGTGGCAAGTCTCCAGTTGCTTGGGAGCTGGGGACATGTCCCTTAGAAATGCTTACTAAGAAGCTTATGACCAGAGTCATGATTGCATTCTGACATTCAGACTTCTTAGACAGCCAAACAGTTGCGTCTGTTGCAACATATGTCTTATCCCTACAGGAGGCGTCGCATCATTCTAAGGGGATTTTGATTTGGGCCGTTAGATCATCGGGGAGTTTTCCCACTTAAGTTTTTAGTCGTTAGATGGTGACCTTTGGATACCTTAATCTTGAACCATTAGATTAAAGGTTCCCATGCTCAGTGGTTCTAATCTCTACCTTAAGATAATACTTAACGCTTTGAAACCCTTATTACTTTATTTCGATCCACATTTTAGAGGCATTAGATTTCCCTTCGAACTTTCCCAAGACTCTCTCTCAAACTCCCTCATCTTCTTCTTCTATTTTTAAAGCCAGATTCTCTTCGCAAATCCATTATAGATTTCTTGGCCATTCTAGCTACTGATCCACATCACTATTCATGTAACTCGAAGATCTCAAGCCTCCGAATCCCCATGCTCACTACAGTAAGTTTCTAAACTTTAAATTTTTGTTTCAAGTTTTCCAAGTTCTTCCCCTTCCTTTTATCTTTTTTTTTTTTTGCACTCTTTCAAATTTCTGGGACTGCTCCTGCGAAACATAGGTTAGATTTAGGTCAAAACACTTGTTAAGGATAAAACATTCTAGTTTAGCCTATTTTGAGAGGCTTTGTTATCATTTTCTAGGATTTTTAGACGACCAAGGTCGATTCTAGGTTTTAGTGATAAGTCGACTTCAAACTCATAGGCATTTTATGTCTACTATTTGGTTAATAGTCAATTGTGGACCAAGCAGGTATATTTTAGTTGGTAGATTGATCACTCGATATAAGGTATTCTTTTGATGTTTTTTCCTCTTTTATCAAATCATGTCATCATCTAGTGGTCGTCAAGAAGTTAAGACTTCTTCCCAAGTTCACCCAAACACCGAGGCCGTTGAGATAGCCTAGCTACATGATGAGGCTATCCCTAAGAATGATCCCATTTTCAGGGATATAGATGATTTTGGCACTGTCCTTTCTATGGATAGTATCGACGACTTAGTAGACAGTGTCTCAACACCTATCTCCACTACAATTCTAAACCCCAAGTATACTCGCCCGGTGATGGTGGACGCCAAAGTCCAAAGATCGTTATCCTATGGAATGGTTACGCCGCGTGACGAGTCATTGCCGAACTACAGTGGTGAGATTGTCTCATAGAAAGCTAGGGAGATCACTTCCCACTGTAGAACCCATAATGTCCAGAGGGCTTTTGTCGAGGGTAAGGTCAACGGGAGGTACTTCAAGTTTGAGATACCTATAGAACACCACTACACTGATGCCACTTTGCTTGGACTCCTTGCCGTCTACAACAGATGCGTTACGATCGACTAGACCTTCCTCCTCCATCCCTTTGTCAAAAGGTTCTACTACAAGTTTGAGATCTCATTGACGTCACTGTCTCCTAACTTTTGGTTCATCTTTCTAGGGATGTGGATCCTGTGGCATCCTCACTTCAACTCTCCCCTTCGCCTGGAAGAGTTCTTATACAGTTATTGCATTAGTCAGTGTTTGTCCAATGGCAATTATTATGTGGGGGCCTACAGTTGAGCTAAGGATAAGATTCTTCCAATTCTTTTGGATCTTTCTACTTCTAGCCATGACTAGAAGAATTTTTTTTTTTTTTTATGCTAAAGGGGGACTTTAACACCTATCCCCTCGAAGGGCAAGGAGGGCATGGCCCTAGGAAGTATAAAGACAACACCACCTAAAGAATCACCAGTAAGCCTTTGAAACCTTATAACGTCAAGATTTCAGCTTCCATTGTCTTCCCTTAACTTCAAGATTTAGGCTTCTATTAACTTAGTCTTTTTCTTGTAGAGCTCATTGACCACCCTATTCTTTCCTGGTAGAGACAAGAAAGTGTTAGACAAATTATATCCCTTCCAGAAGGGGAGAGGCAAATTGCAAACCTCCTTTTGGAGGAGAATAAAAGGAGGTTGGGATTGATATTACCTCTCCCTGATTCTTCCTATGTCATCCCCAATCAAACCCCTTCTAGTGGGGGCGTTGAGGATAGGCTTTTTGGCTTCACATTTACTTAATATGCAGTTGACTTATGCATTTGATAATATGCAGTCGATTTAACTTCACATTGATATTTTCTTATGTAGAGATGTTGAACCTTAAGCTCCCTTTCAAGATCAAGAAGTCTAAAGCCCTTTTGGGGGGGTTCCACATTGAAAGGTGCTACCCCACTAAAGAAGCCTACTTGTTTGTAAAATGATTCTAGTCATCAATCTTTCGATGCCCCTCAATCTAAAAGGGAATAGGTTGATGATGGCATGTTGTCACCCAAATGTCAAAAGGAGAACATGATGGCCAAGATCATCGATCTTCCCTCTCCTCCTATAGAAAAGGACATTCCTTTCCTACCCTATGGTCGAGCGAAGGACACAAATTTCATCATGCTTGACCCGTCCAATGCCTAGCTGGGGAACATGCTAGACCTCCTACCTAGATTTAGCATTGCCTTCCAAGCCATTTATGATTTCATTTTTGAGAAGGACTAGAGGAAACCAAGAAGTCTCCTCTCTAAGAGCGGCACAAGGAGCAAATCCACAGCCAAGTTAATGTAAGTATCTTCTAACTTTCCTTTGGATACTTCCTTTATCTCTTGTCTACTCTTTTCTAATCTTGCCCTTTGTGTACAAGCTTTGTTGATGGCCCTTATCTCCTACGAGGAGATCAAGAAATTGGTGAATGACTCGACCAGTCCTTGCAAGGAGATGGAAGCACTGAGGGCTTTGCTTTAAGAGGAGAAACGTGTGGCTGAGGATGCCAAAAAAAGGAAACTAAGCCCTAGCTTTTCTTCCTCAAGGAATGGGAGGACTCGAAGAAGCTTGCTAAGATAATTGTTGTGCTCTCTATAGAGATCAAGACCTTAAAGGAACAGTCGCATCAAGCTAAAAAGAACTAGGAAGCAAACAAAAAAGATGATCTAAGAACTAGAGGAGTCGATTCTTAGTGTGGCAAAGGAGGCGATTGAGAAATTATGGTTGTCAAAGGAATACCAAGAAATCCAAAAGGCCATTCTTTAGTCAGCGGGTAAGCAAATTGTTGAACAGATCCTCACTGTTCATCTATCTTGGACTTGTACTTCTTGTATACTTTTGATGCCATGCCTTCAGCCGATAACTAGATTGCTGCAGAGAAGGAGGCCTTAGCTCTGGGAAAAGGAGGCTCAAGGTGCGAGGAGTGAACTTCTTATATATTTTTTAAAACTTTTGTAATGACTTTCGCCTTTCATCAATACAATAAATATTTTTTATTCTTCTTTTATACTTCATCTTTATTTTAGTCATATTGAACGTAAAGATAACAGTCCAATTGATTTATAACATTAACAAGTTAGTAATTTAAGAAATATACTAAGGCTTTTTGACTTGTGTAAAGGTCCACTGAGGCTTTGCTTTATGTAAAGGTCTCCGTTAGAACCAAAGGCTCTGCCTTTTCCACTTTTCCACTTTGATAGTTGAAGGGATTTGTTTGTAGAAGTAGACCTTCAGGCATAGGGCTTGGCCATTTAAGGCGCACAGTTTTGCTAAGCTTTTTCCTTGTGAAACACTATTAGTCATAGGGACTTTAGGGCTTTTTGCCTTGGAGTATGAGACTTTAAAGCCATCTTGGCTCTCTTGCCCCCATGTCAAATATAGAGAAACTCTAATGCTTGACATTCTTTGAATAATTTAAATACAGAGATTTTAATAACTAGGAAACAAATCCTGATAGTTTTTACATTATTAGTTATAGGGTCATAGATGCTTAGCGTTCCACAGGATGCTTGACAGATCGATCCATCATGTAGGTCCCCGATCTTAAGACATTTCAGATTTTATAAGGCTCTTTCTAATTTGGGGCCAAGGTTCCAACATTCATTGGTTTCGTGTTAGGAGTTACCCTTCTTAAAATTAAGTCTCCAATGACATATCTTTTTTCCTTGACCTTTTTGTTGTAAATCTTGTCGTCCTTTGTTAATAAGTGATGAGGCGCATATATGAGTCGATCCTTCATCCTTCTAATAGGTCAAGCTTGGCATCTATGAGTATGGGGTTTTCTTGTTTATTGTACCCCATTACTTGACTGGTTAGGGCAATCATCTCTATCTACAAGACTGCTTTAGCGCCATAAGTAAGGCAAAAGGGAGACTTGCCCGCAGTAGTTCTGATCGTAGTTCTATAAGCCCATAATGCCTTAGGCAACTCTTCTGCCCATCATCCCTTGAGGTCGTCTAGACGTTTCTTTAGTGTGTGCTTGATGATTTTGTAAACTACCTCGACCTATCCATTTTTCTGTTGATAAACAACGGTCGAGAAGTCTTATAGATGTCAAGGTCTTTATAGAATTTCCTTGTATAGGCAATGTCGAATTACTTGCCATAGTCAGAGATAGGTGAATAGGGAATACCAAAGCAGCAAACAATATGAAACCAGAAGAAACTTGTGCAATTTATCTTAATGATTGTGGTGAATGCTTTGGCCTTCGCCTATTTCATATAATAGTATGGCAACTATTGTGAACTTAAGCCCACAAGTCAGTAACAAATAGAGTAATTATATCGATTCCCCATTTCACAGATGGCCGCAGGCTTAAGATGTTAGATATGTATGCCCTAAGAAGTAAAAATGTAATACGTTTTTTGGAGACATTTTTATCAATAAAGAATTTATTCATTTATATATACCAAATCTTGTCCTCTTTACGTTCATATTTGTTGAATGTATGTTAAGCAAATAGTAGTCTGAGACTGTCGGTCTAAACCTTTAATAATTGGGCATATGATGGACTGATTATGCGAAAGACACGATTCTTAAGGTGACGGTCTAAAACATATGATCCGCAATCGAGGGAATAAAGTTGGATGCTTTATTCATACAAAGATTGTTATGTTGTCTATATCCCTATAGGAAGATGGTTTGTCTTGACCATCGGAGTTGGACTCCATGAATAGAAACATTGGCACGTTGTCATAGGTGACGATGTGTTGGATCGGGGCACAAAGTGAATTGATTTGGATTAATAATTCTATCTTGGCAAATTGATTCACATTAGGCAATTATTTGTATTGAATCTTAATCTTGAGATGGATAGTGGGCCCGTTGTCTCGACTTGTGTCTTTTGATATACCAAAGGGTGACTCCCACATCTCAATAGTGGTATGCATGCCGGTATGTTAGAGGCGTGACTCTTGATAGCGTAGACTTATTATTCATAGATATGGAATCCATAGCTCTTCTTTAGGAGTAATGATATCCTCTTATATGCGTTATCTTGTAATTGAAAAACTGGAGCGCTCAACCATTTGGATACATAGGTGTAACCGAATGGTATACTATCTTTGGATGGTAAGTTTTCTAATGGCGAGATAATGGAATGTAAGATAAAAATAATTAGGAAGGTAAGACAGAACTTGTCCTTAAGCTGATTATGGATTATCATATGGGGATACGATATACTTTGATATGTCATGGAGACTTAGCTATACGGGCTTTGCAATTCTATAAAGTTCGAGAGTGCAGCTCCAAGCTTTTAGTGAAATAGCGTTGGAGTTGATAATTGTAAAATGTATATATGGGATTGGGTTTCATGATTATCGAGAGCTTGAACTTTATAGGTCCATTTTGGTCCCCTTTGCTAGCTCACAAAATCCTGTAACGATAGGGCGTGCTTTTTTAATAATTGGTGACTTATGTCGGATTTATCGAATTGGTTTAAAATTTGAAAGTAATTAAATAATTCATGTCTGTTTATTGGTTGAATTAATTTTGTAATAAAATTAATTTAAGATAGACTTGTTGAATTATTGGGTTTGGATAATTCTTGTCTGTCTATCAATTGATTTAATTGGATAAATTAAATCAAGATAAACTTGTAGAATTATTGTGAATTGATTTATTTTCTTAGAGATTATCTTGATAAAGTTTGTTGTGATCAGATAACTTCTCTATTAGGGCTATTTGAATCAAAACTGAGACTTTATCCTATAGAATCTCAGGTGGAAAATAAAATATTCACGGAAATATTTACGCGACAGTTTGACCTGCCGATGGGGCCTGTTCGGCCTGCCGATCAGCGTTTTCACATAAATCTTGTCAGATATTGTTTCGAACTTGATTCGGTTTTGAGTTTTTGAGATCTAATCTGATAAGGACTGACCCCAGGACCAATTGCTATATAAAGGGAGTAAGTCTCATGAGTTACTTAGATCAATTGAGAGATTAAGAGTGATATTCTTCTGGTGAGCATCTGAAAAACTCCCTGAGAGCTTTTGTTCACAAATCATGAACACTAGCTTTAGGTTCTCTCGATTGGTTGGAAGGAGAGTCACCAGTGGAAGAGCTGTACGTGTGAGTCCACACTCACTCTGGTCGTGGATAGAGAATAACAAAGAAGACCAGTTGGTTGAGGCTCTTCTGGAACGTTACTTCTCTTCACGGATTGCGGAGGTTCTTCAGCACACAAAGGTTAGTAAGATCTGTTTAATTTATACATATAGCATATTAAACTTGTGTTTTGAAAAAATACTCTGCTGTTAAAATTTTAAAAATTCCCGCTGCACACCTCACACTGTTTTTTTCTAACAATTGGTATGAGAGCCAAGGTTTTTACATAAATTTACAAGTTTGTGATCATACTATATGTATAAATTTGTGATCTTAATCTCTCCTGTGCTTGAATTTAATTTTTTAGAGAGTTGGCACTCTAGGTTTCTATATAATTGTATGCTGTCATGGATTGTATGGTGAATGTTCATTAATTAATTATGGTTGATTAAATTATTATTTAATCATTTAGTAATTAATTAATTTATACTGGTTATGGTTCCTTAGAGGTTAGAATATATATCTAGGTTTTTCATGTAATTAGATGGTGGACTATCATCTCCGTCTAGGAATTGTTATTTCATTTTAAATTTGTAAGAATTTTATAATTAAATAATTATTCAGAGAAGACGGATCTAGAAAGCGGATTTAGAAGATGGACGATGGCATACCTAGGTATTCTAATTTTATATTTTTGAATTGTTGAAAATAAAATTGATGAATTGCATTAAAATTGTATTTTCTGGAATGGAGATTTCTGCTCGGTCGGCATGCCGAACCTTCAGTTTGGCAGGCCGATGGTCATAGATAGCCGAACGTGTGGTTCGGCAAGCCGTCAGTGGGGCAAAAATTGGATGGCTCTAGTCGACAAGCCAAACTTCCAGTTCGGCATGCCAAACTTTCATGGGTCGGCAAGCCGATCTTTTTGACCGACAGGCTGATGAAGCATGACCGGCAGGCCGATCACTCAGATTGGCCTGCCGACCGAGAGCTGTAAATTTTTTAGAAAATGTGCAATTTTTGCGGTGTAGTTTCAATTTTATTTTTGAGACGATTCTGAGAAACATTAAATTTGGATATGACCAGAAATATGAAGTATTTGATTCATACGGGATTGAAGACTTGATGATGGGAATTATGTGAAAAAGGATACAACTTGAGGATTCAATGATGAAGAATCGATATATGTCTCGATTATTCTCTTGCAATCTTAATTTCTATTCTCTAGGGTGGAGCCATAATATTACGGTTATTATTATTATTTTGCTAGCAGCTCTGCTTGATTGCTTTGCTTGTCTGCATTATAATATGATTTGCCATTTATATTGATAACATGTCATATAGAATAGAAAGTGCTGCTCATATTAAAATTGTCCATGCATAATTTTAAAATAAAACCTTGATTTCAAAAGATTGAGTGGGAGAAGGTTTTCGAAGAGAGAACCTAAGGCCTCCATCGTTGGTCCATAGGAAGAACATGGTGGTCCCTACCCCTAGGAAGGGATTTCTATCATGTACTAGATTGGATCTCTGAGAGGATAAGGTATTTTAGCATGATTTATGGTTGCACACCCCTAGGTGGTGATTATAAACCATGGATAAAATATTGAAACGATGGTTATGTACTCACGTTAATTTTATTATTAACCTCCCCTAGGAGCTCTGTTAATAAAATTAATGGCCAAAGAAACGATTATTAATATATGCTGGCCATACAGGTCCTAGATGGCATATATTAATTAGGAGGGGATCTGTGTTCCTGATTGAATTTGACATGACTCCCCTAGGAGCTTGTTGAATTCTGAGTTAGGAATTATCGTTGTAAGGTTGTGATATTTTCAAGGTTTTGACACATAAACACATTTGTATGATTTTACATGATTGTGTTATCTTACTAAATTATTATGATATGTTTGCTTATGTTTGGTATATGATTCTTTATTGTAGATTAAAAATGTCTAAAAATGCTTTATCATCAATACTTGATAAAAACCAATTAACTGATGAGAATTATAATGATTAGAAAAGGAACCTAGATATCGTCTTGTCCTTTGAGAAACTAAAATATGTTCTGACAACTCCTTGTCCTCCCGAGCCTGCGGGAGACTCATCTAATGAGCAATTCCAAGTGTATGACCACTGGAAAGATGCCAATGATCAGGCCCGCTGCTATGTTATGGCCAGCATGAATAATGTGCTGCAGGCTCAACATCAAGATTATGAGATTGCAAAGTAGATCTTGGATAATCTTGAGGACATGTTTGGAGGCCAGACCATGACAAAGCGGCAAGGGGCGCTTCAGAAACTCTTAAACTGTAGACAGATACTGGGGACATCTGTAAAGGAGCATATGATATTGGTCATGGGTTACCTCACTGAGGCTCAAACCAATGGAGCCGACATCGATGCTGAAACTTAGATGACTATGGTCTTTGAGACTCTATCTAAGAAATTTATTCCGTCTAGAGCTACATTTAATTCGAGCAATAGACGAGATATGACCTTGACAGAACTAATGAAACAGTTGCGGGAGTTTGAGCTACTGATCAAGGAGTATCCTGCAGGTGGTGAGGCCAACATGGTAGCTGCTTCTGGTTCTAATTCTAACTCTGGGAATGGAAAGAAGCAACGGGCCAAGAACGAGAAGTCTTCTGTTCCTGCTAACACCAAGAGCAAGAAGAAGAAGAAGAAGAACCCAAAGAAGCTTAAGTGCTTCTTTTGTGGTAAAGTCTGGCATATAAAGAAGCATTGCAAGGACTTCCTTTCCAAAGGAGGTAGGTGTGATCTTCTCTATTTAGAAACTTGTTTGGTTGAGGAATCTAGTGACATTTGGGTCATAGATTCTGGTGCAACTAATCATGTTTGTGTTTCTCTGTAGGGGTTCAAAGAAACAAGAAGTCTGCTACATGAAGACTTCACGCTTCGGATGGGCGATGGATCCTTGGTCTCAGCGAAAGCAGTGGGAGACGTCCATCTTTACTTTGATAACTATAGAAATTTATTTTTGCAAGATTGTTTCATATTCCTAAATTTAAAAGAAATTTAATATCTATATCTTGTTTATTTAAAGACTCCTACGTGGTGTCTTTTAATGAAAAAGTGGTGATTCATAAAAACAAATCTTTTATCTGTTTTGGATGGATGCAAAATAATCTATATTTTATCAAACCTAAGATGGACTTATTTCTTAATGCTGAGATGAATGATAATAACTCTAAAAGACTTAAAACTTCTCACTCTAATAAGACTTATCTTTGGCATTTGTGCCTTAGTCACATTAACCTGAATAGGATTCAAAGGTTGGTGAGGGATGGACCTTTAAGTCACTTAAAGGTGGAATCTATACCTCAATGTGAATCTTGTTTGGAGGGTAAAATGACCAAAAGACCATTTGGGTCTAAAGGCAATAAGGCCGAAGGGGTTCTAGAACTTGTGCGTAGTGATGTTTGCGGACCGATGAACATCCGGGCACGAGAAGGGTATGAATACTTTATCACTTTTATTAGCGATTACTCAAGATATAGGTATGTGTGCCTGATGCACCTCAAAAGCAACACTTTTGACAAGTTCAGGGAGTTTCAGGCTGAAGTGGAAAAGCAATTGGGTAGACCCATAAAGGTACTTCAATCCGATCGAGGTGGAGAATACCTTTCTGATGAGTTCTTGGGACACTTGTTAGAGAATGCGATTTTATCCCATTTGACTGCGCTGGGCACTCTGTAGCAGAACAGCGTAGCAGAAAGAAGAAATAGGACTTTGTTGGACATGGTCAGGTCCATGATGAGTTATTCATCATTACCTTTATCCTTTTGGGGATATGCACTACAAACTGCATGTTATCTTTTGAACAATGTGCCTTCAAAATTGGCCCCTAAAACTCCTCATGAGTTGTGGACAAGAAGGAAGACATCCTTAAACCATATTTGCATATGGGGATGTCCGGCTCATGTCCTGTTTAAGGATCCGAATAAGTTGGAAGCACGTTCAAAAGTTTGCGTGTTTGTAGGATATCCAAAAGGGACAAAAGGGGGTTATTTTTATAACCCAAAGGAAAATAAAGTCATGGTTTCTGCTAATGCAACTTTCCTTGAGGAGAGTTACATGGACGACTTTAAACCTCAAAGCAAAGTGGTGCTTGAGGAGTTAAGAAGTGATAAATCACTCCGCAGGTTTCGACTGAAACTGTTCCGATCAGTGTAGAAAAACCAAACAAACTTGAACAATAATCTCAGGGGCTTCGGCATAGTGGGAGGATCGGGCGTAAACCTGAGAGGTATATGTTCAATGGGGATGTCTTCTTGGCTGAACCAGATGAACATGACAGGGATCCTTATACTTACGCAAAAGCTATGGAGGATGTTGATTCAAAACTCTGGACAGAGGCCATGAAAATAGAGATGAAGTCTGTGGAGACTAATCAGGTCTAGGAGCTTATGGATCTTCCCAAAGGGGTAAAACCCATAGGGTGTAAGTGGATCTACAAAAGGAAAAGAGGAGTGGATGGAAAAGTCAAAACCTTTAAGGCTAGATGGGTAGCGAAGGGTTATACGCAAAAGGAAGGAATCGATTATGAGGAAACCTTTTCACCTGTAGCCATACTTAAGTCCATTTGGATTCTCTTATCCATAGCTGCTGCTCTCGACTATGAGATTTAGTAGATGGATGTCAAGACGGCTTTTCTAAATGGCTATCTTGATGAGTCCATTTATATGGAACAGCCAAATGGGTTCAAGGTCACGGGTCCAGAGGGTAAGGTTTGTAAGCTGCTAAAGTCTATTTATGGACTTAAGCAGGCTTCTCGTTCTTGGAACATAAGATTTGATCAGGTGATCAAGACTTATGGGTTCTCACAAAATGTGGATGAACCATGAGTTTACAAACACATTAAGGATGGGAAGGTGGTTTTTCTACTGCTTTAAGTAGATGACATTCTACTAATTGGCAATGACGTTGGGGCATTGTCATCGGTCAAATTATGGTTGACCAAGTAGTTTGACATGAAGGACTTGGGTGAGGCTAATTTTTTTCTTGGTATCCAGATCTTTCGAGATAGGAAGAACAAAATGATAGTTTTCTCACAGGCTAGCTACATAGATAAAATTCTCAGGAGGTTTGCAACGCAGGATTCCAAGAAAGGTGGGCAACCATCTAGGTCTGGAATTACTCTTTCTAAGAAAGACTCTCCAAAGTCTGATGAAGAAAGAGAATACATGAAGAAGGTGCCTTGTGCTTCAGCAGTGGGTAGTCTCATGTATGCCATGCTTTGCACACGATCAGATATTAGCTATGTGGTCGGGATTGTAAGTCGATTTTAGGCGGATCCAAGACCGAACCACTGGGTTGCGGTAAAGCATATTTTCAAGTACCTGCAAAGGACTCGAGGATATATGCTTGTATATTTGGGTTAGGAGCTGACTCCTTTAGGATATACTGATTCGGATTTTCAATCCTATATGGATTCTAGGAAATCAACTTCGGGGTTTGTGTTTACTCTGGGCGGCGGTGCCATCAATTGGAGAAGTGCAAAGTAAGATTGCACTTCAGATTCAATGATGGAGGCCGAGTATGTGGCAGCTAGTGATGCTTTGAAAGAAGCAGTGTGGCTCCGCAAGTTCCTTAGGGATCTTGAGGTTGTTCCTGGTATGGATAAGGCAGTATCATTGTGCTGTGATAACAGTGCGGTGGTAGATAATGCTAAGGAACCAAGATTTCACAAGAAGAGTAAACATATTGATCGGAAGTATCATGTGATAAAGGAGTTCGTTGAGGGCGGGCATGTCACGGTGTGCAAGATCGCATCAGAGGACAATTTAGCTGATCCATTTACGAAGACACTTATAGGGAGAGTCTTTGAGAAACATGTGGAAGCTATAGGGATGCGAGATTTGCTGTATTTACTCACTTAGTGCAAGTGGAAGATTGTTAGATATGTATGCCCAAAGGAGTAAAAATGCAATACGTTTTTGGAGACATTTTTATCAATAAAGAATTTATTCATTTATATATACCAAATCTTGTCCTCTTTACATTCATATTTGTTGAATGTATGTTAAGCAAATAGTAGTCTGAGACTGTCGGTCTAAACCTTTAAGAATTGGGCATATGATGAACTAATTATGCAGAAGACACGATTCTTAAGGTGACGGTCTAAAACATATGATCCACAATCAAGGGAATAAAGTTGAGTGCTTTATTCATACAAAGATTGTTATGTTGTCTATATCCCTATAGGGAGATGGTTTGTCTTGACCATCAGAGTTGGACTCTGTGAATAGAAACATTAGCACGTTGTCATAGGTGACGATGTGTTAGATCGGGACACAAAGTGAATTGATTTAGATTAATAATTCTGTCTTGGTAAATCGATTCACTTTAGACAATCATTTGTATTGTATCTTAATCCTGAGATGGATAGTGGGCCCGTTGTCTCAACTTGTGCCTTTTGATGTACCAAAAGGTGACTCCCACATCTTAATAGTGGTATGCATGCCGGTACGTTGGAGGCATGACTCTTAATAGCATAGACTTGTTATTCATAGATATGGAATCCATAGCTCCTCTTTAGGAATAATGATATCCTCTTATATGCGTTATCCTATAATTGAAAAACTGGAGCACTTAACCATTTGGATACATAGGTGTAACCAAATGGTATACTATCTTTGGATGGTAAGTTTTCTAATGGTGAGATGCCGATACGTTGGGGGCATGACTCTTAATAGCATAGACTTGTTATTCATAGATATGGAATCCATAGCTCCTCTTTAGGAATAATGATATCCTCTTATATGCGTTATCCTATAATTGAAAAACTAGAGCACTTAACCATTTGGATACATAGGTGTAACCGAATGGTATACTATCTTTGGATGGTAAGTTTTCTAATGGTGAGATAATGGAACGTAAGATAAATATAATCAGGAAGGTAAGACAGAACTTGTCCTTAAGCTGATTATGGATTATCATATGGGGATACGATACACTTTGATATGTCATTGAGACTTAGCTATATGGGCTTCGTAATTCTATAAAGTTCAAGAGTGCAGGTCCAAGTAGGGCCGGCAATACGGGTTGCGACATGACAACACGACACGAATCCAACACTTTTTTTGCGGGTTAGTGTCAAAAAATTTGACCATGGGTCATTTTAGTGTCGACCTGAAACTGACCTGTCAAAAAACGGGTCGTGTTCGGGTCAACCCGTCTGACACTAAAATGACCCGTTTCTGACCCGTATTTAATTAATTAACTTTAAAAAAATTAATATTATTTCATATATATTATAAGCTCTTAAAATATCAAACCCTACCTCTCTTATCACTCATCTTCTTGTTGAAGTGGTATGAAACTTTTCTAATTTTATTTTTTTAATATTATATATATTAATGTGGGCGGGTTAGAGGCAGGTTGCGAGTCATAATCGGGTTACGGGTCAAAAAAGGGTCACGGGTCATTATTTTTTGGCACTGTACATAAGAAACGGGTTGACACGGGTCGTTTTTGTGTCAACCCGTGTCAAAACGGGTCACGTTCATGTCACGGGTTGGGTTAGTGTCGACCTAATTTTGTAAAAATTAACTCCAACCCGACACGAACCCGACCCGTTAACCCGTTTTGCCACCCCTAGCTCCAAGCTTTTAGTGGAATAACGTTAGAGTTAATAATTGTGAAATGTATATCTGGGATATTGGGTTTCATAATTATCGAGAGCTTGAACTTTATAGGTCCATTTTGGTCCTCTTTGCTAGCTCACAAAATCCTGTAATGATATGGCGTGCTTTTTCAATAATTGGTGACTTATGTCGGATTTATCGGATTGGTTTAAAATTTGAAAGAATCAAATAATTCATGTCTGTTTATTGGTTGAATTAATTTTATAATAAAATTAATTTAAGATAAACTTGTTGAATTATTGGGATCGGATAATTCTTGTCTGTTTATCGGTTGATTTAATTGGATAAATTAAATCAAGATAAACTTGTAGAATTATTGTGAATTGATTTATTTTCTTAGAGATTATCTTGATAAAGTTTGTTTTTATCAAATAACTTCTCTATTGTGTTATTTGAATCAAAACTGAGACTTTATCCTATAAAATCTTGGGTGGAAAATAAAAGATTCACGGAAATATTTACGCGGCAGTTCAGCCTGCCGATCTACGTGTTTGGCCTGCCGATCAGCAAGAAATAAGATAAAGCGTTTTCACACAGATCTTATTAGATATTGATCCAAACTTGATTCTGTTTCAAGTTTTTGAGACCTAATCTGATAAGGACTGACCCCAAGACCAATCGCTATATAAAGGGAGTAAGTCTCATGAGTTACTTAGATCAATTGAGAGATTAAGAGTGACACTCTTCTGGTGAGCATCTGAAAAACTCCCTGAGAGCTTTTGTTCACAAATCATGAACACTAGCTTTAGGTTCTCTCGATTGGTTAAAAGGAGAGTCACCGGTGGAAGAGCTGTACGTGTGAGCCCACACTCACTCCGGTCGTGGATAGAGAATAATAAAGAAGACTAGTTGGTTGAGGCTCTTCTGGGACGTTACTTCTCTTCACGGATTGCGGAGGTTCTTCGGCACACAAAGGTTAGTAAGATCTGTTTAATTTATAAATATAGCATGTCAAACTTGTGTTTTGAAAAAATACTCTGATGTTAAAATTTTAAAAAATTCCCGCTACACACCTCACACTGTTTTTTTCCAACATAAGATCGATGCCAGGTTTTGAGGGTGAGAGCTTAGCACATTGGCATAGCACTAACACTTGTCACATTTTTTGGCACACTTGTGAGCATCCTTTTTCAGGGTAGGCTAGTGGTATCTGTTAGATGCATATGCCCTAAGCAGTAAAAATATAATATGTTTTTAGAGACATTTTTATCAATAAAGAATTCACTTATTATCGATATACTAAATCTTGTACTCTTTACGTTCATATTTGTTGAATGTATGTTAAGCAAACAAAAGTCTAAGACTGTCGATCTAAACCTTTAAGAACTGGCATATGATGGACAGATTATGTGGAATATACGATTCTTAAAGTGACGGTCTAAAACATAAGATCCGCAATCAAGGGAATAAAGTTGGGCATTTTTTTCATGTAAAGATTGTTATGTTGTCTATATCGCTAATGGGAGATGGTTTGTCTTGGCCATCGGAGGTGGACTCTGTGAATAGAAACATTGGCACATTGTCATAGGTGACAATGTGTTCGAACGGGACATAAAGTGAATTGATTTGGATTAATACTTCTGTCTCAACAAATCGATTCACTTTAGGCAATCATTTGTATTGTATCTTAATACTAAGATGAATAGTCGGCCCATTGTCTTAACTTGTGTCTTTTGATGTCCCAAAGGGTGACATCCATATTTTTATAATGGTACACAAGTCGGTACATTGGAGGTATGACTCTTGATAGTGTAGACCTGTTATTCATAGATATGAAATCCATAGCTCCTCTTTAGGAGTAGTGATATCCTCTTATAAGCGTTATCCTATAATTAGAAAACTGGGGCACTCAACCATTTGGATACATAGGTGCAACCGAATGGTGCACCGTCATTAGATGGTAAGTTTTCCGATGATAAGATAATGGAACGTAAGATAAAAATAATCAGGAAGGTAAGATAAAACTTGTCCTTAAGCCGATTATGGATAATCCTAGGGGGATACGATACACTATGATATGACATGGAGACTTAACTATACAGGCTTCGTAACTCTATATAGTTCGAGAATACAGCTCCAAGCTTTTAGTGGAGTAGCATTGGAGTTGATAATTATGAAATGTATATCTGGGATATTGGGTTTCATAATTAGTGGGAGCTTGAACTATATAGGTCCATTAGGTCCCCTTTGCTAGCTAACAAAAATCTTGTAACGATATAGCATGTTTTTTCAATAATTAGTGACTTATGTCAGATTTATCAAATTGCCTAAAATTTGATAAAATAAGATAATCCATGTCTGTTTATTGGTTGAATTAATTTTGTGATAAAATTAATTCAAGATGGACTTGTTGAATTATCAGGATCAAATAATTCATATCTATTTATCGGTTAGATTAATTTTGAATTAATTTAAGATAAACTTGTTGAATTATTAGGAATATTTATTTTCCTAAAGATCATCTTGATATGTTTTAATCAGATAACTTCTCTATTGGGTTATTTAAATTAAAACTGAGGCTCTATCCTAAGAATCTCAGGTAAAAAATAAAGATTCATATGGATCTTTTATCGGAGGTTCGGTAGGCCAATCTTTAAGTTTGGCCTACCGATTGAGGAGGTTCGATAAGCCGATCTACTAGTTTGACTTGTTGACCGACGATAAAAGGATAACGCATTTCTATGTAGATTTTATCAGATATTGTTTCTGATTCGAATTTTTGAGGCCTTATCTGATAAGGACTGACTCTTCGACCCAACCTCTATAAAAGCATAGTAAGTCTCTTTATCATTTAGATCAATTGAGAGATTAAGAGTGAAACTCTGATGGTGAGATTCTGAAAAGTCCCTGAGAGCTCTTGTTCACAAATTATGAACACTAGCTTTGGGTTCTCTCAATTGGTTGGAAGGAGAGTCATTGGGGAAAGGCTGAACGACATGAGCCCACACTCACTCCGATCGTGGATAAAGAATAGCAAAGAAGACCAGTTGATTGAGGCTCTTTTAGAACATTACTTCTTTTTACAGATTGCAGGAGTTTTTCGGCATTTAGAGGTTAGTAAGATCTGGTCAATTTATGCATATAGCATGTCAAACTTGTGTTTTGAAAAATACTCTAATATAAAAATTTTAAAAATTCCACTATGTACTATTTTTTCAATAGTATCCCTGTCTTAGTGCTTTATGTGCAAACAACTATCCTCCCGAATGATTCCTACACAAGCCTTCATGTATCTCTAGAAGTACTTTCAACCCTTCATCCTTAGTGTGGCAGCAGAGAAGAGGGGTGGAATTACCTCGATGGTAGAGCTTATTGTCATGCATCAAGTAGCATACCGACCTATAAGGGGTCCTTTTGTCCTCTAAAGGATCAGAGGGTAGCTCTCTGTTCAAAAGGTACAAGATTATAGGAGTAATCCAATTGTCCCTTTGGTCTAACACCATTGCACCCTTCGCTTATTCCTATTGGATGGTGAGAAGTTCTAGAATTTCCACAGGGATAACTCTTGGTAGCTCAGAATCTTTGGATGTGGCCAGCGAAGCTAACATATCCGCATTGCCCTTTTTAGTACATGGTCTTGACTTCCTAAGATTGGAACTTTGAAAGTTCTTCCTTGTCTTTCTGAAAGTATTTGAGCATTGTCCCATCTTTCGTCTTGTAATCATCTAAGATCTAGTTCACAACGAGTAGAGAATCATTGTAAATTCTCAAGGGATCAACCTTTATGTGGTAGGCAAGCTTTAATCCCGCAAGCAATGCTTCGTACTTGGCCTCATTACTTAAAGCTTTAAATTTGAACCTTACTGCCGTTGTGATCTTGTGGCTTTCAGGGCTTACCAACCCTTGCGCTCACGCTATGCTCATTTGAGGAACCATTGACATATAACTCTCATTTCAGCTTGCTTTCCTATACATTTTCAATGTTTTTTGGTTGAGTTCTCAACTCAGCTACAAAGTCTCTAGGGCTTGCCCTTTGATTGTCATTCTAGGCTGATATTCAATATCATATTGACTTAGCTTGATCGACAATTTCAACAGTTGCCCAGAGGCTTCTGGTTTTTTGTAGTTCTTGTCTTAAAGGATAGTTTGTTAACACTACTACCCTATATTGTAGGAAATACCTCTTCAATTTCCTTATTGACATAATTAGGGCTAGGCCGAGCTTTTCCATTTCAAGATACCTCGTCTCTACTTCAAGCAATTGTGTGCTTGCATAATAGACTAGCAGTTAGGTCTTTCCTACCTATCTAATCAAAACAAAACTTAGAGCATGAGGTAAGACGGCCAAATAAATCTACAAAGTTTCTCTCGGTAGAGCTTTAGAAAGCAGAGAGGGCTTTCCCAGATAGCCTTTTAGGCTTCTAAATGTATCATTGTATTCATCTATCTATTCAAAGGGTTTTATTCCTCTTAGGATGTCAAAAAATGGAACGCACTTTTTGGTTGCTCTAGAGATAAAGCGGTTAAGTGCGGCCACATATCCCATAAGGTTTTGTACTTCTTTGGGCTTCAAGGGGGCCTTTATATCCAACAAGGCTTAGATTTTTTCTAGGTTAGCCTGTATTCCTCACCTGTTGGAAAATGAGTATGTAGCAAAATTTTAAAAAATATTTTATATCAAAGTATTTTTCAAAACACAAGTTTGACAAACTATATATATAAATTAATCAAATCTTACTAACCTTTATATGCTGAAGAGCTCCAGCAATCAGTGAAGTAAAGAACATTATAGAAGAGCCTCAATCAATTGAGAGTGTGTGTGGGCACACATCGTACACCTTTACCTCTGGTGACTCTCCTTCTAACCAATTGAGAAAACCTATAGCTAAGGTTCTTGATTGTGAATAATAGCTCTCGGGGAGTTTCAGAATTTCTTAAACTAGAGTACTTACTCTAAACTTCTCAACTGATTTAAATAACTAAGGAAACTCACTCCTTATTTATAGAGGTCGGACCCAGGGTTAGTTATTATCAAATAAGGCCTCAAAAATTTGAATCTGGATTAACTTCTAATGAAATCAAGTCTAAAACGTGTAATTAGATAATCGTTAGATCGGCAGTCTGAACTAATGTATCAGCTTGCCGAACTTACCCTATTGGCAGGCTGAACTAGCAGATCAGCCTATTAAACTTACGATAATATGATCCTAGAGAATCTTTTATTTTTCATCTAAGATTCTTTAGATAGAGCCTCAATTTTAATTCAAATAACCCAATAGAAAAGTTATTTGATCAAAACAGTCATATCTAGATAATCTCATAGAAAATAAAATATTATCTCAATAATTCAACATGTTTGTCTTGAATTAATTTACAAAGTTAATTCAACTAATAAACAGACATGAATTATCTGATCCTATCAAATTTCAGTCTCGTATCGTTACAAGATTTATTATGAGCTAGCAAAGAGGGACCTGACGGACCTATATAATTCAAGCTCTGATAATTATAAAATATAATATCCCAGATACATATTTTACAATTATCAACTCTAACGCTACTCTACTAAAAGCTTAGAGCTGCACTCTCAAACTATATAAAATTACGAAGCTCCAAATAAGCTAAGTGTCCACGACATATCATAATATGTCGTATCCCCATAGGATATTCATAACTAGCTTAAGGATAAATTCTGTCTTACCTTCCTAATTATTTTTATCTTATGTTCTGTTATCTCACCATTGGAAAACTTACTATCCAAAGACAATATACCATTTGTTTACACCTATACATCCAAATGGTTGAGCGCTCTAGTCTTCCAATTACAAGATAACACGTATAAGAGAATATCATTGACTCTATCAATAGAACTATGGATTTTATATCTATGAATAACCGGTCTACACTATCAAGAGTCATATTTCTAATGTACCGGTATGCGTACCATCATAAAGTCAAGATGTTACCTTTTGGTACATCAAAAGACATAAGTTAAGATAATAGGCCCTTTAATCATTTCAGGATTAAGACATAACACATATGATTATCCTAAGTGAATTAATTTGTACAAATAGAATTATTAATCCAAATCAATTCAACTTTATATCCCAATCTAATACATCGTCACCTATGACAATGTACCAATGTTTCTACTCGAGGAGTCCCACTCCGATGGCCAAGACAAGCCATTTCCCGTTAAGAATGTAAACAACATAACAATCTTAGCATAAATAAAACACCCAATTCTATTCCCTCGATTGTGGATTTTATGATTTAGACCATCAACTTAGAATCATGTCTTTAGCATAATCTGTCTATCATATGCATAATTCTTAAAGGTTTACACTGACGGTGTTAGACTTTTATTTGTTTATCATACATTCAATAAATACGAATGTAAAAAGGACAACATTTGCTATATGAATAATGAATAAACTCTTTATTAATAAGATGCCTCTAAAAATATATTACAACATTTTACTCCTTAGGGCATCATGTCCAACATCACCTGCTAACCATCAATCCTAGAAATTTCCCCAATGCCACACCGAATGCACATTTTAGAGGGTTGAGATTCATCTTGTACTTTCTTAAAATGTTGAACATTTCATCTATGAAAGCTTGCCTTCACTAATTTGTCTAACATGCCATCCATGTACACCTCTGTTGTCTTTCTGTTTGGCGAATATTTTATTTACCAAATGTTGATATATTACCCTAACATTTTTAAATCAAAGGGCATGACGAGATAACAACACAACCCCCTATCAATGATAAAGGAAGTATCGTCTTAGTCTTATGGATGCATGTGAATTAGGTTGTAGCCTGAAAAAGCATCCATGAAGCTTACCGGCTCATGCCCAGCAGTGGCGTCAACCAACTATCTATTCGCGGTAGAGGGAAGCTGTCTTAGGATAAGCCTTATTCAAGTCACTGAAGTCTATACATGTTCTCCACCTCCCGTTGAGCTTTCAAACAAGGACGGGATTTGAGATCTAGTCAAGGAAGTGCGATTCCCTAATAAACCTATTTTTCTCTAGTTTGTCGACCTCTTCTCTAAGCACCTTGTACCTCTTTGGGTTCATGGGTAGCCTCTTTTGCCTATTTGGAACGTAACTTAGGCTTGATGTTCAAGCAATGGTTGGCGACCTCTGGGTCTATTCCCTCCATATTCTCATGGGTCCATGCTAATACATTGAGATTCTTGCTAAGAAACCTCTTTAATTCATCTAATGCACTATTGCTCAGTCCCAACCCAATTCTAAGAATCTTGAGGAGTCCCCTTCATCTAAGGCCATCTCTACCAGATTTCTGCGAGTTCTGTGCCGATTACCTCTTCTACTAATCTTAGGTCTATGTTTTCCACTAGGGATCTTCCATGCACCATTCTCACCTCCATCCTTCGAGGTTGGCATAACCATAGATAACGTCATCATATGTTAGCCTTGACTCATACTGGTTTCCTCTCATACCGCCCACCCCTTGGGAAGTAAGAAACTTCACTTTTTGGTGATAGATGGAGATTATAGCTTTCAAGGCCCTCAATGTTGGCCTCTTTATCACTGCATTATACGGGTCTCTGCCTTTGGTTACCAAAAAATTTGACATGATTTTTGTTGTTCTTGGGTTTTCCCCCATTGTGACTGATAGCGTAATTGTTCGTTTGCGTATTACGTTATCCCTAGTGAACCCGTATAGTGGCCGAGAAATCGGTGTTGTTTAATCCAAAGAAATTTCCATCTTGCTCAAGCAGTTTGTGTAATTAATGTCAATCGATCTACCATTGTCCACCAAGATTCGACACACTTAATAGATCCCAATCATGGCCTCAATCACCAAGGCATCATTTTGAAGAAAATGGACACAATGGGCATCCACCTCTAGAAAGGTTATTTCTGTTTCCTCATACCTCGACTCCTTAACAAGCATGTTCGTCGACACGTTCTAACACCTATTCTTTGAGCTTTCTCTCACTTCTCAGGCATAGTTCTTGTGAGACCTTCGGGAATCTCCACCAAGGATCACCCCCCAAAGATGGTACAAATCACCCCTATGGGTGTGTTATCCTCATTTAGTCATCTGTCTCCTTCCTTTCATGGTCAATCATTCCTTTTATTGTTTGCACGACCGTTTCCTCTATTATTTCTTTTACTCCTATCGCCCCTATATTCTTGTAGTTTTCCTTCCCTATCAGCCTCTCTATCTCGTCCTTTAGGCTAATACACTGGTTGGTGTTGCGCCACATTGCCATGAAACCGGCAATACTTAGCTTGATTATGCTTGTTTGGGCTCGACTTAATTGGGGGAGGATGTTGGACATAGGGTTGGTCACTAATTTGGTGGTAGATATCACCTTTGTTGAAGCCAACTTTTGCTACCTTCCTATTCCTACCGCTTGGTGCTATCCGTGATAACTCGATTCTAAGGGATTGGCAAAGGTCATAGACTGGTAACGTCAAGCCATCATGCCCCTGAGGGTTCCCTTTTTCTTACCTCCATTACTTACTATTTAAGTGCTACCACTATTGCTTCCCCATCATCTTTGAAGGTTAGACCTTTGACCTCGTCCTGGCTGATGTAGCCTCTAGCCCTGTCTAGGAATTCTCGGTGTATTTTGGGTCCCTTGCAGTCAAGATCATCCTTGAAGGGGATGTCTATCTACATATTGCTTAAGGCTCCTATAAGCGCGATGTCTTTCGAGATTCCTCCCATCACAGCCACTTCCTTAGTGAATCTCGCGAGCCAATCCTTCAAGGATTCATTCGGCTTTTGAGTAAGGAAGCTCAACTTTTTTTAGCTGGTGGTTGAGATCTTACCCCCACAAATCTATTAAGGAATGCTACCTTCAACTCTTGGAAGCAAGTTATACTTCCTGCCTTCAACTTCCAAAACCATCTTCTTGTGGGTCTTGATAGGGTCTAGAGGTTTAACTTCTCCGAAAGAGGTTTTTCCATATGGAAGGAGTAAATGAAGTTGTGTACCTTATTTGGTGAACATCGAGCTTCTCTTCCAAACTTCCAACATGGCTCGCAAGTCACTTAATCTGGCCTGCGAGGAGTCCCAGCAATGCATAGATTTGTTGGCTTACTTGCTGAGCTATCATGTTGGGATCGACCTGTGGGCTGTTTAATGGTTGGTCAACAGTTGGTTGATAGACAAGATTGGGGTCATTTCCCATTGATGCAGCTCTCCTCATGCGTAGGTAGTCCCCAAATCTCTTTTTTCCTAAGCTAGTCCCTTAAGTAGCCCATGGTCCTTGCCGAGGTTGCATCTGGTCTAATGCTATGTCTAAGGGGAAGTGGTGGTAGACCTGTGTTTTGCCTTTGCTTATTCAGCTGACCTGCTTCTTGAAATCGAGCCTATTCTACTCTCCTCCTTCATTCTTGGCTACCTATAGAGTTAGCCCTTCCTTGATGGCCACCCTCAGTCTAGCCAATTCCCTCAGGGTTACCTTGTTGGCCAGCATTTTGGCCACCAGCTTGGTTCCCTTAGTCTTCTTGGTCATCACTTGAAGGGTTATCGCCTTGATCTTGAAGGCCATCTAGGGCTATTGAAATTTTTTGAGTAGTTCACTCATTATATCCACCTTTTTTTTTTTCTAGCAAGGTAGTTCGTGAAGGCTGTCTACCTCTTCTTGATCCTCCAACGCCACCACCAAATGATTTATCACCTCTTTAGATGATAAAGTTGTTTACGTTGGCACCGATACGGTTGGTGTGGGTGGTCACCATGATGATGATGGTTGTTCATCTTCAAAAGATAAAGGCCCTCCTTCTAGCACCAATTGTTGATGGTGGAAAATGATCAATAAGGTGTTTGGTATAGTGGTGGGAACCATTAGTTAAAACTATTTTTACTGTAACATATGAAAGTTTTATACTGTAGTAACTTTTTTCCTTTTACTATAGCATGTGAGAGTTTTATACTGCTCATAACTGATATAGTGTTTAAAACCACTCCTTGCCAAACAACATGCAACTAATAATGCTCACAAATCACTCACGGTTCCCACGGATTAATGCAATAAAAATGAAAAATGATGAAAGTAAGGAGCAAACACACAAATTTATAATAGTTCACTCTTTAATAAGATCCGGCCACTGTATTTTTCCTATCAAGAGTTCGTATATTTTTCCTATCAAGAGTTGGTATACAATACACTCAAATTTCTAGAAATGAAAGCATGGTGATACTATTTTTTTATTCGGAAGAGGAGAGTTCCTTCCCCGTTTTTTCTCTTCTTCATATCTCCCTTTATAAGGTATTGCATTATTATTAAAAATGATAAGAATATTGCTAATGCGGCAAGAATCTTTGTATTCTATGCCAGCCTTTGCGCGTGGTATCTCTCCACGTGTAGAGAGTGTATCGATTTCCATGCTAGTGGTCTTAATTTCAGATGCACTATCTTAACTGCTGGTCCTACTTATTTTGTATGTTCTTGAAATGATGAGTGCAATAATGGACGGAGGATACGGAGCTTATTTAACCTCGACTTTATCTTAGAGCGGCAAGGCCTATCGATCATCTCGACTTCTACTCTATTTCAAATTTAATGGACCAAATTGAGATTTTCATTGATCCCGTCTTCAGGCCTTGGGCTGTCGAGATCTTCTACAACAACCATGCTAGATCTTGTAAGAAAATATTTGCAATTTGTTTACTTCTACCGCCAATTATTGAGATGGAATCTAAAATTGCATTCATTGTCAACATCTTCAGTCGCACAAGTAACATATTTAAATATATATAAAGAAAACATAATCCAATTTTCAACACTCCCTTGCAAAAGAACACCACAAGCTAGTGCTTTTCCTTTCCTTTGATAGCTAAGGCTACCTCAAGTAAAAGGGGGACAGCATTTTCGGGAATTATATGATAAAAAGGAATTCTATGACATCTTTCTTTCAAAAGCATCAAATATGAATTTGAACACAAATTGCCATTTGCGAGAAGTTGTCGTTGAACCCCACTTGTGTCGTGACTCGTGAAACGGGGCATAGAGGAGCTTAAACCATTAAATACCCTGCCGTTTACAACACTTCGAGGAAAACATGTTATAGGACCTTAGACCAAAGCTTTATCATCGAAAAGCTTTTCCAAGCCCATTTTGGCCCTTGGAGATCTGAGTGTAGAAGCACACAAAAATCTTCATTTTCGCCACATAACAAACTACCAGTATCACTAATTTTCTTTATTATTAAACCAAAACAAACTATGAAACAACAAAATGATTAAAGGAATCAAGAACATCTTCGATTGAAAAGGAAAGACGTTGTTCAGTGCTTAAGGAAGTTAAACTAATAATGTTACCATACAACCAAATACTACAACACCACCACCTTTACTAAATATAAAATTATTAAAAAAAAAAAAGGGAAATTATATAAAAGAACTTCACCAAAAATATAAACAAGATCCATTACATCTCCCTAACCCCCAACACGATATATCCTCTAAGTAGTATTACAAAAGAGTAATTTCCTTCCTCAAAAAAAAAAAAAAAAAAACATATCCATAAGATTAGCTTCCCAAAAAAAAAAAAAAGAAAAAGAAAACAGAACCAGAAAATCATCTATCACATCACTTTCCAGGATTCCAGAGTGGGAAAGCTCGGAAAAGCATCGAAGTTCAAACCTCCACCACCACTACCTCCTCCTTCGGTAAAAGAAGACACCATCGCCGGCACCGATCCTCCGGCGGCGTCCACTAGGGACGTCGCCGCCGTCGTGGAGCCCACTGGAGAAGTCTGCTGGCTTTGCTGATTGCTGTGATGGTCCAGAAGCAGCGCTGACGTGTCAAGCGTCGGGAGATACGCGCCGGTGACCGGAAACCTACCGCCACATGCTCTCTGCGGCTCGGGCTTGAGGATCGGCGTCGCTACCGAGTTGAACTGAGCCGCCGCGCCGCCGAATTTGACCCCGGTGACCTGCTGCACCATCTGGCGGAAGTTTGCCGGGTCAGCTGTGATGAACGTCGTCTGCGAGCGTTTCGTCGCGCGGGATTTCCTCTTCGAGATCTTCCCTCCGGCGACAGCGTGCGGAGCCGCTCCGCGCTGTCGTTTGGGAGGTGTGGCGGCGGCGGACGAAGGCGTGTCGGGATCCGAGCCGGAGAGGCCGGAGACAGTCGGAGTAGTGGTCTGGACCGGTTTGGGGCCGAAGATGTCGGCCAAGAAGGCGGCGTCGGAGGAAGGAACGACGACCGGCTCTAGAGATTTCTGGAGGGCTTTGGTTAGGGTCTCGGTGTCGCGAGAGAAGAGCTCGGAGAACAAATAGTCGTTCAAAGTGGGCCTGAAGGCCCATGGGTCGATACTGGCCAAGTTCTCCGACGAAGCCATTTTCTTTTATCGTATCTTATAAATTTAAACACCAAAAGAGTATATAAATACACTCAAAGAGACAAAAAAGAGGGAACAAACAAGGTTGGAATTGGAATCAGAGCATTTTTAGAATTTTCATTAGCGTTGGGGGTGAGAACTTGTGAAAATGGAATTGGGAGAGAAGAGTAGAGAAGAAATGAAATGGGAGAGAGGAGGAAGAGGGTGAGGGGATTAAATAGGACGGTGCAGATATAAGAGAGAGGAGAGAGAGTGCGGGATTGTGTGTGTCTGTGTTTTGTTTTTTTTTTTTTTTCGGTTTTTGGTTTATTGGGCAGAGACTAAGAAACCGCGTTGTTCAGAGGAGGACGAGGATGGGGACACGCGTCACTGGTTTGTACGGATGAAAGAAAGCTTACTAAGCTCGGCTTAAGCTATCAGAGGGGGAAAAAAAAAGCTCAGCTTAAGCAAAGCTGAGCTAGCGATTTGTATATAGATAGAGCCGAAGCTAACCATGGTTCGTTTGTTTTTTCATTGTTTTTTTTTCTTTTTTTTTTTTGGGGAAACCATGGTTTGTTTGGGTTCATTGTTTTGAACATGAACGTTTCTATTCAACCCAGTAATGTAGGGGTTCTATCCTTTTACATGGATGTGAGTTTCATCCATAGGTCCCATCTTGACAACCATGCAGATAGAGCCCACCCCAATGTGAGATAAAAGAGCTCCCACCTGATGCAGTTATAAATCATTTTTTAACATAAAGAACTTTGAGCAGTTGGATACATCAACGATTTAGGCTCTAGTTGGAAAGTAGGAATGATAGAAAAAAGGTTAGTAGGATAGAGAGAATTATGATAATTTGTTGTGTTATTTGATGAAGGAGTGTTAAAAGTGTAAATAAGAGATATTTGTATTTGTTGTGTTATTTGATGAAGGACTGTTAAAAGTGTAAATAAGAGATATTTGTGTAACTATTGTGTTATTCTTATAATTATTTTCTAATAGCTTACTTTAAAAGGTAAAAAAAATATTTTTTTAAGAGAAAATTTGTACTAGTGGTCCTAAAAGTTTTTTGCAGGTGACAATTTGATCTTTATTCTTTTATTTTTAATGAAACAACTCCCAAACTCTTTTAGCGCTTTCAATCAAGCCCTTTCCATATGCTTTTGTCAAATTTTTAACAAAATGAATCATGTGCAACACAGGTGATCGAACATGTGACAGTATTTTAGTAAAATAAAGTAATTTATGATTTAATAAAAATAAAAAAGAATATTATGGGCTTGTTTGGGAGGGCTTTCTAGAAGTTACTTTAGCTTCTTGAGTTCAAAAGTTGCTTTCGGAAGTGTTTGGATGCTCTGCCAAAAGTGTTTTGGCTTCCTAGAAATACTTCCAATAAAAGCTACAAATTGTAGTTTTTCAAAAATTCACTTCTAAGACAGATTTTAAAACATGTACTGGAGATTTCATAAGACATTATGAACTTTACTATAACATTTTTATTATTAATAAAAAAATTAACCTTTTTGACTTATTTAAGCTCTTTTAAAACATGTTTCCAAATACTTACTGAAAAGTCATAGCTTTTGATTCTCTTCTTCTACTCGATAACAACACAAGAAAAAAGTTGTACTAAATAGGGCCTGCATGCCTAACAACCTTATAAATTAGAGAGAGAGAAAAGTCGATGGTGAGGAAGGGGTAAGGATAGCAGTGCTACTGTTGGGTCTGGGCAGTATGATCTCACGATTGTTGGGGTTGCTTTGTGCCGTGATGGTTAGGGTGGGGCTACAACAATCTTAGGACAGTTTGGGAAGGCTCTTGATATTACGGTTTGAGCGAGGCTCAGCCGCACGAAGGATAGGATGGATTGACGAGGCGTACAAAGGAGAGGTATCTTTAGGGCTTAGCTCACGCAGAGGACGAAAGGTATCATTGGATTTGTAAAAGTTTTAACTTGTGGTTTGATGATTAAATGTAGTTTTTATGTAGTCGGTCCAAATCATGTTTCTTTAGAGAGCAATACTATTTGTCCCAATGGGCTATGACCCTACCTTCTCTCACCTATAGGACTCACTTAGGTCCCATAGGTGGGGTCCAGCCCTTGTGAGTGGGTGGTGTTAGGATAGATTCCCTTAATGCATATGATGTTTTGTAAAGGACACATCAATAAATAAATCAAGTGAATTTTTTATTATTTTTGTGTGCATGTATTTTGAATACTTTATGAATATCATTAAAACTTCATAATTATCCACTTGAATTTAAATATTATATATAAATGTTACGTATAAGAGGATAATATTTGAGGATGATATTTATGTTGTTAAATAAGTACATAGAGGAATTTTAAAATTTTTTTAAGAAAACCTTTTCTATATGACGAGTTAGACATGCTATATATCATAAAATGTTTTTAGACCTTCGTTCCTTAGTAAATGAGTAATTGCACTTCTAGCAAAATTAAACTAACAAAATTGCTATGAGAGAATTATGTCTGAAAAGAGCCTTAACCAACTGGTTTTCTTTGTAAATCTCTTTTTTACGACCAGAATACGAGTGGGCACATGTTGTTCGCTTCTCCTCTTGGTAACGATCCTCCTTCCAACCACAAGAAAAAACCAAGAATTTTTGTTCTTGACATTAATCAATAGCTCTATGTGAGCTTCATAGTTTCTCTCTCTATACTCTTTTTAAATTTATCAAGTGATCTAATTAACAATAGGAATAACTGTCAAATTTATAGTGGTTGATAAGGCAATCATTCTCCTCATATAGGGCTTTATAATACATCACTGGGCTAAAATCCCGCAACAAAATGTGTAAGATGTTTTTATTGATGTGGCAAGGCTAGTCGACTGATCCTTGAGTATGTTGGTCAATCGGTTGGTCTAAGATGACCTAGTGTCATTGTTTTCAAAGCTCTAGTCTACTGACCCAATTCACTGGTCAGTTTGGTTATGACCTGATTGGATGATTTCCTATTCTATTTGATCTGGTAATCTTTTATAGAGTCTCAATTTAGTTTTTAAACCCAATGTAGAAGATATATGATTAAAGCAACCATATGCCAATGATCCCATATTAAATAAAATATACATAAATAATTTAACATGTTTATCTTGAATTAATTCATAAAATTAATTCAATCAATAAATTAACATTAACTATTACAATTCAATCAACCGAATATGAGCCTATCATAGAATAAACATAAGTTATAAATTTGTAGGAAAAAAATGTTGCAACATTACATGAAAACGTGTGAGCTAGCAAAGGGGAATTAATGGACATATATGTTGGAAAAACAATAAGTAGCAAAATTTTAAAAATTTTGAAATCAAAGTTTTTTTCCAAATAACAAATTAGACATACTATGTATATAAATTAATAAAAGATCTTACGTACCTCTTAGAATTGGACCCGCACTTCTGATAGGAAAAAGTTCCATTGAACTACTATCGAGAATCGTATCCAGAAAGCTTCAACCAATTAGTCATCTTTACCATTCTCTTTTCCACTACCGGAGTACGAGTGGGCACTTGTCATTCAATTCTCCTCCTTGGCAATATCTCCTTCCAAGCACATAAGAGAAAATCAACGGCTAAGGTTCCAGATGATGAACAATAGCTCTTTGGGAGTTTCAGAATTTCTCTCACAAGAATACCCTCTCTAAATTTCTTTGGTGATGTAAGTAACAATAAGAACAAGTGCCCTATTGATAGTAGGTGGCTTGGAGTTAATTCCACTCAGATAAGGCTTCTAAATTTGAAACAGGAACGACATCGCATCAAAAAGTGCAAAAACATGTAACATGGTTTATGCTAGGTCGACATGTCAAAACTGGCCATCGACATGCCGATCCTCACCATCGGCTTGCCAATCTAGACCATTGGCATGCCGGCCGTATCAATTTGCATAACGATTTACTGCCCCACTGGCCTACCAGAACTCGAGCACCGGACTATCAAACTATTGCATTGGCCTATAGAACTTGGGCACCGGCCTACTGCCTAACACTGATCTGGAGGTCTTTATAGATCTTATTTTGTTAGACATGTATGCCCTAAGGAGTAAAAATGTAATATGTTTTTGGAGATATTTTTTTATCAATAAAGAATTTATTCTTATATATACCAAATCTTGTCCTCTTTACGTTCATGTTTGTTGAATGTATGATAAGCAAACAGTAGTCTGAGACTGTCAGTCTAAACCTTAAGAATTGGGCATATGATGGACTGATTATGCGGAAGACATGATTCTTAAGGTGACGGTCTAAAACATATGATCCGCAATCGAGGGAATAATGTTGGGCGCTTTATTCATGTAAAGATTGTTATGTTGTCTATATCCCTTTTGGGAGATGGTTTGTCTTGACCATAGGAGTTGGACTCCGTGAATAGAAACATTGGCGCTTTGTCATAGGTGACAATGTGTTGGATCGGGATATAAAGCGAATTGATTTGGATTAATAATTCTGTCTTGGCAAATCGATTCACTTTAGACAATCACTTGTATTGTATCTTAATCCTGAGATGAATAGTGGGCCTGTTGTTTCGACTTGTATCTTTTGATGTGCCAATGACTGACTCCCACATCTCAATAGTGGTATGCATGCCGGTACGTTGGAGGCATGACTCTTGATAGCGTAGACTTGTTGTTCATAGATATGGAATCCATAGCTCCTCTTTAGGAGTAATAATATCCTCTTATATGCGTTGTCCTATAATTGAAAAACTAGAGCGCTCAACCATTTGGATACATAGGTGTAACCGAATGGTATACTATCTTTGGATGGTAATTTTCTAATGGTGAGACAATGGAACGTAAGATAAAAGTAATCAGGGAAGGTAAGACAGAACTTGTCCTTAAGCCGATTATGGATTATCATATGGGGATACGATACACTTTGATATGTTATGGAGACTTAGCTACAAGAGCTTCGTAATTCTATAAAGTCCGAGACTGCAGCTCTAAGCTTTTAGTGGAGTAGCGTTGGAGTTGATATTTGTGAAATGTATATCTGGGATATTGGGTTTAATAATTATCATGAGCTTGAACTTTATAGGTCCATTTTGGTCCCCTTTGCTAGCTCACAAAATCCTGTAACGACACGGTGTGCTTTTCCAATAATTAATGACTTATGTCGGATTTATCGGATTGGTTTAAAATTTGTAAGAATCAAATAATTCATGTCTGTTTATTGGTTGAATTAATTTTGTAATAAAATTAATTTAAGATAATCTTGTTGAATTATTGGATCAGATAATTCTTGTCTGTTATCGGTTGATTTAATTTTGGATAAATTAGATCAAGATAAACTTGTAGAATTATTGTGAATTGATTTACTTTCTTAGGGATTATCTTGATAAAGTTTGTTTTGATCAGATATCTTCTCTATTGGGTTATTTAAATCAACACTGAGACTTTATCCTTTAGAATCTCAGGTGGAAAATAAAAGATTCGCGAAGATTTTTTCTCGAGAGTTCGGCCTGCCAAATGACGTGGTCGGCCTGCCAAACTGGCCTGTTTGGCCTGCCGATCAAAATGTTAGGCCTGCCGATCAGCGGGAGATAAGATTACTCGTTTTCACGTGGATCTTATCAGATATTGATCCGAACTTGATTCTGTTTCGAGTTTTTGAGACCTAATCTGATAAGGACTAACCCTAGGACCAAGGGCTATATAAAGGGAGTGAGTCTCATGATTTACTCATATCAATTGAGAGATTAAGAGTGATACTCTTCTAGTGAGCATCTGAAAAACTCCCTGAGAACTTTTGTTCACAAATCACGAACACTAGCTTTGGGTTCTCTCTCTTGGTTTGAAGGAGAGTCACCGGTGGAAGAGTTGAACGTGTGAGCCCACACTCACTCCGGTTGTGGATAGAGAATAGCAAAGAAGACCAGTTGGTTGAGACTCTTCTGGAATGTTACTTCTCTTCACAGGCTGCGGAGATTCTTCATACAAAGGTTAGTAAGATCTGTCTAATTTATACATATAACATGTCAAACTTGTGTTTTGAAAATTACTCTGATGAAAATTTTAAAATTCCGCTGCGCACCGTGTTTCCAACATATTTAGCATGGGAATCTTAGATAGAGCTTCAGTTTAAATTCAAATAACATAATAGAAAAGTTATCTGATTAAAACAATCATATATAGATAATCCCATATCAAATAAAATATATCCAAATAATTCAACATGTTTATCTTGAATTAATTCACAAAATTAATCTAACCAATAAACTAACATAAATTATTAAATCCATTCTTATCGTATTTTAGCCAATCTAATAATTTAACATAGGTCACCAATATGTAGAAAAAACACGCCTATCGTTACAAGTTAATTATAAGCTAGCAAAGGGGACCCAATGGAGATATATAGATCAAGCTCCTCTAATTACGAAATAACTTATTCCAGATACATATTTTATAATTATCAACTCTAATACTTCTCAATTAAAAGCTTAAAGTTGCACTCTCAAACTATATAAAATTAAAAAGTTCCAATAAGCTAACAATCTATGACATATTATAATGTGTCACATCCCTATAGGATATTCATAATTGGCTTAAGGATAAATTCCATTTTATTTTCCTGATTATTCTTATCTTATGTTCTATTATCTCATCATTGAAACACTTACTATTCATAAATATTATACTATTTGGTTACACCCATGTATCCAAGTGGTTGAGCGTCCTAATTTTTCAATTATAGGATAATACATATAATAGAACATCATTAACTCTACAAAAGAGCTATGGATTTCCTATCTATGAATAACGACTCTACGTCAATCAAGAGTTATGTCTCCAATGTACCAATACGCGTGCCATCATTAAATCAGGATGTCATCCTTTGATACATCAAAAGACATAAGTCAAGAATACGGCCCATTAGTCATTTTAGGATTAAGGCACAACATATATGATTGTTTAAAGTGAATTGATCTGAACAAATGGAATTATTAATAAAATCAATTCTACTTTTTGTTTCGATTCAATACATCATCACCTATGACAATGTACCAATGTTTCTACTCACGAAGTCCCACTCTGATGACCAAGACAAGTTATCTCCCGTTAGATATGTAGACAATATAACAAATTTAGTATGAATAAAGCACCGAACTTTATTCCCTTGATTGCGAACCTTGTCATTTAAACTATCACCTTTAAAGATTCATGTCCTCTGTATAATCTTTCTATCATATGCATGATCTTAAATAAACATAAATAGGACAACATTTGATATATAAAAATAAATAATAAGCTCTTTATTGATTAAATATCTCCAAGAACTATTATATCATTTAATTCTTAGGGTATCTAGTCTAACAATCTTTAACTTGCCCTAAGTGAGTAAATGTGATATGCTATGCATCTCCATAGCCTCAATAGGCTATAATGTCCTCAAATGCGATCTTATAATGTCCTTTATCACATGATAATTCCAATGTAAATGTTTACTGTTGTGAAATCTTGGTTCCTTAGCATTAGCTATCACTATAGTGTTATCACAATACAGCGATATCGGTTTTCACATGCTAGAAACTACCTCAAGATCACCAAGGAGCTTGCTAAGCCACATAGCTTCATTTGAAGCCTCACTAGGTACCACATACTCAGCCTCCATTGTTGAATTTGAAGACAATCTTTCTTAACACTTTTCCAAATAATGGTGCTTCCTCTTAGAGTAAAAATAGAGCCTCAAGTCGATCTTTTTGAGTCCAAATAGGATTAAAAATCTAAATCAGTGTATCCAAGAGGTGTTAAATCCTCACCAATATACACTTGCATATAACCTCTAGTCCTTCTGAGGTATTTGAATATATGCTTGACTGTAACCCAATGGTTTGGTCTTGGATCCGACTAAAATCAACTCACTATCTTGACCGCATGACATATATCAGGTCATCTGCAAAGCATGGCATACATAAGACTACCTACTACCAAGGCATAAAGCACCTTCTTCATGTTTTTTCTTTCTTCATCAAACTTTAGAGAGTCTTTCTTAGAAAGAGTAATTCTAAACCTAGATGGTTACCCACCTTTCTTAGAATTTTACATTGCGTACTTCTTGAAAATCTTATCTATGTAAGTAGCTTAGGATAGAGCTATCATTTTGTTTTTCCTGTCTTGAAAGATTTGGATACCTAGAACATAATTAGCTTCACCTAAGTCTTTCATGTCAAATTGCTTAGTTAACCATAATTTGACCAGAGACAATGCCCCAACATCATTGCCAACAAGCAGAATGTCATTTACATAGAGCAATAGAAAAACCACATTCCCATCCTTAATGTGTTTGTATACACATGGTTTGTCTACATTTTGTTTGAACCCATAAGTCTTAATCACTTGATCAAATCTTATAGTCTAAGAATAGGAAGCTTACTTTAGTCCATAAATAGACTTTAGCAGCTTATATGCCTTATTCTCTTGACCCTTAGCTTTGACCCCGTCTGGTTATACCATATATATGGTCTCATTTATATAGCCATTTAGAAAAGTCATCTTAACATCTATTTGCCAAATCTCATAATCAATAGTAGCAACAATGGACAAGAGAATGTTAATGGACTTAAGCATGGCTATAGGCAAAAAGGTTTCCTCATAATTGATTCTTTTTTTTTTTTTTTTGCATATATCACTTTGCTACCAGTCTAGCCTTATACGTTTTGACTTTTCTATCTGCTCCTCTCTTTCTCTTGTAGAGCTACTTATACCTTATGGGTTTTACCTTTTTAGGAAGGTCAAAAAGCTCCCAGATTTAATTAGTCTTTATAGACTTAATCTCAATATTCATAGCTTCTATCCAGATCTTTGAATCAACATCCTCTATAGCCTTTTTGTAAGTGTAATGATTCCTATCATGTTCAACCGGTTTAGCCAAGTAAGCTTTACTATTGAACATATACCTCTCAAATTGACGCCCGATCCTCCCACTACGTCGAAGCTCTATAGGTTATTGTTCTGTCAGTTTTCTACATTGATTAGATTAGTTTCAACTGGAACCCCTAGAGTGATCGAATCACTAGCCACTTCCTCGAGTACTGCTCTACTTCGAGGTTTAAAGTCGTTCATGTAACTTACCTCAATGAAAGTCGTATTCATTGAAATCATGACTTTATTTTATATTAGATTATAAAAATAGCCTTCTTTTGTCCCTTTTGGATATCCCACAGACATGCACACTTCCAAACGTCTTCCAACTTATTCGCTTCCTTATCTAGGACACGAGCATGACTTTCCAATATGCGAATATAATTTAAGGATATCTTCCTACCCATCCACAACTTGTGAGGAGACTTAGGAAAAATTTTAATACACATTGTTCAAAAAATAACATACGATTTATAATACATATCCCCAAAATGATAAAGGTAATGTCGAATAACTCATTATGGACCTTACCACATCTAACAAAGTCCTATTCTCCTTATCAGCCATGCCATTCTCCTACGAAGTGCCCGACGTAGTCAAATAGGATAAAATCTCATTCTCTAATAAGTGTCCTAAGAAATCATTAAAGAGGTATTATCTACCTTCATTGGATCAAAGTGCCTTTATAAGTTTACCTAATTGCTTCTTCGCTTTAGCTCAAAACTCCGTAAACTTGTTAAATTTTTTTCTCTTATGATGCATTAGGTAGACATACCTATATCTTGAGCAATCATCAATAAAGGTAACAAAATACTCATAACCCTTCTTGTGTCTTTATATTCATGGGACCACAAACATCACTATGCACAATTTCTAGAATCCCTTTGGCTCGATTGCCATTAGACCTGAATAGTTTTTTGGTTATTTTGCCCTCTAAACAATATTCACATTATACTATAGATTCCACCTCTAAGTGACTTAAAGGTCTATCCCTTACTAACCTTTGAATCCTATTTAGGCTAATATAACCTTATCGCAAATGCCAAAGATAAGTCTCATTAGAGTTATTAATATTAACCTCAGTGTTAAGCAGTATATCCATCTTAGGTTTGATAAAATATAGATTGTTGTGCATCCATTTATCACAAATAAAGATTTGTTTCTACGAATCATCACTTTATTATTAAAAGAGACTGAATAAGAGTCTTTAAATAAACAAGCTACAAATATCAAATTCCTTTTAAGTCTAGGAACATAAAAACAATCTTTTAAAACTAAAATCCTATAATTATCAAAGTAACAATAAACATCTCCCACAGCTTCAGCCAACATCAAGGATCCATCGTCCATCTGAAGTGAGAAGTTTCATACAGCAGATTTCTTGTTTCTTTGAACCCTTATAGAGAAACATAAACATGATTAGTTGCTACAGAATTTATGCCCAAGTGTTACTTGATTCCTCAACTAAACAAGTTTCAATAACCAGAAGCTCACACTTACCTCCTTGGGAAAAGAAGTGTTAGACATGCATGTCCTAAGGAGTAAAAATGTAATATGTCTTTTGAGACATTTTTATTAATAAAGAGTTTATTTATTATTCATATACCAAATATTTGTCCTCTCTATGTTCATATTTGTTGGATGTGTGATAAGTAAAAAAAAGTCTAAGACTGTCAGTTTAAGCCTTTAGAATCAGGCATATGATGGACCGATTATGCATAAGACATGATTCTAAAGATGACAGTCTAAATAACAAGATTTGTAATCGAGTGAATAAAGTTAGGTGCTTTATTCATGCAAAGAATGTTATGTCATCAATATCCCTAACGGGAGATGGTTTGTCTTGCCCATCAGAGATGAACTCTGCGAATAAAAACATTGATGCATTGTCATAGGTGACAATGTATTGGATTGGGACATAAAGTGTAATTTATTTAGATTAATAATTATTTCTTGGAAAATCAATTCACTTTAGACAATCATATGTGTTATATCTTAATCCTGATATGAATAGTGAGCCCGTTGTCTTGACTTATGTCTTTTGATTTGCCAAAGGGTGACATCCACAATTTATGTTGGTACGTATGCCAGTACGTTGAAGACATGACTCTAGAGAGCGTAGACTTGTTATTCATAGATACAAAATCTATAGCTCCTCTTTAGGAGTCGATGATATCCTCTTATATGTATTATCCTATAATTGGAAGACTAGAGTACTCAAAATTTGGATACATAGTTGTAACTGAATGGTATACTTTCTTTGGATGGTAAGTTTTATGATAGTGAGATAATGGAACGTAAGAGAAAAATAATCAGGAAGGTAAGACAGTATTTATTCTTAAGTCGATTATGGATATCCTATAGGGATACGATACATTATGATATGTCATGGATACTTAGCTATTTAGGCTTCGTAATTTTATATAGTTTGAAAGTGTAGCTCTAAGCTTTTAGTATAGTAGCATTAGAGCTGATAATTGTGAAATGTATCTGGGATATTGGGTTTCATAATTATCAAAAGCTTAAACTATATAAGTCTATCAGGTCTCCTTCGCTAGCTCATGATAAATCCTATAACAATACGGTGTGCTTTTCTAATAAATTGGTGACTAATATTAAATTATTAGATTAGTTGAAATTTGATAGGATTAGATAATTCATGTCTGTTTATCGGATGAATTAATTTTGTAAAAATTAATTCAAGATAAAGTTGTTGAATTATCTGGAGCATTTATTTTCCTAGAGATTATCTTGATATAGGTATTTTTACCAGATAACTTCTCTATTGGGTTATTTGAATTAAAACTGAGGCTTTATCCAAAGTGTTGGAAAAATAATACGCAGTGGAATTTTAAAATTTTTATATCAGAGTATTTTTCAAAACACAAGTTTGACATGCTATATGCATAAATTAACCAGATCTTACTAATCTTTGTGTGCCAAAAAGCTCCTGTAATCAATGAAGAGAAATAACGTTCTAGAAGGACCTCAACCAACTGGCATTCTTTGCCATTCTCTATCCACAATCGAAGTGAGTGTGTACTCATGTCATTCAGCTTTTCCCAAGTAGCTCTCCTTCCAACCAATTGAGAAATAGCCAAAGCTATAATTTCTGATTTGTGAATGATAGCTCTTTGGGGAGTTTCAGAGTCTCACTGACAGAGTCTCATTCTGGATTTCTCAACTAATCTAAATAATAATGAGATTCACTCTCCCATCTATAGAGGTTGGGCCCAAGAGTTATTCCTTATAAGATAAGGCCCCAAAAATTTGAATCAGAATCAAATCAAAATCAATATCTAATAAACTCTGGGTGAAAATGCGTGATCCTTTTATCGCTCGGTTGGTAGGCCGAACTGACAGATCGGCGTGCCAAACCTCCTTAATCGACTAGCCGAACTTAAAGATCGGCCTGCCGAACTTGTGATAAAAAGTTCCCTTCAAATATTTATTTCCCACCCGAGATTCTGGGGATAGAGCCCTAGTTTTAATTCAAATAACCTAATAGAGAAGTTATCTGATTAAAACAGTCATATCTAGATAATCTCTGGGAAAATAAATATTCCTGATAATTCAACAAGTTCATCTTGAATTAATTTATTCAAAATTAATACAACCGATAAATAGACATGAATTATCTAATCTCGATAATTCAACAAGTTTATCTTGAATTAATTTTATGACAAAATTAATTCAACCGATAAACAAACATGAATTATCTGATTTTATCGAATTTCAACCAGTCTAATAAATCTGACGTAAGTTACCAATTATTGAAAAAGCACGCCATATCGTTATAGGAATTTTATGAGCTAGCAAATGGGACCCGATGGACCTACATAGTTCAAGCTCCCAATAATTATGAAAACCAATATCTCAGATATGCATTTCATAATTATCAACTCTAACACTGCTCTACTAAAAGCTTGGAGCTGTACTCTTAAACTATATAGAATTACGAAGCCCGTATAGCTAAGTCTCCATGACATATCATAATGTATCATTTCCCTATAGGATTATCCATAATTAGCCTAAGAACAAGTTCTGCCTTACCTTCCCGATTATTTTTATTTTACATTCCATTATCTCACCAACGAAAAACTTACCATCCAAAGATAGTATACCATTTGGTTACACCTATGTATCTAAATGGTTGAGCGCTCTAGTTTTTCAATTATAGGATAACGTATATAAGAGGATATCAACTACTCATAAAGAGGAGCTATGGATTCAATATTTATGAATAACAGGTCTACGCTATCAAGGGTCATGCCTCCAACGTAGCGGAATGCGTACCACCATAAAATGTGGATGTCACCCTTTGGTACATCAAAAGACATAAGTCAAGATAATGGGCCCACTATTCGTCTCAATATTAAGATACAATACAAATGATTGTCTAAAGCGAATCAATTTGTCAAGATAGAATTATTAATCCAAATCAATTCACTTTATGTCTCGATCCAACACATCGTCACCTATAATAATGTGCCAATGTTTTTATTCGCAGAGTCCACCTTCGATGGCCAAGACAAACCATCTCCCAATAGAGATATAGATAACATAGCAATCTTTACATGAATAAAGTGCCTAAATTTATTCCCTCAATTGCGGATATCATAATTTAGACTGTTACTTTAAGAATCGTGTCTTACGCATAATCTATCCATCATAAGCCCAATTCATAAAGTTTAGACCGACAGTCTCAGACTTTTGTCTGCTTAACATACATTCAACAAATATGAACGCAAAGAGGACAAGATTTGGTATATAAATAAATAAATTCTTTATTGACAAAAAAAATATCTCCAAAAACATATTATATTTTTACTCCTTAGGGCATGCACGTCTAAAATCTCCCACCTGCACTAAGTGAGTAAATATGACAAATCTCGCATCCCCATAGCTTCCACATGCCTCTCTTAGACTCTCCCAATAAGTGTCTTCGTGAATGGATCAGCTAAATTATCCTCTGACATGATTTTACACATCATGACATGCCCGCCCTCGATGAAGACCTTTATCACAAGATACTTTTGATCAATATGCTTACTCTTCTTATGAAATCTTTGTTCCTTAGCATTAGCTACCACCGCCTTGTTATCATAGTATAACGATATCACTTTATCCATACCAAGAACAACCTCAAGATCCCTAAGGAACTTACAGAGCCACACTGCTTCTTTTGAAGCATCACTAGCTGCCACATACTCGGCCTCCATTGTTGAATCCAAAGTGCAATCTTGCTTCACACTTCTCCAACTGATGGCACCACCGCCTAGAGTAAACACAAAAAATGAAGTCAATCTCCTCGAATCCATATAGGATTAGAAATCCAAGTCAGTATGTCCTAGAGGAGATAAGTCCTTACCCAAATACATAAGCATATACCCTCGAGTCCTTCTTAGGGACTTGAAAATATGCTTTACTGCAACCAAGTGGTTCGGTCTCGAATCTGCCTAAAATCGACTCACAATTTTGACTGCATAAGACCACCCACTGCCGAAGCATAAGGCACTTTCTTCATGTATTTTCTTTCTTCCTTAGACTTTGGAGAGTCTTTCTTAGAAAGAGTAATTCCAAACCTAGATGGTTGTCCACCTTTCTTAGAATCCTGCATTGCAAACCTCCTGATAATTTTATCTATGTAGCCAGCTTGTGACAAAGCTATCATTTTGCTCTTCCTATCCTTCTAAATCTGGATATCGAGAACAAAATTAGCCTCACTCAAGTCCTTCATGTCAAACTGCTTGGTCAACCACAATTTGACCGATGACAATGGCCCAACGTCATTGCCAATTAGCAAAATGTCATCTACATAGAGCAATAGATAAACCACCTTCCCATCCTTAATGTGTTTGCACACACATGGCTCATCCATATTTTGTGAGAACCCATAAGTCTTGATCACTTAATCAAATCTTATGTTCCAAGAACAGGAAGCCTGCTTAAGTCCATAAATTGACTTTAGCAGACTACAAAACTTACCCTTCTGACCCTTAGCCTTGAACCTATCATGTTGTTCCATATAAATGGACTCATTAAGATAGCCATTTAGAAAAGTCATCTTGAGATCCATCTACCAAATCTCGTAATCAAGAGCAGTAGCTATGGACAAGAGAATCCAGATGGACTTAAGCATGACTACAGTTGCAAAGGTTTCCTCATAATTGATTCCTTCCTTTTGTGTGTAACCCTTAGCTATCAGTCTAGCCTTAAAGGTTTCAACCTTTCCATTCACTCCTCTTTTCCTCTTGTAGATCCATTTACACCATATGTTTTACCCTTTCGGGAAGATCCATAAGTTTTCAGACCCAATTAGTCTCCATAGACTTCATCTCTGTGTTCATAGCCTTTGTCTAGAGTTTTGAATCAACATCCTCCATAGCCTTTGTGTAAGTATAAGGATCCCTGTCATGTTCAACTGGTTCAGCCAAGAAGGCCTCACCATTGAACATATACCTCTCGGGTTGACGCCCGATCCTTCCACTATGCCAAAACCCCATAGGTTGTTGTTTAGGTTCGTTTGGTTTCTACACCGTTTAGAGTGGTTTCTACTAGAACCCTTAGAGTGATTGGATCACTCCTTAACTTCTTAAGCACCATTTTGCTTTGAGGCTTAAAGTCGTCCATGTAACTCTCCTCAAGGAAATTTGCATGAGTTGAAACTACGACTTTATTTTCCTTTGGGTTATAAAAATAACCCTCTTTAGTCCCTTTTGGATGTCTTACAAACATGCAAACTTCCGAATGTGCTTCCAACTTATTCGCATCCTTAAACAGGATATAAGCCGAACATCCCCATATGGGAATATGATTTAAGGATGTCTTCTTGCCCGTCCACAACTCGTGAGGAGTTTTAGGGACCGATTTTGAAAGAATGTTGTTCAAAAGATAACATGCAGTTTGTAGTGTATATCCCTAAAAGGATAAAGGCAATGATGAATAACTCATCATGGACCTGACCATGTCCAATAAAGTCCTATTTCTTCTCTTCGCTATGCCATTCTACTACGGAGTGCCCGGTGCAGTCAAATGGGATAAAATCCCATTCTCTAATAAGTGTCCTAAGAACTCATCAGAAAGGTATTCTCCACCTCGATTGGATCAAAGTCCCTTTATAGGTTTACCCAATTGCTTTTCCACTTTAGCTCAAAACTCTCTAAACTTGTCAAAAGTTTCTCTTTTGTGGTGCATCAGGTACACATACGCATACCTTGAGTAATCGTCAACAAAAGTTACCAAGTACTTATACCCTCCTCGTGCCTGGATGTTCATCGGTCCGCAAACATCACTATGTACAAGTTCTAGAACCCTTTAGGCCCTATTGCCTTTAGACCCGTATGGTCTTTCGGTCATTTTACCCTCTAAACAAGATTCACATTGACGTATATATTCCACCTTCAAGTGACTTTAAGGTATATCCCTTACCAACCTTTGAATCCTAATTAGGTTAATATGACCAAGGCACAAATGGCAAAGATAAGTCTTATTAGAGTGAGAAGTTTTAAGTCTTTTAGAGTTATTATTATTCATCTCAGCATTAAGCAGTAAGTCCATCTTAGGTTTGATAAAATATAGATTATTTTGCATCTATCCTGAACAAATAAAAGATTAGTTTTTATGAATCATCACTTTATTATTAAAATAAACCAAATAGGAGTTTTTAAATAAACAAGTTACTAAAATTAAATTCCTCTTAAATTTTGGAATATAAAAACAATCTTGCAAAATTAAATTCCTATAATTATCATGTAGATGGACATCTCCCATTGCTTCAGCTAAGACCAAGGATCCATCGTCCATCCAAAGCGTGAAGTCTTCATGAAACAGACTTCTTGTTTCTTTAAACCCTTGTAGAGAAACACAAACATGATTAGCAGCACCAAAATCTATGACCCAAATGTCACTGGATTCCTCAGCCAAACAAGTTTCTAAATACAAAAGATCACACCTACTACCTTGGGAAAGGAAGTCCTTAAATTTCTTCTTGATGTGCTCGACCTTCCTGCAAAAGAAGCACTTTAGCTTCTTCTGGTTCTTCTTCTTCTTCTTCTTCTTGCTCTTATTGTTAGCAGGAATAGAAGACTTCCTATTCTTGGCCCGTTGTTTCTTTCCATTCCCAGGGTTGGGATTGGAACCAAAAGCAACCGCCAGATTGGACTCGCCACTAGCAAGAGAATCCCTGATCAGCAGTTCGAACTCCTATAACTATCTCATTAATTCTGTTAAGGTCGTATCCCACCTATTACTTAAATTAAAAGTAGCTCTAAACGAGATAAAATCCTTAGATAGAGTCTCAAAGACCATATTCATCTAAGTTTCAACATCGATGTCGGCTCCATTGGTTTGTGCCTTAGCGAGGTAACCTATGACTAACATCATATGCTCCATTACAAACGTCCCCAATCTCTTTTATAGTTAAGATTTTTTTTGAAGCGCCCCCTGCCTCTTAGTTAAGGCCTGGCCTCTAAACATGTCTTTTAGATCATCGAAGATCAATCTAGCAGTCTCATAATCCTTGTAACGCCCCTTAATTCGAACGTCACAGATGACGTTACATACTTATATTCGTACATGTATAAACATTAAACTTATAAATAATATCAAACTTTATCGTTACTATTGATTTTAAAAGTACTTAGACTTACATTACCAGGATCCATTCATATGTTTTTTTTTTTTGAACTTAACATTGTTTCGAAAGGCATTGTTTAAATTATTCCTTATCATAATTTATTCATTTATACTTTAATTTAATCATGAACTTATATTAATAAAATAGATATACCAAGTTGTAAAGTTAGGACTTAACAAAACATCACAACATATCATAATAAACATCAAATTATTTAAAACTTACTTACTCCCACAGTTCGGCAGGCCGAACTTGGGACTTCGGCAGGCCGAACATCATCGGTAGGCCAGAGTTCACTATACCGGCAGGCCGGCAGAGGCTTTGCAATACTGACTGAAAATTCAGCCATGTTCGGCAGGCTGAAAAATTCAATCGGTAGGCCAAACTTCTGGTCTTCGGCAGATCGGCCACAGAGTTCGGCAGGCCGTCCGAGACCAAATTCCTTTAGAAAACCTTAACTTAAAACATAACAACTTTACGTAAAATTTAGCGGAAGTTCATAATTCATTGAAAAACAATAAAATAACTTATAAAACCATAATATAAGTATTCTTCAAACTTAAAATAAAATATATGTTCAAAAATATAACTTGATGAAATCATGAAATCGTTTTCTTGGCGTGCTTTCGGTTACAATTCATCATTTATGTTGCTCACACGCCTTTCCACGTACTCCACCTATTCCATGATTCTCTTACCCTTATCTACAACATGACATAAAACATTATTAAGCTAATGCTTAGTAAGTACATATATTCTCATGATTTAAAACATTTCATATGCATCATCGTCGTCATCATTTTCATCATATCATAAAAGTGCCTTAAGCACAATTTCATAGAACATATCTTTCATAACGTTGACCATTTTAAAACTTATTCCATTTTATCTTAAGGGCCCAAGTGTTGCACCATAAACATCATCATAGGCGCGCCGTCATGAGAGGATAAGGGTAGCTAATCCCAAACCAAACTTGACATCATAACATAACATTTCATAACATTGGGTGTGCAACACTTATTAGGTGATACATATATACATACTTTTCATCCTTTAAAACAAGCCATAAACATCATGTATAACTTTGAATCATGAAAATCTTTCATAAGAAATTCTTTAAGGAAAAACCAACATAAAATCATCATGAATATCATTAGGAACATATCGTCAAACCTTGTAAAAAGGTGTCATGTTGCAAGTGAGAATGTACTTACCTTATCGATAGCTTACTTAACCTCAAAAATTGCACTTGGTGACGACGCCGCGGTCTCGATATGCTCGCTTCCTTGAGTGTTCATGCCATTTATCCGTTTAAAGATGCAATAAAAATCAATACTTATCATGAATATCCATACACTCATCTCATATTATAAACATAACTCATAACCATAAAAATCGTCATCACCTAAACATGTTATTATGATTTTTCTTAAATCATAAAAATTACCTTAAGCATATAAAACAAACCATACATTTTAGACATAATTATCTTTTAAACATAACATTTTCGAACAATTAATATATTTACATTTTAATTTAAAACTTCATACAAGCATCATATTATCATGCATGAAATTATTTTATTATCATAAAATCTTTTAATCATACATAACATTTTATAAACAAAAAAAATTCAAAAATAACATTTATTAAAACATTTTTCTTAATGAATTCCCATAAAAATTTCATAACATATAAATAAAACACATTCATCTTACATACTCATACATACGCATAATATAACAACTTTTCATGAAAACATCATATTTATATAAAAAAAAAACGTCGAGACAAAATACAATACCTAACGAGGAGAAGAATTTCTTTTCAAAAATAACAAAAAAAACCGAATTCATACCTGGAAATATCTTCTTAAAACCCCTTGATTTCAATCAACGAAACAAGACCTTTTTCTTTCAATATACTCAGAAAATTTTCATGGAAGAGAGAGAGAAATTTCGTGAGGAAGGGAAGAGGAAGAGAAATGAAAGTACGTCTTAGAAATTTTTGAGAGAGAGAAAGCAGTGAAAGGAGAGAAAATAATAAAAAAAGGAAACGTTAAAATTTTTAACGTAATAAACACCATTATGGGAATTCAATTCCCTTCATTAAGTCAGAAAATTCTGACTGTTAAGGGCTGTTGGCGTGGAAGGAAAGAAGAGAAAAAAAAAGGAAAGTCAAATCACTTCATCAATCCTACCATAATTTGCCCTCTTAAAATAGGAAACCTCTTAAAATAATACAAATTAATACAAGTCAAATCCTTTAATTTCCTTAATCGATATAAACATTCCATTATTATGCCCATTAATCACATTAATTCTCCCAATTAATGTAATTAACTCAGCCATAATTTTGGAGAAATTTCTGCTGACTGCTTGTCAGCCATGTTCGGCCTGCCGGTTTTTTCCCTTCAGGCCTGTCGGTTCCAGCAAGTTCGGCTGCCGGTGGGGTTCTTCAGCCTGCCGTTCTCGGGCAAGAAGTTTGGCCTGCCGAGCTTAAAAGTTTGGCCTGCCGATCTATCATTAAATGTCATAACATAAAACTTTCATACATCATTGCATCATAAATAATCATATATTGCATCATAAATAAACATATGCTTAGAATTTCACATGAACACTAGAGCACAACGATCTCTTACCGTCATCACCTGTCACAAAACCTGACATAAAAAGTTAGTAACATGCACATCACATATCATATCATATAACGTTATTTATTAATAGCATTCCTTAATAACGTTACTAACTTAACATGGTCTGTTACACAAAATAGGTGGGTGTTACAATTCTCCCCACCTTATAAAAGTTTCGTCCTCGAAACTTAGAACAAATGCGGATACATAATTTTCATGTCATCTTCACGTTCCCATGTAGCTTCTTCAACTTGCTGATTTCGCCATAACACCTTGACCAATGGAATTTCTTTATTCCTCAAAGTCTTGGTTTTCCGATCGAGTATCTTCGTTGGCTTTTCTTCATAACTTAAATCTTCTCGTATCTCGATCACTTGTGGCTCAATCACATGCGTAGGGTCTAGAACATACTTCTTGAGCATGGAGACATGAAATACATCGTGCATTGCGTACATTTTAGATGGCAACTTCAGCTGATAAGCTACTTTGCCTATTCGTTTAACAACTTCATAAGGACCGATGAATCTTGGGCTTAACTTGCTTTTCTTCCCAAACCTCATAACCCCTTTCATTGGTGCAACTTTCAAAAACACATATTCGCCTATGGCGAACTCTAAAGGTCTTCTTCTTTTGTTAGCATAACTCTTTTGACAGCTTTGAGCGGTCTCTATCCTTCTTCTTATCAACTTTATCATCTCAGATGTTTCATTCACAAAATCGGTTCTTTCAGCATCAACACTTTCCCTCAACTTCTTTTCACCAGCTTCGTGCCAACATATAGGCGACCTGCATTTTCGTCCATACAGCGCTCATAAGGTGCCATTCCAATTGTCACCTGAAAGCTGTTGTTGTAAGCAAACTCTGCTAATGGCAACATTTTACACCAGCTGGTCTTATAATCGAGATAACAAGCCCGTAGCATATCTTCTAGAATCAAGTTCGTCCTCTCTGTTTGGCCGTCAGTCTGAGGATGAAAAGCCGTACTGAAATGTAGCCTGGTTCCCATTGCAGTATAGACACTTTTCCAAAACTTAGATGTGAACCTGCCATCACTATCTGAGATAATTGACTTGGGAATCCCATGTAGTCGTACAATCTCCTTAACATAAAGTTTCGCTAACCGTTCCATCGAGTAAGTGATCTTGATAGGAATGAACTACGCCATCTTCGTCAGTCGATCCACAACTACCCAAATTGTGTCATAACCGTTCGTAGTTTTGGGTAAGCCGGTAATGAAATCCATTGCTATTTCTTCCCATTTCCATTCTGGTATTTGGATAGATTGCAGTTCACCACCAGGTCTCTGGTGTTCAGCCTTTACTTGTTGACATGTCATACACTTCTTTACATACTTTGCAACATCACGTTTCATTCCAAACCACCAGAAATTACCCTTTAGATCATTATACATCTTCGTTGCACCTGGATGAATAGAGTAAGGAGTGTCATGAATTTCTGCCAAGATCCTTTCCCTTAAATCATTAACATCAGGAACACATAAACGGTCCTTAAGGCACAGAGTTCCGTCATCCGCAGTACGAAACTCTTGACATTTTCCTTCTTTCATTTCTTACTTGATTCTTACAAGGCTTACGTCATCAGTTTGCTTGCTCCGAATTTCATCATACATCGTCGGAGCAAGAGAGAGTACTGATAGCTGGCCTGCTATAAGTTCTAAACTCTTGACATTGCTTGCTTCCTTAAAGCTGGCCTGCCGGTGGGGTTCTTCGGCCTGCCGTTCTCGGGCAAGAAGTTCGGCCTGCCGAGGTTAAAAGTTCGGCCTACCGATCTATCATTAAATGTCATAACATAAAACTTTCATACATCATTGCATCATAAATAATCATATATTGCATCATAAATAAACATATGCTTAGAATTTCACATGAACACTAGAGCACAACGATCTCTTGCGGTCATCACCTGTCACAAAACTTGACATAAAAAGTTAGTAACATGCACATCACATATCATATCATATAACGTTATTTATTAATAACATTCCTTAATAACGTTACTAACTTAAGATGGTCCGTTACACAAAATAGGCGGGTGTTACAATCCTCATGTTTAGCCTGTAGCACGTTATTCATACTAGCCATAACATAGCAACGGGCCTAATTATTTGCATCTTTTCAACAATCATATGCTTGGATTTGATCATTGATGGAATCTCCCGTTAGCTTAGGACGACAAGGGGTTGTCAGCACAAATTTTAGTTTCTCAAAGGAGAAGATGATATTCAGGTTCTGTTTCCAATCATTATAATTCTCGCTGGTTAATTGATTTTTGTCAAGTATCAATGATAAAGCATTTTAAGACATTTTTAATCTACAATAAAGAATCATATACCAAACATAAGCAAACATAGCATAATACTTTAGTAAGATAACACAATCATGTAAAAACATACAAATATGTTTATGTCCCACAACTTTGAAAATATCACAACCTTACAATGATAATTCCCAACTCATAATTCAACAAGCTCCTAGGAGAGTCATGCCAAATTTAATCAAGAACACGGATCCCCTCCTAATTAATATATGCCATACAAGACCCGTATGATCCAACATATATTAATAATTGTTTCTTTGGCCATTAATTTTATTAACAAAGCTCCTAGGGAAGGTTAATAATAAAATTAACGTGAGTGTATAACCATCATTTCAATATTTTATCCATGACTTATAATCACCACCTAGGGGTGTGTAACCATAAATCATGCTAAAATACCTTATCCTCTCAGAGATCCAACAAGGTACATGATGAAGTCCCTTTCTAGGGATCGGAACCACCATGTGCTACCTATGGACCAACGATGGAGGCCTTAGGTCGTCTCTTCAAAAACCTTCTCCTACTTAATCTTTTGTAATCAAGGTTTTATTTTAAAAACATGCATGAACAATTTTTAATTGAGCGACACTCCCCATTCTATATGGCATGTTATTACTATACATGGCAAATCATATTATAATACAGACAAGCAAAGCAATCAAGCAAAGCTACAAGAAAAATAATGATAAAGAACCATAATATTAAAGTTCCACCTAGAGAATAGAAAATAAGGATTACAAGAGAATAATTGAAACATATTATCGATTCATCATCCTTAAATCCTCAAGCTGTATCCTTCTTCATGTAATGCCCATCATCAAGTCTTCAATCCAGCATAGATCGAATACTTCATATTTTCGGTCATATCCAAATTTTAATATTTCTCAGAGTTGTCCCAAAATAAAATAAAAACTACATCGAAAGCTGCACCTTTTTTGGAAAAATTTTTAGCTCTCTGCCAGCAAGTCTATCTATGTGATTGGCCTATCGGTCATGACTCGTCGGCCTACCAGTCATGACAGATCGGCCTACCAAACCTCGAGTTTTGCCTGCCTGCTAGAGCCACTTGATTTCTACCTCATTGATGGCCTACCGAACCCGAAGTCTGGCTTGCAGATTCTATGACCATCGGCCTACCGAACTAGAGGGTTTGGCATGCCAACCGAACAGAAAATACAGTTTCTAACGTAATTGACCAATTTTATTTTTAACAATTCAAAAACATAAAATTAAAGACTTAGGAAATACCTGGGAGCGCCATCATTTATCTTCTAGATCCATCTTCTCCAAATGATTATTTAATTACAAAATTTTTACAAATTTAAAATTAAATAATAATTCTTAGATGGAGATGATAGTCCGCCATCTAATTACATAAAAAACCTAAATACACATTCTAACCTCTAAGGAACCATAACTAGTATAAATTAATTAATTAATTAATAATTAAATAATAGTTTAATCAACCATAAACATTCACCATATAATCCATGACAACATATAAATATATAGAAACCTTAGAGTGCCAACAGTCTAAAAAATTAAATTCAATCATAGGAAAGATCAAGATCACATAATTTATTCATATAGTATGATCAAAAACTTGCAAATTTATGTAAAAACCATGGCTCTAATGCCAATTGTTGGAAAAATAGTACGTCGTGAAATTTTAAAACTTTATATTAAAGTATTTCTAAAACACAAGTTTGACAGGTTATACGCATAAATTAACCAGATCTCACTAACCTTTGTATGCCAAAAAGCTCCTATAATCAATGAAGAGAAGTAACGTTTTAGAAGGACCTCAAGCAACTGGCCTTCTTTGTTATTCTCTATCATGATCGAAGTGAGTGTGCACTCACATCGTTCAGCTTTTCCCATGTGGCTCTCCTTCCTACCAATTGGGAAATACCCAAAGCTATAATCCATGATTTGTGAATGATAGCTCTCCGGGGAGTTTCAGAGTCTCGCTCTAGATTTCTTAACTGATCTGAATAATAATGAGACTCACTCCCCCTTTTATAAAAGTTGGGCCCAGGAGTCAGTCCTTATCAGATAAGGCCTTAAAAATTCGTATCAGAATCAACTCAAAATCAATATCTGATTAAATCTGCATGATCCTTCTATTACCAGTTCGGCAGACCGAACTGGTAGATCGGTTTTTTGAACCTCCTCAATCGACAGGGCGAACTTGGAATAAAAAGTTCCCTGCAAATCTTTATTTCCCACCCGAGATTTTGAGGATAAAGCCTTAGTTTTAATTCAAATAATTCAAAAAAGAAATTATTTGATTAAACAGTCATATCTAGATAATCTCTAAGAAAATAATTATTCTGATAATTCAACAAGTTTATCTTAAATTAATTTATTCAAAATTAATCCAACCGATAAACAGACATGAATTATCTAATCTTGATAATTCAACAAGTTTATCTTGAATTAATTTTATCACAAAATTAATTAAACCGATAAACAAACATGAATTATCAAATTTTATCGAATTTCAAACAATCTGATAAATCTAACATAAGTCACTAATTATTGGAAAAGCACGCTGTATCGTTACAGGATTTTTATGAGCTATCAAAGGGGACCTAATGGACCTATATAATTCAAGCACTCGATAATTATGAAAACCAATATCCTAGATATATATTTCATAATTATTAATTCCAACGCTGCTCTACTAAAAGCTTGGAGCTGCACTCTTGAACTATATAGAATTACCAAACCCGTATAACTAAGTCTCCCTGATATATCATAATGTATCATATCCCCATAGGATTATCCATAATCGGCTTAAGGAAAAGTTCTGCCTTACCTTCCCGATTATTTTTATCTTATGTTTCATTATCTTACTATCGAAAAACTTACCATCCAAAGACAGTATACCATTTTGTTACACCTATGTATCTAAATAGTTGAGCGTTCTAGTTTTTCAATTATAGGATAATGCATATAAGGGAATATCAACTACTCTAAAAGAAGAGCTATAGATTCTACATCTATGAATAACAGGTCTACGCTATCAAGGGTCATGCCATTAACGTACCGGCATACGTACCACTATAAAAAGTGGATGTCACCCTTTGATACATCGAAAGACATAAGTCAAGACAACGGGCCTACTATTCATCTTAGGATTAAGATACAATACAAATGATTGTCTAAAGTGAATTGATTTACCGAGACAGAATTATTAATCCAAATTAATTCACTTTATCTCCTGATCCAACACATCATCGCCTACGACAATGTGTCAATGTTTCTATTCATGGAGTCCACCTCTGATAGCCAAGACAAACCATCTCCCAATAGGGATATAGACAACATAACAATCTTTACATAAATAAAATGCGTAACTTTATTCTCTCAATTGTAGATCTCATAATTTAGACCGTTGCTTTAAGAATCGTGTCTTCTGTATAATCTGTCTATCATATGCCCAATTCTTAAAGTTTAGATCGACAGTCTCAGACTTTTGTTTGTTTAACATACATTCAACAAATATGAATATGAAGATTACAAGATTTGGTATATAAATAAATAAATTCTTTATTGATGAAAAAATGTCTTCAAAAACATATTACATTTTTACTCCTTAGGCATACACGTCTAACACAAAGAATCTCGGGTAGGAAATAAAAGATTCGTAGAGATCATTTATCGTAAGTTCGGCAGGCCGATGGAGTAAGTTCAGCAAGCTAATCTGCCAGTTCGACCTACCGGCCAAACGATAATTTGATCACATGTTTTTACACTATTTTTATTAAAAATTGATCTAGATTCAAATTTTTGGAGTCTTATCTGATAAGGACTAACCCCTGGGTCCAACCTCTGTAAATAAGGAGTGAGACTTTTTAATTATTTAGATCAGTTCAGAGATCAAGAATGAGCACTCTATTCTGTGAGTCTTTGAAACTCCCCTAAAGAACTATTGTTCACAAATCACATACGGTAGGTTTGGGCATTTCTCAATTGGTTGGAAGGAGAGTCACCGGGGAAGAGCTGTATGACATGTGCCCATACATAATTCGATCGTGGATAGAGAATAGCAAAAAAGATCAATTGGTTGAGGCTTTTCTGGAATGTTCTTCTCTTCATTGATTACAGGAGCTCTTTAGCAAACAAGGTTAGTAAGATATACTTAATTTATACATATGACATGTCAAACTTGTGCTTTGGATAATACTCTAGTATAATTTTTTTTAATTCTGTCGCGTGCTATTTTTCCAACAAGAAGTCCTTGCAATTCTTCTTGATGTGCATAATATTCCTATAGTAGAAGCACTTAAGCTTCTTTAGGTTCTTTTTCTAGCTTCTTCTTCTTGTTCTTGCCATTCACAGGAACAAAAGATTTTCCATTCTTATCCCTCTGTTTCCTTCCATTCCTTGGATTAGGATTGGAACTAGATGCAGCCACCAAGTTAGCCTCGCCACCCGCAGGAATTTCCCTGATCAGTTTCTCGAACCCTATAACTGCTTCATCAACTCCGTTAAGGTCACATCGCGTCTATTGCTTAAATTGTACGAAGCTCTAAATGGGATGAACTCCTTTGATAGAGTCTAAAAAACCATAGTTATCTATGACTCAACATTGATGTCAGCTCCATGGGTTTGAGCCTCAGTGAGGTAACCCATGACTAACATCATATGCTCCTTCACAGGAGTCCTTAGTCTTTGTTTGCAGTTCAAAAGTTTTTGAAATGTCGCTTGCCATTTTGTTAGGGCTTAGCCTCCAAACATGTCTTCAAGATTATCCAAGATCTACTCCGTAGTCTCATAATCTTCATGTAGAGCATGTAGCACGTTATTCATGCTAGCCATAACATAACAGCAGGCTTGATGGTTAGCATCTTTCTAACGATCATATACTTGGATTTGCTCATTTTTGGAATTCCTAGTAGGTTCGGGAGGACACGAAGTTGTTAGCACAAATTTTAGTTTCTTAAAGGATAGGGCGATATTTAGGCTTCTTTTCAAATCATTATAATTTTTGCTAGTTAATTAGTTCTGATCGAGTACTAAAGATAAAGCATTTTTAGACATTTTAATCTACAATAAAGATTCATATACCAAATATAAGCAAACATTCCATAATAGTTTAGTAAGATAACACAAGCAAGTAAACATGCAATTGTGTTTATGTGTCAAAACTTTGAAAAAATCACAATCTTACAACGATAATTCCTAACTTAGAATCCACAAGCCGCCTAGAAGAAACTTTCCAAATTCAATTAGGAACACAGGATGCCCTCCGATTAATATATACCATCCAAGACCCGCCTGATATAGCATATATTAATAATCGTTTCTTTTGGCCATTAATTTTATTAATAGAGTTCCTTTGGGAGGTTAATAACAAAATTAATCTTGAGTGTATAACCATCATTTCAACTATTTTATCCATGATTTATAATCGTCACCTATGGGTCTACAATAATAAATCATGCTAAAATAAATTATCTTTTCAAAGATTTAACCCAGTACATGGAGAAATCCCTTCCTAGGGTTTGGAACCACCATGTGCTACCTATGGACCAACAATGGACGCTGTAGATCTTCTCTTTGAAAACCTTCTCTCACTCAATATTTTGAAAACTAAGGTTTTATGTTAACTTGCATGGATAATTTTTATGAGCGGTACTCCCTATTCTACATAACATGTCATAAATATACATGGCAAATCATATTATAATGCAGATAAGTAAAGCAACATGCAAAGCTACAAACAAAATAATAATAATTAAATAGCCGTAATACTATGGTTCTATCCTAAGAAAAGAAAAATAAAGATTACAAAAGATCAATCAAAACATATTATTGATTCTTCATCTTTGTATCTTCAAGTTATATCTTTCTTCATGTGGAATCCATCATCAAGCCTTCAATCCCTCATAGGTCAAATGCTTTATTTTTTTCGGTCATCATAAAATTTCATATTTCTTAGAATTGTCTCAAAAAGTAAAATCAAAACTACACAAAAAATGCACCTTTTCTGAAAACATACAGCTCTCTATCGGTCATCAACTATCGACCTACCGGTCATCAACTATCGGCCTGCCGAACATGAGACTTCGACCTGCAGCCAAAGCTAATAGAATTTTGCCCCCGCAGACAGCCTTCTGAACTGAAAGTTTGACCTGTTGGTCTACGACTATCACTCAGGTTCGGCTTACCAAACCTGAGGGTTCGGCCTGCCAACTAAGCTAAATTCACGATTTTCCAGAAAATAGTATTTAAGTAGTTTTTCCATCTTATTTTCAACAATTCAAAAACATAAAATTTTAAAAACTCAGGAAAAAAATAAAACTCTTATCATCCATTTTCTAGATCCGTCTTCACGTTGAATGATTATTTAATTATAAAATTTTTACAAATTTAAAATTAAAATAATAATTCCTAGATGGTGATAATATATCACCATTTCATTACATGAATAACCTAGATACACATTCTAATCTCTAAAGAAACATAACGGGTACAAATAATTAATTAATTAATATTAAATAGTAATTTAATCAACCATAACTAATTAACAAAAACATTCACCATCTAATCTCATAACAACATTTAATTATATAGAAACCCTATAGTGCTAACTCTCTAAAAAATTAATATTCAAGCATAGGAGAGAATAAGATCACATAATCTATATATATAGCATAATCACAAACTTGTAAATTTATGTAAAAACCATGGCACTGATACCAATATTGGAAAACAAGTATGCAGCAAAATTTTAAAAATTTTAAAATCAGAGTATTTTCTAAAACATAAGTTTGAAATGCTATATACATAAATTAATCACATATCTTACTAACATTTTGTATACTGATATAGGCTCGAATTCGTGTAGAGAAAAGCGTTTCAAAAGATCCTTAACCAACTGGTCTTCTTGTTATTCTTTATCCATGATCGGAGTGTAGGTGATAACACATCGTACAACTCTTCCTTCGGTGACTCTCCTTTCAACCAATTGAGAAACCTAGATCTAAAGTTTGTGATGTTAAACGGTAGCTCTTTGGGAGTTTCAGAGTTTCTTAGACAAGAGTACTCATTCTATACTTCTCAACTGATCTAAATAAATGAGAAAACTCACCCCTATTTATAGAGGTCGGACCTAGGGTCAAGCCTTATCAAATAGAGCCTCAAAATTCGAATTTAGTTCAATTTCTGATGAAAAACATGTCTAAAATACGTATACAGATTATCGCAGGATTGGCCAGATCGACCTATCGAACGTATTCCATCAACAGGCCAAACTAATTCATTGACCTACCGAACTTACGATAATCTAGATCCACGAGAATATCTTATTTGCCACCCAAGATTTTTAGATAGAGCCTCAGATTTAATTCAAATAACCCAACAGAAAAGTTATCTGATGAAAACAGTCATATCTAAATAATCACATAGAAAATAAAATATTATCCAAATAACTCAATATGTTCATCTTGAATTAATTTTGATTAATTCAACCAAAAAACCGACATAAATTATTAAATTTAATCCTTTCGAATTTCAGCGATCTACCAATTTAATATAGGTCACTAATATGTATGAAAAGTATGCCGTATCATTACAAGATTTATTATGAGCTAGCAAAGGGGACCCAATGGACCTCTGTAGTTCAAGCTCTTATAATTATAAAATACAATATCCTAGATACATATTTTATAATCATCAACTTTAACGTTACTTCACTAAAAGCTTAAAGCTACACTCTCGAACTATATAAAATTACGAAGCTTTAAATAAGCTAAACGTTTATGACATATCATAATGTGACAATCCCCATAGGATATTTATAATTGGCTTAAGGATATATTCTGTTTTACCTTCTCGATTATTTTTAACTTACGTTCTGTTATTTTACCATTGGAATACTTACTATCCATAGATAGTATATCTTTCGATTACGCCTATGTATCCAAATGGTTGAGTACTTCTGTCTTCCAATTACATGATAACGTATATAAGAGAATATCATTAACTCTACAAAAAGAGCTATGGATTCCATATCTATAAATAACAAGTCTACGTAATCAAGAGTCATGTCTCCAATGTACTGGTATGCAGTACCATTATTAAGTCAGGATGTCACCATTTAGTACATCAAAAGACATAAGTCAAGAATATAGGCTCATTAGTCATTTTAGGATTAAGACACAACACATATGATTGTCTAAATGAATTGATTTGAACAAACATAACTATTAACTCAAATTAATTCAACATTATGTCCAGATCCAATACATGTTCACCTATGACAATGCACTAATGTTTTTACTCGCGGAGTCCTACTCCGATGACCAAGGCAAACTATCTCCTATTAGGGACGTAGACAACATAACAATCTTTACATGAATAAAGTGCCCAACTTTATTTCTTCGATTGCAGATCTTATAATTTACACCATCACCTTTAAGATTCATGTCTTCAGTATAATCTATCTATTATATGCATGATTCTTAAATGATTAGATCGACAGTCTCAAACTTTTGTTTGCTTATCATACATTCAATATAAATGAATGTAAAAAGGACAACATTTGGTATATAAATAATAAATAAACTCTTTATTGATAAAATGTCTTCAAAAATTTATTACAACATTTTACTTTTTAAGGGCATCATGTCTAACAAAAAACATCCTATGTGTTTTTAAAGTCGTATACAAAATACCTCATAAAGACATAAATTTTCTAAAACCAAAATTATCCTCTAATCTTTACTAAACACAATTTGAAACATTATTAAACTAAAATACTACATAAAATCTATTTTAAAAAGTTAAAAAATCTCAAAATAATAAGTATTTCCTTAATTGAAATACTTATTTGAACATTTTAAGTTATCTTTTCTTTAATTTTTAAGTCAAGTCATATTTAAATAACATTTATTATATATTGAAAAATATAATTAAGAAATTTTTAAAAGATTAATTGCTTCAGAGGGTATTTTGAGGATAATTTTCTAAACCCATGGGAAGTTTTTTGCATTTTAGTAATAAGAGGGACAAAATTGGTATTTAGGCAAAACACAGAAGATGTTTAGGAATTTTCAAAAAAAAAAGAGAAAAATTAGAAGACGTATCTTTAACATAAATTTAAAAAGAAAATAAGTCACGAGTTGTGCTCTCATAACACTCAAAACTCGAAACATTTAGTCTTTTTTTTCAAAATGTTTTTGTTTCCCTTTTCTTCCAACATGTTTCTATTTTGCTTTTCGAAACTTTTTTTTTTTGCATTTTAAGCTGTGGAAACTTTTTTTTTTTTTTACTTTCAAAACATTTATTTTAATTTTTTATTTTTTGGTTAACATGTTTAACAGGCACCACGAATAAGCTCTGGACTTTGTTTACATAAACCTTGACATGCGTTGATGACTAGAGCATGGTAGAAGTGTAAGTGAAGGCAAACAGGATTTGGCGGTTTAGACCTGCTGCAGCAATGAAGAGTTGACGGTCAAGCCGCGTCATAGTCATTGGCGTCTTACGCCCCTTTCCTTTACGCGCAAACACGTGTCCCAATCTCATATTATCTTGCCCTTTCCCATTGTAATGCTCACCTTCGAATCTGAACCGCACATGTGTATAAAACTCATGGAATGTTGCCATTTTTATTAAAAAAAAAAGCATAGTAGTTTTTTGTTTTTGGTTCTCTCGGAAGGATCAAACATGTGTCCCAATCTCATATTATCTTACCTTTCGTTAGCGGTGTAGGTTTCAGTCGTAGTTTCTGGTATCGACACAGACAGTGGGAAATCTCTATACGATTGAAGTCAGTGTGCAAGACAAAGTCGAGTTTTGACTTTGAGTTCTTTAATAAAATAAGATAAAATAGAACTGGAACTTTTTCAATGTAACAAAGAGCAACAGTTAAGGGTGGTTAATGATTTTTCATATTTTACTTAAAAAAAAAAAGAAGTAAAAAATGAAAAGTAAAAAAAAAAAATTCTCTAGTATTTATCTTTGAAAACCAGATTTTAATCTCTTATTGCTTATAAGACATACACTTTTTTTTGCCTTTCTATTGGTAAAAATATTTCAAACCCTTAATTCAGAAAAATTTTTATCTGTTACCCAAAAAATTAAAGACTTTTTATGTGAGAATTCTCATTAATGATTCACGTTTTAGAACCGCTAAATTTGATCATAATTAAGAATGTTTGGTAAAATCTTTTAACAAAAACTTTTATTTGCTACAGTGTAAAGTTCTCACATATTATAATGATCAGAAAAAATAAGCTACAGTTTAAAGTTCTTTTAAGTTATAGTTTTCAATTTAAAAGTTTTATTTTAATCATATTTCTCAAACATCTTATTATTTTGTTTTACAAATTAATCGCTAAAAGACAAAGCTAGCACTTCTATCAATCACTAAAAAAAATGGCCTATATTTATTAATTAAAAAATTAAATTGTCACAAATTTAAAAATTCGGATCTATTACCATCAAGCTTTAATCAATCGTATCTTCCAAAGTCTACTCATAATTTTATACAACCAATCTCTTCAAAAAATTCGATAAATACGACACCTGCAATTATTACAATACTTCTGTTTGTTTGCGGAGAAGTAAGTGAAGGACCCCACACGTAGAGAAATGGAATGCATGCTGAAGTGAGTTTTCTAAAATGTGGTGGCCTTCACCTGGCGATCCACATGCCCAAATGGGTTTAGGTGGGATTATTGTCGATGTGTCTCTCTGCAATTCCTCGTTACTCTCCGTCCTCGAGTCCCCCATCTTGCAAACCAACTAGCTTAATTAGGTGGTCTGCAGCTTCAAACAAGTCTAATTGGCAGCAAGAACTACGGTCACATGGAATCATAAATTAATTTGGAACTGTTAAAATTTGAAATCTTTTTATTAAATTATCGTAAGTAGTAAGTAGTAAATAAATAGCAGCTTCTGAAAAAATTTGTAGCAAATAATAAATTTACTAGTTAAATATAAGCTAAAAAATTTAATTACTTTAAGTAAAAAATAACTTACTTAATAATTTTTTTATTTATTTTTATTTATTATGAATACTTTTAAAAGCGACTATTCACTTGGATTATATAGTGTAAAAATTCTATTTACTTATATCTTTTTTTAATTAGATGTGACCTAATTAATGGTATGAATTTGAAGGGGTTCAATTCATTTTTCATAGAAATCATTGGCAAATATTCAAAAAAGCGCTGCATTTACTCTTTATATATACAACAAGATTTAAATAGTCGTAAATAAGGAGACTCTTTAATCTGTTTCATCTCATTCTCTTTTTATTTTCCGATTTAACCTTTTAAGTTTTTTTTTTTTTTTTTGATACAAGGGGAGAGGAAGGGGGAGGATAATACCACCACTATTAAGTGAGGCTCAGCGTGACTCAAATTCATAACCTATGATTAGGGTGGAGGAACTTACAATCAACTAGGTTGTCCTTACTCGTCATTCTTTTAAGTTGGGATTGATACAGTTCTAGAGAAATCATTCAATAGATTGCCGCCTATATATGTAAAATAAGACATATTTTTGATGACATCTTTTGCAAATTGAAAGTTGTGTACCAAATACTAACTTATTGTGGAGGGATCTCTTAATTAATATATAGGCGAAAATAAGACATACCGCATATATGGCCAAGCACGAAGGTGGTCCAGACGGACAAGTCAGCCTGTTTAGTCAATAGAGATATGTATAATTCCAAACTTCAATGGGAATACCATTTAAGTAATCAGGCTGACTTCAAACTATTCAACGAAGATATTGATATATGGGCGGTCTCTAATTTTTTTTTTTTTTTTTTTTAGGAATAAGGTGGTACTATTTCATTCCCAAATAAAACAATACACACACTAATGATATCATTGACCTTGAAATACAAGGAGACATACTCTCGACAATAGATCGGCTCCACTGGTCTCTATTTAATTTCTTTGATCAATATATTATACTGTCACGCCCCGGAGTACGGGAGGTGACCTGACGGAATATTTAGATTAATTAAAAGAGAATTTAATTGAAATTAAGGGTTTAAGATTCAAATTACATGAGAAATAAGGAGTTTTTCACCACATTTTATAAAAGAATTTATAAATATTAAGCAAATAATAATATTAAATAAAAACCGCGAGTATAGGTTCCACAACCCACAACTTGTGCACACACATGGTTCTGACAATATCATAAATACAATTACAGTCCAAGTATAAATAAAGTTAAAGTCTTACATGCCTTGATTAAATAATACAGAATATAAATAAATTCTCCTATTGCTCCTGAGTTCGGTCCGAAGAATCTTCTCCAAACCTAAAGGGGAAACCACCTAGAGGGGGAAATTTAAAACAGATAAAACGTGAGCGAAAGGCTCAGTAGGACTATGTTTTATAAAAATAGTTTAACGCAAAGGAACATAACATTATTAGAAGTTATTCAAAGGAAACTTAAATAAATAAATAAATAAATAATTTAAGTAGAACCGTCCTGACATAGAACAGTCTACTCGTCAAATCAAAACACCATTTTACTTTTACCTAGGCAAACCATGATATCACCACCGTAGTGGCTCAGCTGGGTTTCGGGACCTGCCCCCAAGGTCGATCGCTACACGACCCGATCTCTTATATAGCATCATGCCTATGTGTTTATTTTCATTATCATTCAAAACCCAATTACCGAGTGTTGTCAGTTACATTTATTATGAAGTTCATTTCATAATCACGGTATATTAAAATATAACCGATAAAACCATTTTCAAACAACCGTTGAAAACATTTTGATAGGAATCCTTTTTAAAGCCAAATTATTTCAAAACCAGGCTACCAAAGAAATAGGATAGAAGTCCTACCTCAATACTCGTGCCGGTACCCCATACCGTAATCCCGGTCCGCTATACGTTAGCTCCACGGAACCACGAACGATCCTAGATATCAACTAAGTCAATCAATATCTAGTTTGAGACATTCTATGTTACTAAACCATTTCATGATGTCCTAGTGTGCCATTTGTACCTTTAAAATATCCTATATGGTTGGGATTTAAATCAGGGTTCAAAACAGTGAAAACGGGTGAAAATCACAAAATTTTCCATGCCTCAGTCGGCCTGTTGGACGCCCTGCTTCGGCCTGTCGAACTGCACAGTTCGGCTTGCCGGAAGCAAAGTTCGGTCGGCCGAACAATTTCCCAGGTTCGGCCTGCCGGTCGGAAGAACACCGGCCTGCCGATCATCACTCCGGCCTGCCGAACACACAGTTTGGCCTGTCGAACTGGAAAAATCTAGAAATTTCCAGCCACGGGTTTCTCGATCCCCAAATCCAAATCTTGATTCTAACCTGTTTTTCTCAATTTCCAGGCATGAAAAACAATTATACTTGATAGAAAAGCATACTAGAACATGTTTGGAATCATTTAAACAAGATTTGAACTCGAAATTCTCAAAAATCCAAAAATGAGAAAATGAGGGGAAAAATGAAAAATCTTGAATTCAATCCGTTTTTCTTCAATCTAAGCCTAGATTCTAGTTGTTCTAAGTCTAATTAACCCAAATCCATGGTTTTCTAAGCTTAAACAAACTTAGATTTCAAAAATGCACAAAATTGAAAATTTTGTAAAAAGTTTAGAAATTTCGAATCTAACCTCGAATCGAAGCTTCAATCCGCGTTCTCGGTTGCCGAATCACGTCCCCGAGCTTCCTCCTTGCTAACCCGAAGCTTGGATTCGAAATTGGGTTTAAAAATTTGAGAGAGATGTAGAGAGAGAGAGTGAGCTGCTGAGAGAGAAATAGAGAGAGAGAGAGAGAATGTCACGGGAGGGAATGAGAGGAGAGAGAGAGGAAGGAAATAAATAGAGAAAATCGGTGAGCGGTTTTACTGTACGAAAATCATGTGCCGCCCACGGTTTTGCAAAACGGAGTATTTTTAACATTTTACAAATTGTTGTGTTTTAAAACTCAAAACATCATCTTAAAACAATAAGAAATCATTTGAATGCATCAATTTTAACAAAACAACCAAAAATTAAAAATCCAACCAAATAATCTAATTAAAGTTAAAACATTAATTATGGCACACTAATTCATCATTTACACTACATTAACATTAAATAAATTTCGGGACATTACATATACATACAAGGGAAAAGTGGTGGAGGACAAAAATATTCTTCACAAGTGGAGTGCAAAAGTTAGACCGTTAGATTATAGATGAATGGCTCAAATTTGTAATGTTTATGGAATCTAAAATAACAACAACTGCAACTAATCAGAGTCTCTTTTTATATCAAATATTTATCCAAATAAATATTCACCATTGATTTAATACAAACTTAGGTTTCATAGGGGCTTAATGATAGGTTTCGCGGAGGCTCAATAGTGTTTACAGGGGCTTCAATGACATTAGTAGGTTTGGCGACGGGATTTCGAGGGCTAGCAAGGAGGTTCATGGGGGCTTAGAGATGTTAACAAGGCTTCAATGGCGTTCGTTGAGGCTAGCGATAGGATTCACAGCGGCTGGCACTAGGCTTCATGGTGTTCGCAATAGATTTGCAACGGGTCGGCCCTTGCAAAGACATCATGGGCAGTTTAAAAGATATTTCTCCTTCTTTTCTATCATCGGTGGTCCAGGTGGCATCACCATCAATAGAAGATTAGAGGATGTCTATTTAATATTTATAAAAGGTTGTCGTCTTATGTGTTAAAAAAATTTTGAAAATTTGTACGTGCATATTAGACAGTTTCTAGGAAACCGTCGTCTATTGTCAAAAACTAAAAAAAGGGCGAAATGTTATCTGCTCATTTTTTTCCTAAAAAATTTTGAATTTTCTCATCCCATTCTTAAATTTCAAACACTCTCTTTCCTCACACTCTTAAGTTTTTCTCTCAAAACCCCCTCTCTATCTAAGTCCTCTCTATCTCTCTCTTCTTCACCTCCTCACTCTTTCTTTTTGTCTCTCTCTAAGTTTCCTCTATTCCTAATAGTTGACAACTAATTTCTCTAATCCAACACCGTCATGATCTCCATAACCATGTTCTTGAATCATTGGCCATTGTCTCTTCGTCATATGGTCGTTGCTGCCATCATCACCACCTTAAACACAAAAATTTGGGTACATTAGAATCTTTAGATATTACTTTTTTTTTTGGAGCAATAGTTTTCCTTAGTTCTCAATTAAGTATTCTTTTGTTGTTAGATTTTGTCGAGAAACTTTGTTTACAATTTTAAGAGTATTATGTTATACGTATATTGATTATATATGACAACAAAAATTTCTAATATGTGTTTTTGAAACTTGTTGCTTGTTATTTAATGAGATAGGTATTAATTTTTATCAAAAAAAAGAGGATGCAAATTTGTGAATAATATTTAAAAATTTTATTTTTTAAGAAGAAATAGTTTTGGCAAAAACATATAAATTTTTGGCAAGACTATGATAAGACTCTCTTAAAGGTCTTATCTTTTTTGTCCATAAGATTTGCATCTGATGGTTAACATTAAATAAGCTCACCAATAGTTAAATGAGTCTAAATACATCAAATTAATTAAAATCCAAAAACTAACAAAAGAAAAAAAAAACTCAGTTAACCTTGAGTGGGGATCACCATTGGCAATGTTCAATCGCAGTAGAGGTCGACCCATGGGTTGCCGGTAACCCCATGTTGCTCATAGTGACCCTAGAAATCTTTGGTGGAGGATGTGACTGTGTTCATTGCAAGCCCCAATTTCGCTCGATCGCCAGAAGAGATCACAAGTGGGCGTGGATTGCGCTTGAAAACTCTATAACCCAAAAAGAAAAAATTGAAAATCCAAAAAAAAAAAAACACAACTCTATAAAAAATAATAATAATAAAAAAAAATTTGCTGTTGTCGATGATGTTAGATCCATCTGTCCTCGATGAAGATAGACATTTGACTAAGGTCTGATTGATTCGAAGGCATGGGTAGCACCCTGTCAACTTAGATTTTGATGAAGGTGGAGCAACCACCACAGACTTTGGGTCGCACTGGCCATGATAACCATGGGTTGTACAAGTCGCGACTGACCCAACTGTAATTTCTTCTGCATCCAACTGCAACCTTCACAAATCTGTTGTGGTGTAGTTCTGTTGTCTCCTACGCCTCTGTGGGTTTGTCGAGTATGGGTTGCGATGCCTTGTCCCCTCTGCCACTATGGGTTCACCCACGTTACGGATGCGACCCAATGCGGAGGACTTGATGGTTTCCATCAGGAGCAATTTGTGAGATAAGCGACGGAATCTGACATAGGTCACGAGGGCATCGACAGAGTCGCAAATTGCTGTAGCACAGTTGGTTACACTATTTCTTTTTTTTTTAGGTTTTTAAAATTATTTTTTGTTTTTCGAAGTTATTATTATATCTGGTTGTATCTATTTTTGTTTATATGGGAGTGCAATTTTAGACTACAAATCTTTCATCTCAGGGCTAAAAAATAGCCTCATTATAAAAAAAAAAATTTCTTATTAATAAGATTTTTAAGGGGTCTTATTATAGTTGTTCCCTTTTTTTTAAGACTTTTAATGATTTTTTTGTAGAAACTGCTGTCTAATATGCTATTACAAATGCATATTAGATGAGGTTAAAGACTGTCATCGTATGTCTTGACATACTACATTGTTGGACACAACTGTCGTCTTATGTTTTAACGACGGTGCTTGACCGTTGTCTTTTCCTTTGTTTGTAGTAGCATAGAGATTGTGGAGAAAGAATTCTATCTAGATTTCTTGTTTGTCCTTTGTGTTAAACTTTAATTAGGTATTGAATTATAGGTGAGAGGCTTTATTTTGATTTGGTACACCCTCATCTTCTTACCATTGATTCAAAACTAAAAGTTGCTCACTATCTTTAGATTATACTCCACTAGTGGAAAATAATTTTGCACTCCACCATAGGGCTTCCCTGTATTTAAATAAGATGGTGCATGGTATTTTGTTTTAACTAGAAGTTTTGAACCAAATTCTTCAAAGATCAATTTAAAATCTATAAATGTAGAAAACAAATTTTATTTTTATTTCAATGATCACATCCTTATAAAAATAAACATAAAAACAAAAATAAAGACAACGATAAAAATAAAAATAAAAGTAAAAATAAATCCCGTCTTGATCCCTGTCTTTTTCTTTCTGCTAGCTAATCCTACTTTTTTTAAGGACTAATTCTTACTGTTTGCTATTATTATTATTATTATTATTTTAAAATTATAGTCCATTCATTTTCAGTAATTATCTGCCCTCTGTAATATTTATATGATAAATTTTTTTACCTTCTGTCGTGTAGTGTTTGTGCGCTTTTGGTACTTTTCTATATTATAATAGAGTCGACATATTGAAATAATGATTAATTTGTTAATCGCATTAAAGTTTTGTCTTAAAACTCAAAAGAATTGACTCCATTTAAAGTCCATACCAACTCCATAAATGTTTTGTGGTGAGTCGAATTGGTTGACTTAAGACTTCATTGACTGGATCAATTTTTTGTGGTCCTATGAAGCCAATATTAATTAATTTGGGTCAGAGTTGCATACTTTTTTTTTTTCCTACCCATGTTGAAGATATTGTGTATTTATATTTATATATTAGATATTTTTCTCTTTTTTTTCCTCTCATAAAATCCTTTTTTTTTTTTCCCCACACATCGTTCTGCTTTAACCTGTATGGTTTAATAAAGCCTTAAAAAGGCAAATATTGGATAAGAGTCGAGGATTTAATAATATTGAGATCCCAAAAACTCCTAGAAACATATCGCCAACTATTTTTTAATTTCTACATAATACTGTGAGGAAAGCATTTGTTAATGGGATTTTATTTTAGACAGCAATATAAATTAATATGCGTTAAATATATACGTATGTTTACGTGGTTGTATGTAAGTTATTTAATTCATTCCTTAAATTTAATTTTATAACTTCCCTTATTTCTGCTAAAAGAAACTTCTACTACTAATTTAACAAGCGATGTTACCGTTCCATATATACATACACACATATATAGATATTTATGTAAATAAATCAACGGCCATTGGCAAAGTGAACAAAAAAATAGCTAGAGCTCAAGTCAGTATTGTGATCTAATATTTTGGAGCAAACAATATTTAAAGAACAAATTGATCTTTTGGTTGTATAAAGGATGACCCTTTGAATGCTTATCCAACTAAGGCTTTAGGAGATTTTTCTAGAAAGTCAAATATGTTATCTTTAGTTGATTCAATGTTTTTTGAAGTGGGAATTTGTTGCACACTAAACCACAAAGTAGAACAAGCAAGATATCTAGTGGTACAAGAGACAAATCTCCCATTTGAGATCGCATTTGTCAAAAAATTTAGAGTTGTACAAAAACCGCCCCGCACCCGTCCATCTCGAAAAAAGCGGGTTTACATTAGCAATCTACTGACGAGCGGGTTGAAGCCGCCCACCAATATATTCAGGTGGACGGGTTTGGTTTTAAGTTTTTGAGGGTGGGTTCAACCCGCACCCGCCTGCCTATATATTTTTTTTTAAAAAAAACTTTTTATTTATTTGATTTTGTTCTTATTTTAGAGATGATTGAACAATCCAACACTCTAAGCACGGGCTCGGCTGCCTCTTGATGTTGGAAACAAAGTGCGCAGTGGAATTTTTTAAATTTTTCATCAGAGTATTTTCCAAAACACAAGTTTGACATGTTATATATATAAATTAAACAGATCTTACTAACCTCAGTATGTCGAAGAACCTCCGCGACCTGTGTAGAGAAGTAACGTTCCAGAAGAGCCTCAACCAACTGGTCTTCTTTGCTATTCTCTATCCACAACCGGAGTGAGTGTGGGCTCACACGTACAGCTCTTCCACCGGTGACTCTCCTTCCAACCAATAGAGAGAACCCAAAGCTAGTGTTCGTGATTTGTGAACAAAAGCTCTCAGGGAGTTTTTAGATGCTCACTAGAAGAGTATCACTCTTAATCTCTCAAATTGATCTGAGTAAATCATTAGACTCACTCCCTTTTTATACCTATTGGTCCTTGGGGTCACTCCATATCAGATTAGGTCTCAAAAATCGAAACAGAATCAAGTTCGGATCAATATCTGATAAGATACGCGTGAAAAACGCGTAATCTTAGCTGTCGCGGTCGGCATGCCGAACTGTGAGATAGGCAGGCCGAACTGGCCAGTTCGGCAGGCCGAACTTTCTGATCGGCAGGCCGAACTGCCGAGAAAAAATCTCCGCGAATCTTTTATTTTTCACCCGAGATTCTAAAGGATAAAGTCTCAGTTTTGATTCAAATAGCCCAATAGAAAAGATATCTGATCAAAACAAACTTTATCAAGATAATCTCTAAGAAAATAAATCAATTCACAATAATTCTACAAGTTTATCTTGTTCTAATTGTCCAAAATTAAAACAACCGATAAACAGACAAGAATTATCCGAACGCCATAATTCAACAAGTTCATCTTGAACTAATTTCTTACATAATTAATTCAACCGATAAACAGACATGAATTATTTGATTCTTATAAATTTAAACCAATCTGATAAATCCGACATAAGTCACCAATTATTGGAAAAGCACGCCGTGTCGTTACAGGATTTTGTGAGCTAGCAAAGGGGACCAAAATGGACCTATAAAGTTCAAGCTCATGATAATTATGAAACCCAATATCCCAGATATACATTTCACAATTATCAACTCCAACGCTATTCCACTAAAAGCTTGGAGCTGCACTCTCGAACTTTATAGAATTACGAAGCTCGTGTAGCTAAGTCTCCATGACATATCATAGTGTATCGCATCCCCATATGATCATCCATAATCGGCTTAAGACAATTTCTGTCTTACCTTCCCGATTATTTTTATCTTACGTTCCATTGTCTCACCATTAGAAAACTCACCATCCAAAGATAGTATACCATTCGGTTACACCTATGTATCCAAATGGTTGAGCGCTCCAGTTTTCCAATTACAGGACAACGCATATAAGAGGATATCATTACTCCTAAAGAGGAGTTATGGATTCCATATCTATGAATAACAAGTCTACGCTACCAAGAGTCATGCCTCCAACGTACCGGCATGCATGCCACTATAGAGATGTGGGAGTCACCCATTGGTACATCAAAAGACACAAATCGAGACAACGGGCCCATTATTCATCTCAGGATTAAGATACAATACAAATGATTGTCTAAAGTGAATCGATTTGCCAAGACAGAATTATTAATCCAAATCAATTCACTTTATGTCCCGATCCAACACATCGTCACCTATGACAACGCTCCAATGTTTCTATTCACGGAGTCCAACTCCGATGGCCAAGACAAACCATCTCCCAAAAGGGATATAGACAACATAACAATCTTTACATGAATAAAGCGCCCAACTTTATTCCCTCGATTGCGGATCATATATTTTAGACCATCATCTTAAGAGTCGTGTCTACTGCATAATCATCCCATCATATGCCCAACTCTTAAGGTTTAGACTGACAGTCTCAGACTACTGTTTGCTTATCATACATTCAACAAATATGAACGTAAAGAGGACAATATTTGGTATATATAAATGAATAAATTCTTTATTGATAAAAATGTCTCCAAAAACGTATTACATTTTTACTCCTTAGAGCATACATGTCTAACACTTGACATATTGGAAACTAGACATTTTTCTATTATTTTGTGAAGTGATCAAAATTCAAATTAAGTAAGTTAGTATAGAAAGCCTTAAAAAGAAAAAGAACACTTGACTTTGTTCATCGCTTCATTTGTAGCATTCTATTATTTTCGAACCTAGTGAATAGGCTTTAATCTTTATAGACTCTTGACTTTGTTCATCACTTCATCTATAGTTGATGTTTCTTGTTGCAGTGAATGATTATGTTTCTTAATTTGTACTTTTGAATATGGTCATTGTCTTTAGGCATCAAACTTGCTTGTTGTTGGAAATGCTTTATGTATTATCATCTTATATTTTCTACAAATGTTCTTCACTTTCTAAAAAAAAGGTCTAAAAAATTACATTGGGCAAATAGCATAGGTCTAAACCGCCTTAACCCGCCCGCAACCACCCAAAACTAAACTTAAACCACCCATCATGTGGTGGGCGGTTTGCGGGTTGGTAAATCGCCAACCCGCCATCCAAAAAAACCTCACCGCACCTGCCCAAAAACCATCAAACTGCCCACCGTTCATCCCTAAAAAAAATCTTATAACGCTCAAAGAGACGAGCGTATATCTGAGGCCTCGAATTAGAAAAGTTCCTCAGAATGTTGAGGGTGAGCATAGGTAAAGCTCTCACTGACATGATTCTGGTCTTAAAGCCGCCAACAACCCGACTAATAATTGATAGATTTTTTCGATTACTTTGGGGGTAAGCCTCTATGGCACTGAGGCTAACTACAACTCCTCTAAGAACTAATTCTAGAGGAACCAAAACCCTACTATGAAACAAGTCAAACGGACTTAACAGACTCATACGAGGAGGAGAAACCACCCCATTATTCCAACCTAAACATAAAAATAGGAATAAAACCAAACCCTAATTATAAGCAAAACTAAATACAAGGAGATAACAATCAGACAAGGTGGACTTTGTTACTGCCACGAAATCCTTTCCTTCCAATGATCCGTACCATCATCAACTAACTTGGATAGTCTCATTCCTTAACCCAAAACATCAAAGTCGATCTCCACCGGCGATGGTTCTTGGCCACTTTTCCCTATCGCCCTAGCTTCGACCGAATCTTACTCCTTCCCAGCGAGCCTTTCCTTCCACCACGGTGAGGCTTTCTTGTCGCCATAGTCCCTTTAAGCCTTGGCCAGATCTTACCTCAAACAATAGACAATAGCTGCATTGGCTCTGATAATCTCATTAGCTGGCCATGGTAGTCCCCCCCTCCTAGTCCATATTGGCACGTAAATTCGCCGATTGTAGGACTACCCATCCCTTGCGGCAGAACGACCCCCTACCTCCCCGATTGACCTCTACTTCTTGCCCTGTCATGGACGAACGAGCTGGCAACCTCCCCCTCTTGCAAGCCTGCGATTCGATGACCTCTCAAAGGCAACGTCAGGCACTAAACAGAAGGGAGAGGGGACAACAAAACCCACAAACCTTGAGAAACCCTAGCAAAGTAGCTTTAAAAAAAGTCATGCCAAGGCATGTTATTTTAGAGTATTTTAGTAGGAAGAGGATGCAGAGTTAAACCAAATATTAATATTAATATTATATTTTACAAACAATAGTAACATAATATTTAAAAAGGTGCTAAAGAAGTATAATTGATCCTTTAAAAAAAGTATGTTTGACATGTTGCTATCTTTTATGCTTTACATATTCAGCGTGGCATGATTCCTCAATTCTTAGGCCATGCCGAGTTGGTTAGGTGCAAGGATGAAATGTCGATCTCATCAAAGTTGTCTAGGTTTTAATTTATAGATAATGTCGTAAAAAATTGTCAATGTCAATGGATATTCTGGAAAATAAGGATATCATGACAAAAACATAATTTTTTTTACAACTTTATATATGTTTCTAATATTATTCTACATACTCATTACAAACATAATAAAGCACCACTAAACATAATAAAGTACACACAAATATTAGGTGTCTTTATGTAGCGACCCCATTCCCCTCCCTCCACTAGGAAAGAGAGGAGAAGAGCACCACGCATCGTTCGTTCGTGCATGAGAAGATGAGCCAGTTCGGCAAGCCGAACTTTCCATCGGTAGGCCGATCATAGACACTATAGGAAAAATAACCAAACCTTAACTCAACTTTAATGCAGAAATTATCATATCATTAGCAACGGAAATAATAAGATTACAACATTTATAGAAAAGGTAAAAAAAAAAAATCCCCTAAATGTCCTTAATAACAATTCTTAGTTTCTAGTAACATCAAAGGAATACTTAGAAATAAATATTACATCTTAGACTCGTCATGGGACCTTGGACCATTCTTGCTCAGTCATCTACATCTTTACTTGGAAGCTCACCTGCCTCACGAGAACTATATAAGCATAATGCTTAGTAAGTAAACCATAGTAGTTCCACATAAAAACATACTTTCATAAACATACATTACTTTTAGGTTTTCGGGCCCGTAGCATAACATTAATCTCTAGCAGTCAGAACCCATAACATACATACATAAATGGTCCCTATCTTGGAACTTACTTCTTCCTCAAGGATTTGACCATATAAATGTGAATAACGTGACTAGTTCATGACAACAAGAGAGTTCACATCATACTCATGAAAAATCATAAAAACATATTTAAACATATTCATCATAGCAACATATATAACTTTAAAACATGCTTTAAAACATACTATTGTTCAAGTGATGCAGTGGAGGGTATACTTACTCAAACTGTTTAGTCATGATCATCTTAGATTTATACATCATCATTCATTCATTCTTCACATCACATAATATATCCCATCATATTCCATTGGAAACAAATGAACATCTTCATGATTTTCTATCCTCTCTTCATGCATTTATATGTCTCCTTAAGATATTGTTACACTGTTTTATGTGAGAATGAGTTTATAAGGTTACAAGGTTGAAGAAAAACCCGTCAAGGGTAAAATTGTCATTATCGAGGAAACGGCTAGAACGGAGTCGAACACTCCGATTTAGCATAACGTTCTCAGACGAAAAATATTTCGTAATACGTTAAATAACGTAACTGTCATGTGAGATCAGAGATTTAATAAGGGATGTTTAAGTAAACGAGAGGTAAACCAATGGGTTACGAGGTTAAAAGGAAAAGTAACCCCGGTGGGTTACAAAGCTAAGTGAAGGAAAGGTAAACCGATAGGTTTATAAGGTTAAGTAAAGACAAGGGTAAACAAAAGTATACTAGTCAAGTTAAGAGGAAAGAATGGTTAATGTTTACGTTTTATTATCAATCGAGTGGATTGATAATAAAGAAAGTTAACTAATAAGTCGGCTGTCGTTTGATCAGGACATAGAGGCTAACTAATGGAAGGAAAAGGAACGGAATAGAGAACGCTAGAGCATAGTTCGGGTAAGTTTCAAATCTCACCTACAGCATGAAATAAATGATTTTTAAATGCTTATTTATATAATTTGCAAATGAGTTTGCAATTATTATGCAAGTTTCTTTTAAAGTATGTTTGCATTTATTGTGCAAAGAGTTTTAAAGTTCAAGAAAAAGAATTGCAATGAATTTGCAACCGACATGTTAAAGGTTTATTTGCATATTGATATGCATAAGGCTTTTAAAAGTTCAAGTTATGATTTTCAAAGTATTTAGAGTATGTTTTGCATTATGACAATGCATAATGTTTTATAATTTAAGTTATAAGTTATATGATGCATTGGTTATGCAATAAATTGCATTTGATGTGCAATAAGTTTTAGAATAAAAGTTATAATTTGTAAAATGTGATTTCATTATATGTTGCATTTGTTATGCAATAAGTGTTAGAATACAAGTAATGATTTGCAAATTGTGTTTGCATTTTATGATGTATTTATTAAGCAATATGTTGCGTTTGTTATGCAATAGGTTTTATAGTACAAGTTATGAATTGCAAGTGTGTTTGCATATGATGTGATTGCATTTGAAATGCTCACCAAAGTTAATAAGAAGGTAACGTAAAGATAATAAGAAAGTGTCATACCAGCCTCTTTGTTATTAGGTACTAAAAGTAAAAATTAAAGTTTGACCTCCTAGATGTGAGGTACAAGACCTCAATATTTGATGGTCTCAAGTCTTCCACAAGGGAAGCATCATGTTTATGATCTCATGATAAATGAGTTGGTACGAACACTAAAGTGAAGTAAGGAAAATGAAGGTAAGATAAGAAATAAGGAGAAAAAGTTAAAGTAAGATAAGGAAAGTTAAGGAACGAAAATAGAAAGTTAAAGTAAGAAAATAATGTTCATAAAATGCTCATAATTGAAGTTAATAATTGAGCATAAATGGAGTCATGTATTCTGATGTTACTTGAATGCATTTTTATGAAATGTTTATATGTTATGTTATGGAAAACATTCAAAGAAATGTTTTATGATAAATATTTATGAAAAACATTTTCATGTTTTCAAGAAAAGGTTTATGAACGACGTTTTAAGAAAAACATTCAAGAAATGTTTTACAAAAAACGTTTCTGCAAAACGTTTCAGAAATGTTTTATGAAAAACGTTTATGAAAAACATTTTCAGAAATGTTTATGGAAAATGTTTGTGTAAAATGTTTCAAGATGAAGGTTTTTATGAGAAAAGTTTTAAAGCATGATTAAATGATTTGTGAGAATATGTTTGAACTTATTGAGTGAAAGCTCATTAAAATTTTTTCATGCTGTAGGTAAATTATGGGTGACCAGTAAGACCCGTTAGAAGAGCTGGGTGCTGCGGAGGATAGTTGCGAAGATTTGGGTATGGATACCATCACTGTTTGCTTCCGCTATGCAAAGAAAAGGTTTTCCATTGTTTTATGTAATTATAAAATAAAGTTTTAAACTATGATGTAATAATTGTTTCTTATTAAGTTTTAAGAAACGATTTAAAATGATTATAAGGGCAAGTGTTGAGCGAGGTCTCAACTTGAAATGCGACAAAGGTCGCATCAGTTTTAAAGAATGTTTAAAGAAAAAAAAATTATTCTAGTATTTTTCTTACTAAGTAAGTAAGATTACTATTTTCGTAACGATGTTTAAGAAAGTAAAGTGACTGCCTGAAAAGGCGAGTCGTCACATTTTACTACCAAAAGGAGCTTATAGTTTGTTGGAAAGTATCAGATAGGTTTTGATTTTGATCTAAATAATACATCTACCAAAATATTACCCTTGAATAGTTTTAGATGTACCACATATATGTTTCTTGATCTGTTCATACTGTTAGTCCATAAATTAGATATTGTTGATTTATCTAACTTAATGAGTAGTCTTCATAGAGTTATAATGATATCTCAATACTAATTTATGGTGGAAGATACACAGTTACATAAAAAAACCTTCATTTTGTACTTCTGAACTCATACCATAAGAATTTTTATTAATTCCAAAGCTCATGGAGTTAAAACTCAAGGCAACATAATCCTCAGCAGTTTGACTCATTTAAATTGCATCACGTCTTCTTTAGTATTGCTTTATAATTGCCCCAATATCCTCACGTGCTACCCTACTACTGTGATCTTCATCTTGTATAGCATGCATAAATTGTTTTTCTCTAGTGATTGGACTCAAGGATGTTTGATTAGACATTTGTATTTCTTCTTCTTTCATAGTTTACATTGTCATTATCATCACCACCCTACCATCGTCATCATCATCAATGTTGTCAGAATCGTAACAAGATTTATGTGCTCCATGAAGAACAATAATTAAAAGTAGTAGACAAAATAGTGAAAATATAATACATACATCTACATGTAACAAGACATAAGGATTTGCAGAAAAGTCATGAACTATTTATTTTAAAAGTAAAAATTATTCAAAGACTAAATAAGTCTTTAAAATATCTTTTTATTGTCTTTATATTCAAAATATTAGTCACATTTTATTAAAATTAATTTAAAAAAGTCCAACAATTTTGATATATTTTTGTACAAAAAAGAAAATTTTCTTGGCCTTTTTGGGTATTTTGTGGAAATTCTTAGCAATATCATAGATTTTCATTGATATTTATCAATATTACGGATATTTGTAGACAATGTGGATATTTTACAAACATCCTAAAAGAAAAATCCTTCCCCTCATATCGAGACTTCAAAATATGAATATTGTCTTAAAAATATCGACAATATCGTGGACATTTTCATCCTTGATTGGGTGAATTTGTGAGACACCAGTTCCATGAAGTTGATAATCCAAGTTTACCACTTATGTAAATAAAGATTGAAACATACCACTTTCAGATAATAAAAGGGTTAAATTATCTGTAATATAGTTTTATCTTTAGCTTCTCTGTCCTCCTCCTTCTCTCTCTAAGATCCCCACTTTCCCTCTCTTCCTACTACCAGTACTATTGAATTCGCTCTTCACTGATGAGTTCATCACCGAAGGCCCTTCCTTGACCGTACAAGTCACTTTCTATAATGTTGCCAACTAGTCAACATGCCTCCCTAACAATGCCACCATGAATCTACAAGACCATGTTTGTGGTTTACTATAAGGTTCCCAATTAACTTTATTAAAATTAGTGTGCCTGATTGAAATTTTATTGTAACTAATTATTTTAAAAAATGTCATTTTTAAATTCATTATATTTAATTTATTCTATTTTTAGCAATTATTAAATTATTTTGAAATAAACTTTTGGTTTTTGTTTTAGTATTTTATTAGTTTTAATGGAATTGCAACATTTTTCTTTTAATTTGTTTATTTAAAACTAGACCCAGCTTTGTTTAAGATTTCAAACAAACCTCTTTGCTCCACTTAGACATCTTTATGTGAAAGTGGTCAGACCTTAAAACCACTTCTAAAAACTACTTCCAGCCATGGTTTTGAAGCAAAAAACACCATTAGGTTTCTGAATAAAATTTTGGAAACCCCAAAAAACTCCAACACTCTCTCCCTCACGTCACCCACTCTCTTTCTCTCTCTTTCTTTTAAAAACTCAAAACTAGAACTCTCCTCTCCAAACAAAATCCAAAAGCAAAAATCACACAAATCATAGCCAGTTTTGCCCAATCTCAAGTTAAAAAATCTTGGAAAATCATTTAATTTTGTGTTGTAAGAATTTCTCTTGATTTATCTATCCATGAACGACATCTTTGGATTTGGACATTGAGATTTAAGCTGTTAGTTTTATTTTGTTGCTTTTTATGTTAAGCTTGGTCATGCATATGAAAATTTAGAATTGATTGTGGTTCCAATGTATCTGAGAATGGAGGAAGAACATTTTATAAAATTTATGCATGATTCATGTGGATTTATAAATGAGGTTTAACCAATTAATTCTCACAAATTCGAGCTTAAACTTTTTCTTTGTTTTAGTTTTCTTATTTTCAAACAAAACCATAAAACCTAATGTATGAGTAGATTAATGTATTAAAATGTTGTAAAATGAGTTTTATTAAGTTCATATCATATTTTTGAACCTTTAGAACAAGTTTAGGAGGCATGGAAAGTGATTTGGTACTGTTTGAACTCAAAATGAATTCAAATGCTAGAAATAGGGTGTCCCCGTCTTGACGTCGCGGTTGGCCGCTCCCTATATAGTGGGGTCAGCTGCATTGTTGCTTGACACACGGTTGACCGAGGGTAGTTGATAGCATCCTAAAGGAACTATCAAACTATTAAAATCTTGCTAAGTTGTAGCATAGTAGTTATTGAGTAAAGCGATAACTAAGTGGTTGTTCTCGTATGAGAACTGGGTCTAATTAATTAGTTATCAAAATAAAAAACCTACATTAAATTAAATACAAAAACAGGGGATTTGGATTTTTCACTAATTTAATAATTAAAACAAAAATAAATAAAAAGATTATAAAACTATTATAATTAAAACTCATTATAGGATCATTCAACACCATTGAATGTTAATGATTTAGATGATTATAGAACTTATTTCCCAATTTTCCATTAAAATTAACAACTATAGATAGTAAGAAGCTCTACTACTCCGATCCTTCCTTACAGCATAGATTTAATAAGACAAGCGCTCTATTAAATCCCTTTCTATCAAACATCCTTGGAAAACCCTCACTAAGTTCAATCTAACGGAAGCATTATGCTGATAAAGATAGGTTGATCTAGACAACAAACATGCAGAAGCTGGGTTCATTTAGCCTATATTGCATTCTACAACATAATCACACAAAAGCCTCGCCACAACTGTACGTCATAATTTTCTACTAATGGTTAAAAATTCAAGATAATTATGGATCAAGATTTTTAACCTAGTTGTAGGCAATTTTCAAGTTATAATTAGTTGTACAAGTAAATATAATAAGAAAGTCATCGTAAACATTAATTCTACTGAAATACAAATAATCTTAAAGGGAAATTCAGAAATAATTCTTATAATTCTTTACATAATCAAGTTTAAGATTTAGAAATCGCCCATAACTAAAATACAAACTAAATTAACATAATTACAAAGGAAAAGAAAGAAAACGTAAGAGAAAAGAGCGGATGTGGCATCGAAAATCCATTGCCTGCACAGAAGCTTTCTACCATAGTCTCCTCCTACTTGGCTACTCAAAAACTCCAAAAATAGAGTCCAAAAATGCCTCCTCTCCTTCTTGCATCTGATATGCTATAATGGGGCTTATAGACCCCTCCAAATTTTGAGCTTTGGAGGCTCAAATTCGAGTAACAACTAAAACATATGCAGGGGAGGAAGAATTTGATGCGGTCATGTGCTAAAAGTGGATCTAAGAAGGCCAGACATAGGTGGCTGTGTGGATGATTTCTCACGGCCGCTAGTTGAAGTGGAACATTGGTGTGATCGTGAGCTTTGTTTGGCATGGTCATGCCAGAAAAGAACCCTTAATGGTAAAAAGGCAAGTGCACGATAACAAGAAATGTTTTTCTATGGGGGCACAACAGCGCAACCACATGAAAGATTTTCCATAGGGACGACATCGTTCTATCTCTCGGTGTGGGCGCAAGGAAATTTCTCCATGAGGGCGCCATTTTAGCTTATCCAAAACACTTGTTTCTCCTCCCAGTTTGCTCCAGACCTTAATTCTTGAACCCAAAATGCTTTGCAATTGACATTTTTTACTCTAAAACATTTATTAGCACTGAAATTACATACATAACATAAAAATACAATAAAACAACCTTAAAACACAGAACTAACAATTAAAATGCATGGAAGAATGATATGAAATTAATGTGAAATATGCACTATCAAATTCCCCCACGCTTAGCTTTTTTCCTAGTTCTCGAGCAAAACTTAAATAAAAAATCAAGACATAAAACACTAATCTTCCAACCTTTAACCTCAAAGAACACTAAGAGATATGACCTTAAAATCAGACAAGTATTGAACTGAATCCACATTTATTCAAAAGTTTATACATTGTATGTCAATCATACTCAACGTGTGTGTGCATTAGCCATTTAAACGATTATCACTCTGTGCCTGCTATCAATAAGTAAACACTTAAAAACTTTACAAACAAACATTAAAACCAAAATCACAACAAAAGTAAATGAAGGTGTCAGACATCACAGGCTCTTCCTTTGGAATAAATCTCCACTACATTGAAGGCATCACCTAAAATTAAAAGACTTTTAATGTAGATTGTAACTGGGCCAAAGGGTAGTGGCTTAAGAAAGAAGGGTATGGGCAATGCAATGGTCCTAAAGACTTTATAAAATTAGAGACATCTTGGAAATTCAAAATTCTTGAGACACTCTCAAAACCCAAAAAAGTGATTAACGAGGCAAAGTCTAATGGCATTGGGCCTCGACCACATTTAAAACTAATATTGCATAAACCAAAATTATGAATTGAATAGCTCACAATAATTTATTTTCTGATTTTTTTTATTATTTTTTGATTTATTCTCTTTTCATATTCTTTTTTATGGCTTTTGTTTTTTTTTTTGTTTTTTATTATTTCTTTCTTTTTCCATTGTGAACTAATCTTACAAAATTTTCTTTTCTTTGCACTTGATTTGTACTCTCCCCTACACTTATTCTCTTACCATCACCCAATTTCTTATGAAATTCCCTTGCACTTGAATTGAGCGAATAAAGTTCCAATTCGTCTTTAGAATAAGGGTGACGATATAAGCACGATCAGGCTTGGTAAGAAAATGTAGTTAGCCAAATGAACTTGTTTACATCAAGGCTCAAATGGCTAAGGGGGATGTTCTCTTTGGAACATCTATCAGGGCTCTGGCTGATGTGGCTTTGGTGCAAGGAAAATCCTAGTTCCTTATGATTTAATATGGTGCTCGACCAGCCATTCACCTCGATAGACCTCTGGCAGAGTTCTAATACAGAACACCTACTTTCAAAACCAAAATTTATACAAGAAAAATATCAAAGAGAATCGACTCATCCAAGCATTTGTATCTATGTACCGAATAACATGGCATTGTGCAACAGAATGAAAGTACAATCATCAAAAAACATATGAACCAATGAATAACATAGAATTCAAAACAACACTTATCTTTAATCAAAATCATAGCAATAATGCTTAGTTCCCATCAAAGCGGGTGGAAGACATTCTAAGACTCAAAAACTTAAAATTAAAACAAAAATAAAAAAAATTATGGTTATTATGTTTTATGATTTTTTTTTCTTTTTTATGTAAATGTATACAAAAATCTAAACTATGTGAATTCTAATGTAACCTACTTGTCATTGAATGCATTTCAAGAGGGCATGGATAACTAAATCCTCTGTAAAGCACCCATTTTGAGAAACAATTCTTGGGATTTAGAACAATGCCATAACATAGAAAAATTTAATTTACAATTTATTATGTGTAAATCCCATCAATTAATGTGTCAAATTAATTTGAGGCATACAATTTTATTTTTGCATAAATAATATCCATTTACATATTCCAAATGCATTTTATTACAAATTTCAATTTTTGAAATTATACCCACTATTTACATGATTTGCACTTTTACCCCCGCATTTAACTTTTATTTCAAAATCACCTTAACACTTAACTTTTATTACAAAACACCCAAAACCCCACTCTCTCTCACTTTACACATGTAGCCCCCCCACCTAAGGAGACAACCAGATTTTTTTTTTTTTTTTTTTTTTTTTTTTTTGTTTTTCATGCCTAGAGACCCTTCCCCACTCTTACCTTGAGCACACCACCCACACACACACACTTCTCCACATTCACCTCTCCTCGCTCCCATGTTTCCTTCTCCCTCTTTCTTTCATTTTGCTGCAACAAAACTCAAAAGTTTGTTGTAGCAACACACCCAAAAGATAGCCACCATCTCCTTCCTGGAAGCCAAAGGTACTCAAAAGGCACTTGAAAATACCAAGGAAAGTAGCCTCATTTCTTGTCATAAAACCACCAAGAACCTTGCCAAAAACGTAGCCCAAACTTGGTTTTTACTCCAAAAGTGTGATGTTTTTCAAAGGAGTTTTTAGATAGGTTTTCCTTAATCCAAACTTGGTTTTAGTATGTGTTTTCTTCAAATTTAAGGCTTGATTTTCATGTTTAAAGTTCATGAAAACTTCTAGGTATGTTAACATGCATATTTGAGCATTTATAAGTAAAAACTTAAGTCTTGAGCTAAAACCAGCAACCAACCTTCATTTTGGTTCAACAACAATGTTAGAAACACATTAGGAATGTTTATAACCAGTTTCCATAGCTTTATGATTAATGTTTAAAAGTTTTGAGCTTAAAGAATCAACTTAAGCATGTTTTCATCTTTATTTCTAAGAAATGCTAGAGATATGGTTTGATGATGATTTTAGTATAAAGATTTATGGGAATATGCTTACTACATATTTTAGAATGGTTTTGAGAATTTGTACATTGATAATATAATTTGGTTTAAAGAAAAGATTAGTATTCCTAGGTTTAAATTATTTTTATAAATTGGATTGTTCCAAGAAGCAATCATGTTGCTAAATCAGAGTTGTACTTTATTTTCTATAAATTTCCTAAGTTTTGGTTGGAAACTAGTAAATCTACCCGAGGAAGAAAAAACTAGGTTCAGTAGAGGCGCGGTTGACTGCACCTTAGTGTAGTGAGGTTGACCAGGCACTATAGTTTTAGCTACTGCCTTCTCCATTGAGCTCAACAATGCTTCCAGTTTGTTCCGGCTCGGTTCCTACAACTTCCATCTGTTTAACCATTCCTAAAACTTGTGTTTTAACATTCTAAAGTTATAGAAAATCAATTTATGTTTCATGATCATTTTAAGGCAATAAATAGCACAAAAGAGATTGGTTTATATGTAATAAGCATTATTTGTTTTCATTGTCTTGATTTGATCCCTCCCTGACCTTGTTGGAAACCCTTAAGGTTAGGCAGCGTTGGAACATACGTTGTGCGAGTTTGATTAATGGAAAACTAAGAGTATCCTTAGAGGCTTTGATTAATGGAAAACTAAGAGTATCCTTAGAGGCTTTACTAAAGAGGTAGGATTTCAAATCCCTTTCTTGGTACCATATTTTGAATAATATTGTTGGCAATATTGTTAAACTTTATGAGATGAGCATGTTTGTTATAAAGTTGTTTATGAATGTGTTTTGTATATTGCTACAAGCTTGCGAAATGTGTATGATATGTAAATATGAGCAATTTCATATTTTGATGAATGGATTTAAGAATTTTGATTTAGACTCATAATAAGAAATTCTGAGCATATTGGGGAAATTCAAAAGCCACCGAGGACAAATGGATCTTCGATGGTAGGTTTTGTTGATAGTCAAAAAGATCGGGTTATGTAGAGTATAACCTTAGGGGCAGGCCCCTAGACCTTGTCGGAGAGCTCCGTAGCATGGGCATTGGCTAAATGATTATGGATATGTTAAATGTATATAATATACTAAGTGGTTGGGATGGAAACTTGAATAAAATATCTCATCTCTTTTTAAATCATTTTAAATTCATTTGCAACCATTGATATTCCAATTATTTATTTGTTTACTTTATTGCTATTTAAATACCTTAGTTGTTTTGAATCGTTAAAGTTTGTTCAAATACCATCCTACTAGGTCGTTTGCTCATTTTTTGTGTTTTAAATTAACCCCCTTCCAGGCAAAGCAAAGAGTAGTGCTAAGTAAGTACTGAGATGGTGTTTACAGATTGCCAATATGTATATCATGATGCTTTTTATTGGGCTTATGACATGTGTCAGCCTTCTAAGACAGTTTGTACCACTGCATCTATATTGTCTTTTTCTTACCTTAGTTTATTTGCATATGTAGAATGACTGTATAGCCAAATACTATCCCATTGGTGCACTTTGGTGAGAACTTATGAACTTGTGGGTTACTTTGAAAACTAAATCTTTGAGATTTAAAGTTTTATTTGATATAGTTATTTTGCTCCACCTTATTTTTCTTGCTTTGAGAATTTATGTTTTGTAATTAATTTTGAATAATTCATATTAAAAAATTTTTAAGTCACATTTATTTCTAATTTAATTTCAAGTTTTAAAATTTTATCTGACTTAAATTATTTTCTTAAACTAAACCTATATGTCATGCCCTATTTTCGGGTCGTGACAAATGCACACATTAATGAATTGTAAAATATACACAAAATAAATAAACATACAAACCTTTCCCCCACATTTTAATCTTACATTGTCCTAATGTGTGAGTAAGTATGCAAGATTGAAATCAACATAATCGTAATCAAAATGATAAATAGCAATAAATAAAATAGAGTGAAGGGTAAGAGAAAGCAAATCTATAATGAGGTGTTCTAAATATGTTGGGTTGCCTACCAATAAGCACCTATTTTAGGGTCCTCAGCCTGACTTGGAGAAGCGTTCATCAAAGAGTTGCTTCCGTCTATAAAATATATCATAGAACAACACATATTGATGCCCTCAAGCTAGCCAAGATGTGGGAAATTCTGACACAGTGCACTTGACTCATGTTTTATTAATATGCTTCAAATGAGGACTTTGGTTTCAACTCAAGCTCAAAGATGACATAATATGGTGATGATGGCACCAATGGGAGGTAAGGATCCGCTGGTGGTGTATATGATACTACCATCGATGAGTTCATATCAATGATTGCATAGGCTTCATCATCCTCTAATAGGTCTTGTTACTTGATTTCATAGAAGGACTCCTCGAATGATAACCTTCAAATTGTTCTTCATTCAACACTTGATTCTCCAAAACCGTGCTTGTGATTTGATGTTCAAAGAATTCACAACTTTGGATGCTCGTCCCATGATTTGAGAGATGTTAATCAGTTGCAATCTCACAAGCATTCAAGTGTTGAGTTTAAACGACTTCAAGGGCTTCTAGGTTTTCATCCCTAGGCTCGATCTCCTCTAGAGACTCATATTCCCATAAAGTTTCCCGATAACTCATAGTACTCTCCTAACCTAAGTTGTTTGAGTCGTCTTTTTCATCATCATGCCATACCATATTTTCCACTATTCGATTCATACCTTGGTCTTATAATTTTTTCACTTCCAGCTTATTTATTGTGTCAACCAATTGGCTTATTTGATTCTCCAAGCTTTGAAGTGCCTCTTTAGTGTCTTGATGAAATTACATATTATTGACAACCAAAGCATTCACAATGTCATCGAGAGAATCACCTGTATGTTTTTGGACTACTGAAGCTCCCTCTATTACTACCACTAAAGCTTATAACTCGTAGGATACCCTAATGTTTTAAGGTTTAGTGTCAATCCCTGGCTCAAAATTGTAGTAATTGTCCTATAAATCTTGGTTGGTTCTTGTTCAATTCTAATTCTATTCATCAAACTCAACCATTCTTCCAACATGAACTAGGCTTTATGCACAGTTTGTTACTGGAAATAGGTGATACCATTACCTCTTTCAACCCAATGTCGAGTTGTGACAAGTAAGCCATGTTAGACATGTATGCCCTAAGGAGTAAAAATGTAATACATTTTTGGAGACATTTTTATCAATAAAGAATTTATTTATATATACTAAATCTTGTCCTCTTTACGTTCATATTCGTTGAATGTATGATAAGCAAACAGTAGTCTGAGACTGTCAGTCTAGACCTTAAGAGTTGGGCATATGATGGACTGATTATGCAGAAGACACGATTCCTAAGGTGATGGTCTAAAACATATGATCCGCAATCGATGGAATAAAGTTGGGCACTTTATTCATGTAAAGATTGTTATGTTGTCTATATCCCTTTTGGGAGATGGTTTGTCTTGGCCATCGGAGTTGGACTCCGTGAATAGAAACATTGGCACGTTTCATAGGTGACGATGTGTTGGATCGGGACATAAAGTGAATTGATTTGGATTAATAATTCTGTCTTGGCAAATCGATTCACTTTAGACAATCATTTGTGTTATATCTTAATCCTGAGATGAATAATGGGCCCGTTGTCTCGACTTGTGTCTTTTGATGTACCAATGGGTGACTCCCACATCTCTATAGTGGTATGCATGCCGGTACGTTGCAGGCATGACTCTTGATAGTGTAGACTTGTTATTCATAGATATGGAATCCATAGCTCCTCTTTAGGAGTAATGATATCCTCTTATATGCGTTGACCTGTAATTGGAAAACTAGAGCGCTCAACCATTTGGATACATAGGTGTAACCGAATGGTATACTATCTTTGGATGGTAAGTTTTCTAATGGTGAGACAATGGAACTGTAAGATAAAAATAATCGGGAAGGTAAGATAGAACTTGTCCTTAAGCCGATTATGGATGATCATATGGGGATACAATATACTATGATATGTCATGGAGACTTAGCTACACGAGCTTCGTAATTCTATAAAGTTCGAGAATGCAGCTCCAAGCTTTTAGTAGAGTAGCGTTGGAGTTGATAATTGTGAAATGTATATCTGGGATATTGGGTTTCATAATTATCATGAGCTTGAACTTTATAGGTCCATTTTGGTCCCCTTTGCTAGCTCACAAAATCCTGTACCGACACGACGTGCTTTTTCAATAATTGGTGACTTATGTCAGATTTATCAGATTGGTTTAAAATTTGTAAGAATCAAATAATTCATGTCTGTTTATCGGTTGAATTAATTATGTAAGAAAATTAGTTCAAGATGAACTTGTTGAATTATTGCGTTCGGGTAATTCTTGTCTGTTTATCGGTTGTTTCAATTTTGGACAATTAGAACAAGATAAACTTGTAGAATTATTGTGAATTGATTTATTTTCTTAGAGATTATCTTGATAAAGTTTGTTTTGATCAGATATCTTTTCTATTGGGCTATTTGAATCAAAACTGAGACTTTATCCTTTAGAATCTCGGGTGGAAAATAAAAGATTCGTAGAGATTTTTTCTCGATAGTTCGGCCTGCCGGATGACGTGTTCGGCCTGCCTATCAGCGCACATAAGATTACGCATTTTTCACGCGTATCTTATCAGATATTGATCCAAACTTGATTCTGTTTCGATTTTTTGAGACCTAATCTGATATGGACTGACCCTAGGACCAATAGGTATAAAAAGGGAGTGAGTCTAATGATTTACTCAGATCAATTTGAGAGATTAAGAGTGATACTCTTTGAGTGAGCATCTGAAAACTCCCTGAGAGCTTTTGTTCACAAATCACGAACACTAGCTTTGGGTTCTCTCTGTTGGTTGGAAGGAGAGTCACCGGTGGAAGAGCTGTACGTGTGAGCCCACACTCACTCCGGTTGTGGATAGAGAATAGCAAAGAAGACCAGTTGGTTGAGGCTCTTTTGGAACGTTACTTCTCTACACAGGTCGCGGAGGTTGTTCGGCACACTAAGGTTAGTAAGATCTGTTTAATTTATACATATAACATGTCAAACTTGTGTTTTAGAAAATACTCTGATGAAAAATTTTTAAAATTCCGCTGCGCACTTTGTTTCCAACAATTGGTATCAGAGCGAGGTTTTTACATAAATTTACAAGTTTGTGATCATGTTATATGCATAAATTTTGTGATCTTAATCTCCCCAATGCTTGAATTAAATTTTATAGAGAGATGGCACTCTAGGTTTCTATATAATATATATGTTGTCATGGATTATCTGGTGAATGTTTATTAATTAATTATGATTAAATTGTTGTTTAATTATTTATTAATTAATTAATACCGATTATGGTTCCTTAGAGGTTAGAATGTGTATCTAGGTTTTTCATGTAATTAGATGGTGGACTATCATCTCCGTCTAGGAATTGTTATTTAATTTTTAATTTGTAAGAATTTTGTAATTAAATAATTATTCGGAGAAGACGGAACTAGAAGTCAGATCTTAAAGATTGATGATGGCGCGTCCAGGTATTTCCTGAGTCTCTAATTTTATGTTTTTGAATTGTTGAAAATAAAATTGATGAATTGCATTAAAATTGTATTTTCTGGATTAAGGTTTCTTCTGCTCGGTCGGCATGCCGGACCTCACAGTTTGGCAGGCCGAAGGTCACAAATCGGCAGGCCGGACGTACGGTCCGACAGGCCGACAGTGGGGCAGAAATTTTGGTGCTCTGCTGGCAGGCTGAACCTTCATGTTCGGCAGGCCGAACGTCCATAATTGGCAGACCGATCACCCAGATCAGACTGTCGACCGAGAGCTGTCGGGTGTCCAGAAAAGGTGCAATTTTTTCAATGCAGTTTTAATTTTATTTTTGGGACGATTCTGAGAAACATTAAATTTGGATATGACTGAAAATATGAAGTGTTCGATTCATACGGGATTGAGGACTTGAAGATGGATATTATATGAAGAAGGATACAGCTTGAAGATTCAAGGATGAAGAATCGATAAATGTCTCGATTATTCTCTTGTAATCTTATTTTTCTATTCTCTAGGGTGGAACCATAATATTACGGTTATTATTATTATTATGCTTGTAGCTTTGCTTGAATGCTTTGCTTGTCTACATTATAATATGATTTACCATGTATATTGATAACATGCCATATAGAATAGGGAGTGCCGCTCATATTAAAATTGTTCATGCATAATTTTAAAATAAAACCTTGACTTCAAAAGATTGAGTGGGAGAAGGTTTTCGAAGAGAGAACCTAAGGCCTCCATCGTTGGTCCATAGGAAAAACATGGTGGTCCCAACCCCTAGGAAGGGATTTCTATCATGTACCAGATTGGATCTCTGAAAGGATAAGATATTTTAGTATGATTTATGGTTGCACACCCCTAGGTGGTGATTATAAATCATGGATAAAATATTGAAACGGTGGTTGTACACTCACGTTAATTTTATTATTAACCTCCCCTAGGAGCTCTGTTAATAAAATTAATGGCCAAAGAAATGATTATTAGTATATGCTGGATCATACGGGTCCTGGATGGCATATATTAATCAGGAGGGGATCCGTGTTCCTGATTGAATTTGGCATGACTCCCCTAGGAGCTTGTTGAATTCTGAGTTGGGAATTATCGTTGTAAGGTTGTGATATTTTCAAGGTTTTGACATATAAACACATTTGTATGATTTTACATGATTGTGTTATCTTACTAAATTATTATATGTGTTTGCTTATGTTTGGTATATGATTCTTTATTGTAGATTGAAAATGTCTAAAAACGCTTTATCATCGATACTTGACAAAAACCAATTAACCGGTGAGAACTATAATGATTGGAAACGGAACCTGGACATCATCCTATCCTTTGAGAAACTGAAATATGTACTGACAACTCCTTGTCCTCCCGAGCCTACGGGAGACTCAAGTAATGAGCAATTCCAAGCGTACGACCGCTGGAAAGATGCTAATGATCAGGCCCGCTGCTATGTTATGGCTAGCATGAACAACGTGTTGTAGGCTCAACATCAGGATTATGAGACTGCGAAGCAGATCTTGGATAATCTTGAGGTCATGTTTGGAGGCCAGGCCATAACAAAGCGGCAAGGGGCGCTTTGGAAACTCTTAAACTGTAGACAGAGACCGGGGACATCTGTAAAGGAGCACATGATGTTGGTCATGGGTTACCTCGCTGAGGCACAAACCAATGGAGCCGACATCGATGCTGAAACTCAGATGACTATGGTCTTTGAGACTCTGTCTAAGGAATTTATTTCGTTTAGAGCTACTTTTAATTTGAGCAATAGACGGGATATGACCTTAACAAAACTGATGAAACAGTTACAGGAGTTTGAACTGCTAATCAGGGAGTCTCCTGCTGGTGGTGAGGCCAATATGGTAGCTGCTTCTGGTTCCAATTCTAACTCTGGAAATGGAAAGAAGCAACGGGCCAAGAGTGGCAAGTCTTCTATTCCTCCTGCAATCAAGAGCAAGAAGAAGAAGAAGAAGAACCCAAAGAAGCTTAAGTGCTTCTTCTGTGGTAAGGTCGGGCATATAAAGAAGCATTGCAAGGACTTCCTTTCAAAGGGAGGTAGGTGTGATCTTCTATATTTAGAAACTTGTTTGGTTGAGAATCCAGTGACATTTGGGTCATAGATTCCGGTGCAACTAATCATGTTTGTGTTTCTCTGCAGGGATTCAAAGAAACGAGAAGTCTACTTCATGAAGACTTAACGCTTCGGATGGGCGATGGATCCTTGGTCTCAGCGGAAGCAGTGGGAGATGTCCATCTTTACTTTGATAATTATAGGAATTTAATTTTGCGAGATTGTTTTTATGTTCCTAAATTTAAAAGGAATTTAATTTCTGCATCTTCTTTATTTAAAGACTCCTACGTGGTGTCTTTTAATAAAAAAGTGGTGATTCGTAAAAACAAATCTTTTATTTGTTCTGGATGGATGCAAAATAATCTATATTTTATCAAACCTAAGATGGACCTATTGCTTAATGTTGAGATAAATGATAATGACTCAAAAAGACTTAAAACCTCTCACTCTAATAAGACTTATCTTTGGCATTTGCGCCTTGGCCATATTAACCTGAATAGGATTCAAAGGTTGGTAAGGGATGGACCTTTAAGTCACTTAAAGGTGGAATCTATACCTCAATGTGAGTCTTGTTTGGAGGGTAAAATGACCAAAAGACCATACGGGTCTAAGGGCAATAGGGCCGAAGGGGTTCTAGAACTTATGCATAGTGATGTTTGCGGACCGATGAACATCCGGGCACGAGGAGGGTATGAGTACTTCGTCACTTTTATTGACGATTACTCAAGATATGGGTATGTGTACCTAATGCACCACAAAAGTGAAACTTATGATAAGTTCAGGGAGTTTCGGGCTGAAATGGAAAAGCAATTGGGTAAACCCATAAAGTCACTTCGATCTGATCAAGGTGGGGAATACCTTTCTGAAGAGTTCTTGGGACACTTGTTAGAGAATGAGATTTTATCCCATTTGACTGCGCCGGGCACTCCGCATCAGAATGGCGTAGCAGAGAGAAGGAATAGGACTTTGTTGGACATGATTGGTCCATGATGAGTTATTCATCATTGCCTTTATCCTTTTGGGGATATGCACTACAAACTGCATGTTATCTTTTGAACAATGTGCCTTCAAAATCAGTCCCTAAAACTCCTCACGAGTTGTGGACAAGATGGAAGACATCCTTAAACCATATTCGCATATGGGGATGTCCAGCTCATGTCCTGTTTAAGGATCCGAATAAGTTGGAATCACGTTCAAAAGTTTACGTGTTTGTAGGATATCCAAAAGGGACTAAAGGGGGTTATTTTTATAACCCAAAGGAAAATAAAGTCGTGGTTTCAACTAATGCAACTTTCCTTGAGGAGAGTTACATGAACGACTTTAAACCTCGAAGCAAAGTGGTGCTTGAGGAGTTGAGGGGTGATCCGTTTACTCTAGAGGTTCCGAACGAAACCATTCCGATCGAAGTAGAAAAACCAAACAAACCTGAACAGCAATCTCAGGGGCTTCGGTGTAGTGGGAGGATCGGGCGTCAACTTGAGAGGTATATGTTCAATGGGGAGGTATTTTTGGCTGAACCGGATGAACATAACAGGGATCCTTACACTTACGCAGAAGCTATGGAGTATGTTGATTCAAGACTCTGGACAGAGGCCATGAATATAGAGATGAAGTCTATGGAGACTAATCGGGTCTAGGAGCTTGTGGATCTTCCCGAAGGGGTAAAACCCATAGGGTGTAAGTGGATCTACAAGAGGAAAAGGGGAGTGGATGGAAAGGTTGAAACCTTTAAGGCTAGACTGGTAGCTAAGGGTTATACGCAAAAGGAAGGAATCGATTATGAGGAAACCTTTTCGCCTGTAGCCATGCTTAAGTCCATCCAGATTCTCTTGTCCATAGCTGCCGCTCTCGACTACGAGATTTGGTAGATAGATGTTAAGACGGCTTTTCTGAATGGCTATCTTGATGAGTCCATTTATATGGAACAACCAGACGGGTTCAAGGTCGCGGGTCAAGAGGGTAAGGTTTGTAAGCTGCTAAAGTCAATTTATGGACTTAAGCAGGCATCCCGTTCTTGGAACATAAGATTTGATCAAGTGATCAAGACTTATGGGTTCTCACAAAATGTGGATGAACCATGTGTTTACAAACACATAAAGGATGGGAAGGTGGTTTTTCTACTACTCTATGTAGATGACATTCTGCTAATTGGCAATGACATTGGGGCATTGTCATCGGTCAAATTATGGTTGACCAAGCAGTTTGACATGAAGGACTTGGGTGAGGCTAATTTTTTTCTCGGTATCCAGATCTTTCGAGATAGGAAGAACAAAATGATAGCTTTGTCACAGGCCGGCTACATAGATAAAATTCTCAGGAGGTTTGCAATGCAGGATTCCAAGAAAGGTGGGCAACCATCTAGGTCTGGAATTACTCTTTCTAAGAAAGACTCTCCAAAGTCTTATGAAGAAAGAGAATACATGAAGAAGGTACCTTATGCTTCGGCAGTGGGTAGTCTCATGTATGCCATGCTTTGCACTCGACCGGATATTAGCTATGCGGTTGGGATTGTGAGTCGATTTCAGGCGGATCCAAAACCGAACCATTGGGTTGCGGTAAAGCATATTTTCAAGCACCTGAGAAGGACTCGAGGGTATATGCTTGTGTATTCGGGTGAGGATTTAACTCCTCTAGGATACACTGATTTGGATTTTCAATCCTGCCTGGATTCTAGGAAATCGACTTCAGGGTTTGTGTTTACTCTGGGTGGCGGTGCCATCAGTTGGAGAAGTGCGAAGCAAGATTGCACTTCGGATTCAACTATGGAGGCTGAGTATGTGGCAGCTAGTGATGCTTCGAAAGAAGCAGTGTGGCTCCGCAAGTTCCTTGGGGATCTTGAGGTAGTTCCTGGTGTGGATAAAGTGGTATCACTGTACTGTGATAATAGTGCGGCGGAAGCTAATGCTAAGGAACCAAGATTTCACAAGAAGAGTAAGCATATTGATCGGAAGTATCATGTGATAAAGGACTTCGTTGAGGGCGGGCATGTCACGGTGTGCAAGATCGCGTCAGAGGACAATTTAGCTGATCCATTTACGAAGACACTTACTGGGAGAGTCTTCGAGAGGCATGTGGAAGCTATGGGGATGCGAAATTTGTTGTATTTACTCACTTAGTGCAAGTGGGAGATTGTTAGACATGTATGCCCTAAGGAGTAAAAATGTACTACATTTTTGGAGACATTTTTATCAATAAAGAATTTATTTATATATACCTAATCTTGTCCTCTTTACGTTCATATTCATTGAATGTATGATAAGCAAATAGTAGTTTGAGACTGTCAGTCTAAACCTTAAGAGTTGGGCATATGATGGACTGATTATGCGGAAGACACGATTCTTAAGGTGATGGTCTAAAACATATGATCCGCAATCGAGGGAATAAAGTTGGGCACTTTATTCATGTAAAGATTGTTATGTTGTCTATTTCCCTTTCGGGAGATGGTTTGTCTTGGCCATCGGAGTTGGACTCCGTGAGTAGAAACATTGGCACGTTGTCATAGGTGACGATGTGTTGGATCAGGACATAAAGTGAATTGATTTGGATTAATAATTATGTCTTGGCAAATCAATTCACTTTAGACAATCATTTGTGTTGTATCTTAATCCTGAGATGAATAATGGGCCCGTTGTCTCGACTTGTGTCTTTTGATGTACCAATGGGTGACTCCCACATCTCTATAGTGGTATGCATGCCGGTACGTTGGAGGCATGACTCTTGATAGTGTAGACTTGTTATTCATAGATATGGAATCCATAGCTCCTCTTTAGGAGTAATGATATCCTCTTATATGCGTTGTCCTGTAATTGGAAAACTAGAGCGCTCAACCATTTGGATACATAGGTGTAACCGAATGGTATACTATCTTTGGATGGTAAGTTTTCTAATGGTGAGACAATGGAACGTAAGATAAAAATAATCGGGAAGGTAAGACAGAACTTGTCCTTAAGCCGATTATGGATGATCATATGGGGATACAATATACTATGATATGTCATGGAGACTTAGCTACACGAGCTTCGTAATTCTATAAAGTTCGAGAGTGCAGCTCCAAGCTTTTAGTAGAGTAGCGTTGGAGTTGATAATTGTGAAATGTATATCTGGGATATTGGGTTTCATAATTATCATGAGCTTGAACTTTATAGGTCCATTTTGGTCCCCTTTGTTAGCTCACAAAATCCTGTAACGACACGACGTGCTTTTTCAATAATTGGTGACTTATGTCAGATTTATCAGATTGGTTTAAAATTTGTAAGAATCAAATAATTCATGTCTGTTTATCGATTGAATTAATTATGAAAGAAAATTAGTTCAAGATGAACTTGTTGAATTATTGCGTTTGGGTAATTCTTGTCTGTTTATCGGTTGTTTTAATTTTGGACAATTAGAACAAGATAAACTTGTAGAATTATTGTGAATTGATTTATTTTCTTAGAGATTATCTTGATAAAGTTTGTTTTGATCAGATATCTTTCTATTGGGCTATTTGAATCAAAACTGAGACTTTATCCTTTAGAATCTCGGGTGGAAAATAAAAGATTCGAGGAGATTTTTTCTCGACAGTTCGGCCTGCCGAATGACGTGTTCGGCCTGCCGAACTGGCCTGTTTGGCCTGCCTATCAGACAGTTTGGCCTGCCTATCAGCACACATAAGATTACGCGTTTTTCACGCGTATCTTATCAGATATTGATCCGAACTTGATTCTGTTTCGATTTTTTGAGACCTAATCTGATATGGACTGACCCTAGGACCAATAGGTATAAAAAGGGAGTGAGTCTAACGATTTACTCAGATCAATTTGAGAGATTAAGAGTGATACTCTTTGAGTGAGCATCTGAAAACTCCCTGAGAGCTTTTGTTCACAAATCACGAACACTAGCTTTGGGTTCTCTCTGTTGGTTGGAAGGAGAGTCACCGGTGGAAGAGCTGTACGTGTGAGCCCACACTCACTCCGGTTGTGGATAGAGAATAGCAAAGAAGACCAGTTGGTTGAGGCTCTTCTGGAATGTTACTTCTCTACACAGGTCGCGGAGGTTCTTCGGCACACTGAGGTTAGTAAGATCTGTTTAATTTATACATATAACATGTCAAACTTGTGTTTTGGAAAATACTCTAATGAAAAATTTTTAAAATTCCGCTGCACACTTTGTTTCCAAAAAGCCATTGAGGAAGATTTATAGCTACCACTCCTTTTAGATCCCCTAGTACGGAAATCAACAGAGTAAATTTTTGTCTCTCTCCCAAGCACAATAGAATGGCTTTGAGTCTCGTTAGGCAAAACTCAAGAGGACTCATCAATGTAACATCTCGAAGTTCCTTGCAAAACAAACACAAAAATTACAATTACAAAAACTTAAAAAGAAATTAAATTAAAACTAACAAAAACAGAAACATAAACAAAAACAACAAAATAAAAAAACAAATAACCAATTAATTAGATGAACAGTTCTCTAGCGACCGGTGCCAAAATTTGATAGCATCCCATGGTACCTATCAAATTGTTAAAAACTTACTATGTTGTAGTATCGTCGTTCTTGAGCAAATCGATGGGCAAGGATCATTCCTATAGGAGAACTGGGTCTAATTAATTAGTTGTCAAAATTAAAAACCTAAATTAAATTAAATTAAATACAAAAACATGGGATTTGTATTTTTAACGAATTTAATAATTAAAAAAGAAATAAATGAATAAAAAGATTATAAAACAATTATAATTAAAACTTGATATAGGATCATTCAACACCACTAAACATTAATTATGCAAATGATTATAGAATTTATTTCTAAATTTTCCATTGAAACTAACATATTGAAGTTTAAGATGTAGAAATCAGCCATAACCAAAATACAAACTAAATTAACATTATTACAAAGGAAAAGAGAGAAAGAGTAAGAGAAAAGAATGGATTTGGCGTCAAAAAGCCGATGTCTCCACCAGAGCTCTCGCCTATGGTGTTCTGATCCTTGAATGCTCAAAAACTCCAAAAAAGGAGTTCCAAAATGCCTCCTCTCCTTGTTGCCTCTGATTTGCTATAATGGAGCTTATATACCCCTTAAAATTTTAAGCTTTGAAGGCTCAAATTCAAGTAAAAACTAAAACACGCATAGGGGAGGAAGAATTTAGCAAAATTGCACGCAAAAAGTGGATCTAAGACAAGCCAAACATGCATGGCCACACAGATGATTTCTCAAGGCCATGAGCTAAAACAAAACAATGGTGTGGTCGCAAGCTTTGTTTGGCGCAGCCACGTTAGAAAATAAACATCATGTTGAAAAGGCAACCAAGTGGTCATGAAAAATGTTTTTCTACGGGGGCACAGAAGCATCACCGCATGAAAGTTTTTCCATGGGGGTGCCTTGGTTCTGTCTTCGGGCATGGGGGCAAGGAAATTTTTCCATGAAAGCACCAGTTTAGGTGATCCAAAAAACTTGTTTCTTACTCAGGTTTCCTCTAGACTTCAATTCTCGAACCTAAAATGGTTCTAAATTGACATTTTTGACTCCAAAACATTAATTAGCACTCAAATTACCTAGGAAACATAAAATTACAATAAAACACCATAAAATAAAGAACTAACAATTAAAATGTGTGGAAAAATGATATGAAGTTAATGTGAAAATATGCACTATCAATAGTGCACCACGATCGACCGAGTTGCACTAGAAAGCACTGTTTCAACCAACCTGAATCCTTTTTGTTCCAAATTATATTTAAATGTGTTTTTACTTGTTTTATTAATTAAAAATCATTGTTAATGCATTTTAAAGAGTGATTAGTTGTTATATGTGCAAGTGAGGAATTTTTAAATAATTATGGCACACTATGAACCATCAATTTGAATACTAATGAATTTTCGTCTATGTTCCAGTATTAACAATCGAGCTTACGCTTAAAGTTGGTTACTATCCCCATGGAGCTAATGTTTAGCAAAGCGGGTTACAGTATAGAAGCATCTATTACTAAGAATTTGAGGTAGGACTCTATACCCTTTTCTTGTAGCCATGATGTTTATAGTGCTTTTAGCTGTAAATTTTATTCTTAAATGTTTTAAGAATTAAAGTTATGTTTTAAAAATCTTTTCAACGTTTTGAGAATATGTTGCAAAGGAAAATAATTTCATTAAAATGTTGATATCTTGGAATAAGCACATCCGAGTGAGATAACATGTTTTAAGAGTTTTCAAATGCCAATCGGTGTGAGATTCCCTGATTGGTTATATTTTTAATTGCTTGGCGCCACATAGAGTTCAGGTTGTGCAAAGGGTGACCTAGAGGGTAGGTCTCAAAACCTTGATCGGTCACTACGGTGGTGCTCATCCAGGTCTTGCACTAAGTAAGTATAAATTTATGATTTAAGATAAATTATACGAAGCATACGGTAGGATTCCTTGATTTAAATGATGTGTTCTGTTTACTGGTTGCATAGTTTATGTTTTATTATTTAATTGTTGTTTGAGTACTTAAAGTCCTAGTGAACCTTTTGCTCACAGTTTTCTACTTGTTTTTATTTTATTTCCCCTAGGAGGTTTGTAGTATATAGATGAATAGATTGTTGTTGGTTTACTTATGGTAATCATGATTTATGTTGTTTTCCTGTGTTACTCTCAAGGCATGTAGTTATGAGACTATATTCATGCTCTATGATTTATTTTGTTGGACTATAATTTGATTGTAGTTTTCTTTATGTTTGAATTATGTATGCATTACTGTGTGGTTTAATGGAACCCAGATGATATTTGGCTGATTTTAAACTACCTATGAATTCCAGGTTACTTCAGTAATTTTTAAGGATTATGTTATCTTTAAATTATTGTCCTTTATGTTAAATTTTTGTTTAAATCTTGTTTTAATATTTTATGAAAATTTTCGTAAAACAAAAGACAATTCCAAGAGTTTAAGTTTAATTTTTAATTAATTATTTTTAGTTACCCCTGGTTTGAGGGCGTGACATTTACTTACTAAATTTCCATTTTATTGGGTGCTAATTCAAGTCTTGAGGATTATCGTCGTTGTTTCGATCTCTACGGTCACCTCTCATGATCACCATTGTAGGTTTTGTTGCCTTCACTGCAATCTCCACTACCCCGATTTGTTGTCGACATGTATTTGTTAAAAAGAGGAATTAATAGTTTAGTCAGTAGATACAATTGTAATTTAAGGGCAATATTAATTCCTAATTCACAAAAGTGATAGTTATGAGGAAGGAAAAAAATGCTATGAGCTAATAATCCCTTCTTTGAAGCAGTAAAAAGGTAATTAATTACTCAGGGCTTTGTAGGTCTCAAGTGTTGACCATGTCGGGCCAAGTACAATAGAACGGCTTGGCATGACATGTCGACACATTAGGCACGACATATTTGGCTGGTAAATTATGCATAATTTCATTCCATTAATTTTGCTTCTTTAATTTACGTTTGCTCTGAAATGTTGGATACATGAGAATTGTGTTCCTTATTTTGAGTAAAAGATAAGTAATACACACAAAAAAGTACTATCTTCAAATTAGGCTTTGCCACCCACTATGAATGAGATGTATTACTTTTTGAAATTTGCAAAAATTAAATTTTGTTAGACGATAAGAGTGTGTTTGACACCACTAGTTCGAATCAAAAAGTTTTGATTCAAATTATTCTCACAAAATTTAAATTTCTACCAAGTTTTCAATTTAGTTCGAACCATAATGGTTGTGTATGAACCTACAGGCTATTGAGCGGAGATGTAGTGAAAAAATATATTTCTACAATATTTGAGTTTGTTTTTTTTGGTCAATTCTTGTACTATTTATCTTATGTATATTTAAATAAGTTCTTGAGAGAATTAAAATAGTTGCTTTAAATTAAAAATTCAACATTGTAAAAGACTAATATCAAAATTTGACATGTAATTTAATGTACCAATATGTCTCAAGGGTCCGACTACGATTAAGTATGAAGGTTGGCATGGTATGACACATAAAAGTATGGGCTAATGACCGCATCAGACAATAGGTGGGGACTTGTTGGTTGACAAGACATGACACAAACAAGTAATAGGTCATGACGAGCATTGATGGTACGATCCCATATGACTGGTCTAATAACATTTTACTATTTTATTGGAGGCATTATATACATGAATTTATATCTAAATGGATATTATATTTATTTTAAAGTTATATAGATATATATAAATCTCAACTTTTTTTTTTCAAATTGATTATTCAAATAATTGAATTTACAAATAAGCTATGATTGTAGCCACTAATTTTTTTTTTTGTTTTAGTACTCTTCGTAATTTTAAACTACGGGTGTTTAAAAAATCTGCTAATACACCCAAACCATCTATTCCAAACCAATCCAAACTAAACCGGTGGTTTTTGTTATAATTTTGGACGATTTATGTGGTTTTTTTACACAAATATTTTAAGTAGATTGGTTAGTGGTTGAAACTTCTAAATCACCCAAACTGCTCTTAAATAGCCTAGTAAACCATCATATTATATAATTTTTATTTTAACACTTGTTTATATAATAATTTTTATTTTTTTATCTTTTTCATTGGCTATTACAAAAAGTTCTACCCATATAAGATGTACGCTTCCATACTCCATAATTACTCTTCTCCTAATCACTCATGATCAGCATCTAAAAAAATCAAATTAAAGAGCCAACATATATAAATAAGACTAACTCATAGAAGGGAACCCTAGCTTTCCCTCATCTAGCGACCAATGTCTTCTTTTTGCACCTGCTGTTGGCCTACTCACCGTGCCATTAGTGTCACGTTGTCTCTTTCCATTGCCAGCCCAACTCACAACCATGTCAATTAAGGGTATTAGCAGGAATAAAGGTTTATCAACACTAGTGTAAAGCTTTAATTCAAGTTTAAAATTTAGTTGTGTTATCTTATGTTATTTAGTTACATTTTTAACTTTTTAGTTTGGTTATTGGTGAACTTTGATTTGTGTTATTGAGGCTTTTTAGTTTGGTTTTTGGTTTGTATTAAAACTTTGAAGGCTAAAATTTTAGGCATTTTATAATTTTTGTTAAATATTTTTATAAAATCAATCTTAAGCATAGATCATCCAGACAACTTATTAGTGATTTGATTTGGTTTGGTTTTATATCATAAATAATATCACACTGCCTAAATCACCTAAAAAATTATTTTTGGTTTGGTTGATGGTTGGGAGAAAAAAAACTGCTTAAACAACCCGCTAACACACCAATTTAAAACAAGCTTGATGTTTATATTTTCTTACTCATTAAGAATGTGGTTAGAACCTAAAAGTTTTGTTTTGAATTAATTTTACCATAATGTGTGTTTTTCTTTCATAAAATTTGAATTGTTATAGTTTTTTGGGATCAAATTTTTGGTTTAAATTATGCTTCTAAATGGACTAGAATTGTTGAGGACAAAAATTATTCCAGGCTTAATTTAACCGCATAGGAAGGATCCTGTAGAAAATTTTTAAAAAAGCCTAGATCGTTGCTTTGGTGATGATAATTGACGCAATACCCCTCAAGCTAACTAATAAGCTCGTGGAAAACCTATTTACTTAGGATAAATAGTATTAACCTTTCATTTACATTATAAATGTTATAGTTTATTTAAAATATTTATTTCAGTACAAAAGAGCTTTGAAACTTTTGTTTCACTTATTTTCTTATTTATAACATATAGATTATTCAAAAATGAGACGTGGAATATACTATCAAATCCAAAGTTAGTAATATATGTCTGTTCACAAAACCATCATAGAGCTGCTAAGTTTGGCAAAAGAGAGTTTCAAAATAAGCTACAAAAGCTAATCCAAAACATGACATATAAACAAATCTTTGTCTGACAGATCTAGATACCCTATCAACCCCTAGCTCTATACATCCGCACCTACATCATAAGAACTATAATGAGCTAAAGGCTTAGAAAGCCGCAACTAATGCATGAGCATGAAAATTGAATGAGAATACAAGCAGAAATTTTCCTTTATCAATTTTCTTTCAATAATTCTTTCTTCTTTTGGGTAACCTTGGAGTGTGGTATTTAAGTGGTAATGATAGGCCATGGTTTTCAGAACCTGTTCATCATACTTTGGCCAGGGCAATAGTAAAAATACGGGGTTTCCTTATTGGTATTTAGACCAGGTATTTGCATATTCAATCTCATTGTTTGTGGCTTTTCTTATTTGGGTTTTCAATATCATAGTATTCACCACCCTTTGTTGAGTCCGCCGGTCCCACCCGCATTCTGTGCCTATCGACTACTAATTAAGCGCCATAACCCCATTTTAGTCAAAAACCCCATTCCCTTTTTAGATTATATCGCATGTTCTAATGTAAATATCATGAATCATGAATACTTTTCAACAATCTATATCATTTCTAAATAACAACATTCCAATAAATGCATCTTAAAATGTAACATTACACAGTTCTTATGATGTAGTAAATAGTAGTTTCTGCATACCTCAAGTTCAATTTACGATGCATGAAAATATCAGTCCTGTTAAAAGATAAAATGTGTTAAAAGGTCTAACATTATAAAATGATATACTGTTTAATTTTCCATAAACCAAACTTATTAATAGAGGTCATAAATTCATATTACAGTGGTTTTACATTAGTTCAAACATAACATGGGTCGAGTATAAAAAAGTCACAATCCATACTTTTGGTCAAAGAGCATGTTGGAATACTTAAACATAATTAAACATAGAATATTAATATTCAATCATGTCAACAAACTTGTATATTCAGACATTCTTAATGCAAATTACAAAATATCAAACACATAACAATTTTACAACTTTTAAGACATCAAGTTTTTAATGAATCGCTAACATTCCAAATTCTAAATGTCATTGAGGGAAGTATATAATCTTACAAAAATTACCAATATATAAGAATCAAGCATTGTGTAAACTTAATTTTTCAATTAACCTAATTTTGCATTTTCTTTCTATAGATTCCAAAAAAATTATTCTAGCTAATTTCCACCTATTTACAAGTATTCAAAATGAATAGAAATAAAAGAAATAATTAGATTCTACAAGATTATCAATTTTGCAAAAAAATATCTCAACTAGCCTAGCTTTACTTCAAGCACATTGAATCTGAATTTCCAACTTTAAAAACAAAGAACTAACTTCAAATTGTATCAACACACCATTAATTCATCATAAAGTTATATAAAAATGAAATACCTTGTAGGGGTTCAGCTTCAAGGGCTTCAAAAAGCTCAAAATTTACTAATTTCGATATTAAAATGGTGAAAACTAGGGCTACTATTGTAATCCAAATTTCTATAGTTTTAGTTTTTATTGGATTGAGGGCTTTGAAAAAAGAGAGAAATTAAAGGCTAAGGAAGCAAAAATGAACATTCTTGTTCATTTGACTTGGTCAAAATCAGATAAGTGAAGAGAGGATCTTACTTGGGATCTTTTGCCATCTTTTTCATGGTTTTGACATATGGATAGGATGTTGAGTAAGAGATGGGAGCTGATATTTAGGCAATAAAATAAAGTACAAATAAGTGCAACTTGGTTTCAATAATCTAGTCAACGCACCAATCAAATTGCACCTTTTTGCATACTTTTTGTTCTAATAAAATCTAGCCATCTTTTGGGTATAAATAGGCAAAAAAAAATCAGTTTAGATTGCATTTAAAGTGGAAAAATATTTTTCATTCAATTCATAACCGTTTAGCACACAAATCTTCCTTACTGAGAAACCGAGCTTTTCACTACAACTAGAACTTTTTAAAAACATGTTAGATCATATATTAATAATTCAATGTCATATTTATGAATATAAACATGTTTATGCATAATTTCATCTCAAAAATAATAAGTACTCATGCTCATATGACGTGCTTTCTATGTGCTCTCTATATGCTCGTAATGCAATAATGCATGTTCGTTAAATATATAGATATACAAGATGCTTATTACCAGTTAATTGTGAGTTAATTGGGCATTACAATCCTCTCCCCCTTATAAACTTTAGTCCTTAAAATTTGACATACTGAATAATTCTGGATACTTATTTTGCATATCTTCCTCTCTTTTCTAAGTGCTCTTCTACTGAATGATTCCTCTATAAAACCTATACAAGTTGAATCTTTCTGGTCCTTAATTCCTTTTCTTTTCTATCAAAGATTTATGGCATTTCTCTTCATATGCTGAATCATAAGTTATTTCTAATGGCTCATAACTTAAATCATGTGAGGGATTTGGAATGTGCTTCTTGAACATGGACAAATGGAAGACATCATGTACACTGGATAATGATGGAGGTAAGACCAATCTATATGCCCTATCACCAACCCTTTCTAGGATTTAAAATGGGCTAACATACCTTGGGCTTAGCTTTCCTCTTTCCCCAAATCTCATGACACCTTTCATTGGAGCAACCTTTAAGAATGCATGATTCCTAACAGTAAAGTCGAGATCTTTTCTTCTTTTGTCTGCATAGCTTTTCTGTCTACTTTGTACTGTCTTGATTCTTTTGCATGTATTTTCCACTGCCTTAGTAGTTTTTTGTACCATCTCTGGACCAAATAATTCCCTTTCTTTTACTTCATCCTAATGAACAGGAGATTTACATTTTCTTCTATACATTGCTTTATGAGGCGCCACTCCAAAAGTCATTTGGTAACTATTGTTATATGTGAATTCAACTAGAGGAATCTTTGTATCCCAACTCCCTTGCATATCGAGTACACATGCTCTCAACATACTTTCAGTATCTGAATTACCTTTTTTTTATTGTCCTTCAGTTTGAGGATGAAATGTAGTACTAAATGCAAGCTTTTTTCCCATAACGCTATGTAAACTCTTCCAAAATATAGATGTGAACTTTAAGATCTCTATTAGACACTATTGAAACAGGCACTCCATGTAATCTAATTATCTTTTTGATATACAATTGAGCATACTGCTCCATGGTATAAGTAGATTTTATCAGAAGAAAATGGCTGACTTCGTTAACCTATTCACAAGCACCCATATGGAGTTAAATCTTTTTTGAGTTCAAGGCAATCCAAGTACAAAGTCCATTGTGATGTGTTCCTATTTCCACTCTAGAATCAATAAAGGCTTCAATAACCTTGCTAGTCTTGGATGTTTAATCTTAACTTGTTGACAAGTTAAACGTTTTGCCACAAACTTTGCTACATCTTTCTTTATTCTAGGCCACGAATAATGCTATTTTAGATCTCTATACATTTTTATGCTACCTAGGTGCATTGAATAAGGGATCATATGAGATTCTTTGAAGATGTCTTCTTTGACGACCTTAACAAATGGCACACACAACCTCCCTCATCAATTTTTTTCTTAACCCAATCAAATGCTTGTCCATTTTTTGGCCCTCTTTAATTTTATCTTATAGCACAGGTTGTAATACTAGAGCTAACAATATACTCATTATTCCTTTAAGAGTATTTCTAGCTCCAACCTTTGCAAATCTAATAATATTGGATTTGAATGACATAGAGGGATGAAATTGATTTTCTACTCAAGGCATTAGTGATTACATTTGCTTTACCAAGATGATAATTGATTACACAATCATAGTTTTTCATAACTTCCAACCATCTACGCTGCCTCATATTCAACTTATTCTAGGTGAAGAAGTATTTTAGACTCTTTTGTTTAGTATAAATCTCACTTTTTTCACCATACAAGTAGTGTCTCTAGATTTTCAAAGTAAAAATTGTTGCAGCAAGTTCCAAATGATGAGTTGGATAATTCTTTTCATATTCCTTTAATTGCCTTGAGGCATATGTAATTACCTTTCCATTTTGCATTAACACACAGCCTAAGCTATTCTTGGAGGCATCACCATATACCACAAATCCACCAGTTCCTATTGGAATAGTAAGCATCAGAGCTATGATTACCCTATGCTTTAATTCTTGAAAACTCCTTTCATAAGCATCAGTCCATTGAAATTTCACATTCTTTATAGTTAGCGATGTTAAGGGAGTGGCTATTTTAGAGAATCCCTTAACAAATCGTTGATAGTACCCAACCTATCCTAAGAAGCTCCTAACTTCTGATATATTTGTTGGTGTTGGTCAATTATTAACAGCTTGCACTTTATCTGGATAAACATAAATTCTATTCTTGGGCACTATATGTCCTAGGAATGCTACTTGTTCTAGCCAAAATTCACACTTATTAAATTTGGCATAGAACTTATTCTCCTTGAGAATTAGTAGCACAATTCTGAATTGTTCTTTGTGTTCTTCTTTACTTTGGGAATAGATCACAATGTCATCAATAAATACAATTATAAATTTATCAAGAAATTGCTTGAACACCATATTCATCAAGTCCATAAATGCAGCTGGGGTATTTGTTAAACCAAAATGCATCACCAAAAATTTATAATGCTCATACCTTATTCTAAAGGCAATCTTTTGCACATCTTCTCCCCTGACCTTTAATTGATGGTATTCCCTTTGCAAATCGATTTTAAAGAACATAAAAGCACCCTGTAACTGATCAACAAGTCTTCTATTCCTGGAAGTGGATACTTGTTCTTAGTGGTCATCTTGTTTAATTCTCTATAATAAATATACAGTCATAACATGCCATCTGTTTTCTTCACAAACAATACAGGCACTCTCTAAGGAGAATAACTAGGGCATATGAAATCCTTATCAAGCAATTCTTGCAATTGCATCTTTAACTCTTTTAATTCTATTTGTGCCATTCTACAAGGTGCTTTGGAAATAGGTGTAGTTCATGGCATAAGATCAATTACAAACTTAATGTCTCTATTTGGTGGCAATCTCGGTAAGTCATTTGGAAACACATCCTGAAACTCTTGAACAACGTCTACATCTTTTAGGTTTAACTTTTGTTCCACCGAAGTATCCATAACACTAGCAAAATAGCCAACACAACCTTTATTAAGCATCTTCTGAGCTTTCATTGTAATTATGATGGGTGGAGAACATCTCCCAATAGTACCCCTAAATACAAACTATTCTTCTTCAGACGGATGAAAGATTACGGTTTTCTTGTCGCAGTTAATTGTTGCATGATAAATTACCTCAAAATTAGCCATATTCAAAACCACAAGATCCACATATAAGTTTCTATCGTCAATTTGAACTTAGCAAGCCCCTAAATTTTTTTAGATTCCATTTCCTCTCTGGATGGCAATGTCACACTATATCTTGCTTTCAATAAATCTAGTGTAATGCCCAATTTCCTCACAAATACACTTGATGCAAACAAATGCGTGTTTTTGGTGAGGGTTAGTGACGTAAATTCACCAAGTGAGATAGGAAAAGTTATGTAGAACAAAGGGTGAAGGAGATATGGGGTTTTGGGATATAGAGGTCTTCAATAAATCTCTCGTGCCTAAATAGGGGTAGAGCATTTTAACAAACCCCACCTCCTTGATGTTAAAGGCTAAATACTTATCTACTAGAGACTTTGATGACAAAGTTAGGTCATAAGGCTTGTTATATATGACCGGGGGAGAGGGGGTGGGTTCTCTTTAGGGATACTTGGGTTTCAACTCTTGAAGATTGCTTCCCATTTTGAGGCCGAGTGTGGGAGATAAGGAACTTCGGGTGGAGGATTTGTTGGATGAGTGGGGATGGAATATGAACAGAGTGTTAGATGTTCTATGGCCCAATAATCATGAAATAATTAACAGCCTTCCAATATGGGTGATGAGGCGAGATGATAATTTGATGTGACAATTTGATTAAAAAAAAGTTGAGTATTTAGTAAAATCAGGCTACCGTTTGGGAATTTTGTGTAGATAGAAAGAAAGTAGTTTAGGGAGAGGGAAGGATCATCATTGGTAGACTCGTTTGTGGTGTAATGATCGAAAAAATCCAAAAATTAATAAGTATAATAAATTAAGAATTTTCCATAATTAAGCTATTGAGTTCCTAGGGAAAAATAAGTTTAGAACTTATAAGTTTAGGTTTTGGTAAGAATTACAAGAAATGCTCATGAGAGAGCACAAAAATCTAAGAAAATGATTGATTTTAGACAAGTCAATAATTTTTTTAACAGTCTAAGCAAGACTTCAGTTCGATAGTTAAGCATTAGATTAATTATATTATACAGAACTTAGGAATTTGAGTCAAGGGTTTTCTTGAACAACATGAATACTTAACGTGGAAATTCAATTGAAGTTTCTACAATTTTATAATTAGAGTGAATTCAATAGCATTCAATATCATTAAAAGTCTCAAGGATATTTCTAGAAAAATTGTTTATATCAACAAACCTTTCATCTTAAAATTAAAGATGAATGGGGCTTATCAGCGAGGAACCTTAGATTTAATAAATTAAAATTTCAAGTATGAGTGTTGTGTTAAAGGTGTACATATAGACACATTAATTCTGTTAAGCGAAATTAGTAAGCTCTTATTTAATTTCAAGAGTTTGCTATTAGTGAAATCAAGAAATTAATGTTGAAGTATTAAGAACCTAGCCCATTATAGTAACGGGCCAAAAAATCCTAGAATTTAATAATATAGTTTACATATCTAAGTCAAGGATTTTCCTAGAAATATTATGTATGAATTTTGTGATTGAAAATTTACATAATTAATATAAGAATATTCCAAAAATACTATAGTAAATTTTATAGTTAAATTTATTAACTATCATAATTGAATAGATTGAATGATAAATTCTACCGCAAATAAGGCAAAAGAAATTTCAATCCGTAAATAACTCAAGAAATTTAATCATGAGAATTTCTAAGTACAGTATTAAGTTAGCAATACATGGAGAAACACTCTAATGCAAATTAGATTAAATGATAAATTCTACCGCAACTAAGGCGGAAGAAAATTCAATCCGCAAATAACTCAAGAAATTTAATTATGAGAATTTCCAAGTGCAGTATTAAGTTAGTAGTGTATGGAAAAACACTCTGACACAAATTAGATCCTTAATTGCTAATTAATTAAAAATCAGAACTACACGAGTACTAGTATCGACAAAAAATACTACGCAAACTTAGATAGTGACACTATTAAAAACAATGTGATTACTGAGTCTAGATATTGAAAAAGTCAAGTATAGATTTTTATTAAGCCTAGAATAAATTTCTAGACTCAACCTAGTAAAAATCGGTATGAGGTTAAACTTATATCGATATTGGTTCATACTGTGGTTGGTGTATCATAATATTTGAAAAACAGGAGAAGAACTGTCAGATATTAAAATTTTCTATTAGCTAAGTTAGTCATTGTTGACAATATAGAAATCATCTGCTTAAGGTGTAACTTGCAAGAATAAATTTGGGACAAGAATCCCTTAAATCAAGCTTCCACCCACGATGGTTCTACTTGGCAATTAATAGGACAAAATCCACACTTCACTCCACCTTATCTTTGGTGCCACACTTAGGGAATTCTATGAATAGTTTAAGCTTCATTAGATCACTTACGAGACTAATTAATCTTGGGCTTGGTAGGGAAGATTGATTAAGTAAGGCCTATATATAGGTGACCAAATAATGATAACAACTTTGCTTCACTTTTTGTTTCTTCACTTCCTTCTCCATTGTGCATCCAAATGCCTTCAAGAGAAAAAAAAAATTGTGCTCGAACTTTGTTTTCAAAACCAAACCCAAATCAAGCCATGTTTCAAGCTCTTCTATACCATTATCATAGCATAAAAAAAAAATAGCCCCAACAAAGAAGAAGAAGAAGAAGAAGAAGAAGAAGAAGAAGGAGAAGAAGAAGAAAAACAAAAGAGAGGAGGTTTTAGAGCTTTAGGACTAAGGTAATATCTAATTTTTTTCTTCCCTTTTTTTTTGTCAAAGAAAAAAAATATGTTATTTAAATAGCCTTAGTATGAAGACCAAAAAAAGCTAGGTTTTTACATGATTAATTTTGTGACTTAGTGTTGATACAAGAAGAGGAAAAAGAGGAGATAGAGGCTTTAAGACCACCCTCCTAAGAGTTGCCATCAAGGATAAGAAATCTAAACTTTTCCTTAAATTTTCTAAGGTTAAAGTTTACAACTTTGTGAGAGATTTGTTCATTGAGCAAGGAAATAGTTTGTAATAATTATTTATGTGTTGGTTGGCTCAGTTTGTGCTTGTATGGGATGTAAAATGTTAGTACTTGCATGTTAGGATTATGTTTTTACAAGTTTTGGTATGTGAAATAATTTTCCGCAAACTTTGAACACATAAACTAAAGCCTTGTAGTTGATTTTAAAAACTTTTCTGAATAGAAAACTTTTAGTTTTCAATGTTTTGAACAAAACTCTATGACTAAGCAAAAATGTAGTTGACTCCAAATAGGCTTTTTAAGTTGTTTTTACGGATTGCCCAAAACAGTCTCAAAAACTGCATAAAGGCAGTCCTAAAACTACCTAAAGCAATTTGTGCCAAAAAAGTTTCTAGAGGTGTTGGATTTTTTTTTTTTATAGTTTTTGGGCCATTTCAGGTCTAAATTTCACGTTTTGCCTAACATAAAATTTTAGATTTGACGAGACAGAAAACTTTTGTGTAAAAACTTTTTCCAAAATCTACCTCTAAGCTATCCACTGACTGTATTTTTTAGCAGAAATTTTTTTTTAAGTTTTGGGTCATTTTGAGACTGAGTTATGCTCTTCACTGTACATGAAAGTTTTAGTTTACAATGAAGTGAAGAACTTTTGTGAAGAAAGTTTTGTAAAAATATGCTTTTCAAATGGACTTTAATTGAGATTTATAAAAACAGTCCAAACTTTTTAACCATTAAAATTTACAAAGTTTAACCATGGAATGATTATGCCAAAAAATGGTAACTGGGAATTTTAAAACAAGCATGAAAATTATTAAGACACATATTTAAAATAAGTAATTTTTATCGTGAAAAACTTTTAAAGAAAGACTACCTTTTAACATATGATATCATCTTAACTTTCCAAAACTGACTAAAAAAGTACCTTCCAAAACCTGTTTTTATAAACAAAGATTGCAGTGACTATAAAATCCTATTTTTTAATAAACTAAGAAATTACGGCGCTTTAGAAAGACTATATAAGCCCAAGATTTAGTGGGTTACCGATTTTAGGCAATTTTTTATACAACGATTTTTATTTGAAATTTTAAGTTTTACGGATGAGATTTTCTAAGGATAAATTTTAATAGTTTTCAATTTGACACTAAGACAACTATTATAACAACATGATACACTAGGTCCTAGTACCACGATGCTAGGCATGGGTCTAACGCCCATTTAGTTTGAAAGGCCACTTGGGATCATAGTTCATCAATATAGTGTATATGACATCATAGAATCATTTTCGAGTTTAATGGGCTTAGAACCAATTACGAGCCTATTAAACGAATTAAGAATTGGGTAAATTAGAACTTAGTTCAAAAATCACGAATTTAAGAAATGTCTAGATTAGTGGATTAAGGTCATATAGATTTAGTGACGATAGATAATTAATTAATTGCTTTTAAATTAATTAATTATCAACTTTCATATGAACTAATGGCAATTAAGGAAAAAATTTAAATATTATGAGGATTTAATAAAATAATTAATCCTTGTAATAGAAATAGTGAATTTCATGATCCTTTGATGGAAGGGAAATTCTAAGAAGAATAGTGCTTAAATGCCAAAATTTATGTTAAAATCTAAATAGTATAAAATAAACTATTCTTACACACTCTAAATGGGTGTGTACAGATTATTTCCATTGGAGAGTCAGGGAATTTAGAATCTAAATGGGTGTGTACAGATTATTTACACGTTTTCTAAAATTATGAAATGCATGTTTAGTGATATGCCCTGCCATAATTCTGTTCAAACATATATTTATTTAAAATATGATGTGTGACATATGCTATATAAAAGTGTACTGTTTACGCACCTTCAGCTAAGCTTGTTTTTAGCATTGGTATATAGTGTTATATAGTAAGATGTCATACTGCATACACATAATAAGAAAAGTGAAACTATATAAGATAAATTAAGGGTGTCGTACCAACCTCTCAACGTACAGAGGGGCTTAAAGTTTAAAAGATCATGGTGTTGTTGGGACTTTATAAATCCTAATGACTGCAATACAATTTATGATATTGGTGTCGTTAGAGACCTCATGAACCTTGACTTTTTGAAGATCGCACGCAACCGATACGATCACCTGGGCCCAAACAATAAGATAATATGATGCTTAAATAATCAAGCATAAAACAAATCGACAAGCAAGAATAAAATGATCATGCATAGTTTTATTAATTGATCTTCAAATTGTTTTGTGAGTTGAACTTCCTACTTGCTAAGCGAAAGCTCATTTAAGTATATTCATACTGTAGGAAAGGAACTTGTCAGCGTCATTTGATTGGCAATGGCGAGCAGCGGATGAATGTTGGAGATCAGAGTGGATACTGCTCATGCAAAAATATATTTTCCACATTACATTGTGTTTTATAAAATTTTGTACGCAAGGAAACTTAAGTAGTATTATGTAATGAACTTTAAAGACCGAGGTTATAGTCATTTGATCTCAGATTTAAAAAAAATGAGAGAGTTTAAGACTTTCAACAAGAAAAAATATATATATAGATGTTGCAATGGAAAATGCAACAAATACACATAAAGTTTTAATAAGAAATTATAGTAATAATTAGTTTTAGAAATTTTTTAAAGTATCAATTTAAATTAAGAAAAGTATTTAAAAAATTATTTTAGGAAAATTATCACACTAGTTTTAAAAGATTAAGTTTTAATAAGTTATTATTAGATCGGTTTTTAAGAGAATGAGTTTCTAGAAATTATATTACGCTTTAAATTTATTCAAATAAAAAATTATTATGTTTAAAAAATAATTCATTCCACAAATTCAAGCACCTCATGTTAACATATGTTTATGTATTAAAATTATGTAGTTAAGTAACGGCTATGTAAGTAAGATTGTTATAAGTGCTAGAATTTCCAACAAGGTCAAGATCAATGTTTGGCGTGCATTTCATGATGCCTTACCTACTATTTTGCAATTGTCTTGCATGGTTACTAAGTTAAGGACTACTTGCAAGATTTCAAAAGAAGAAGTGGAAGACCAAACTCATAAACTATTGTCTTGTCCTAGAATGTTAGACATGTATGCCCTAACGAGTAAAATGATGTAATATGTTTTTGGAGACATTTTATCAAAAAAGAATTTATTTGTTGTTTATATACCAAATGTTGTCCTCTTTACAATCATATTTGTTGAATGTATGTTAAGCAAATAGAAGTCTGAGACTGTCAGTTTAAACCTTTGAGAATCAAGTATATGATGGACAGATTATGTGGAAGACATGATTCTAAAAGTGATGGTCTAAATTATAAGATCCGCAATTGAGGGAATAAAGTTAGGTGCTTTATTCATGCTAAGATTGTTATGTTGTCTACATCCTTAATAGAAGATGGCTTGTCTTGGCCATCGGAGTTGGACTTCATTAGTAGAAATATTAATACATTGTCGTAAGTGACAATGTATTGGATCAGGGCATAAAGTGGAATCGATTTGGATTAATAATTTCATCTGTGCAAATCAATTAACTTTAGACAATCATATGTGTCGTATCTTAATCCTAAAATGACTAATGGGCTTGTTATTTTGCCTTATATCTTTTGATGTACCAAAGGGTGGCATCATGACTTTGTGATGGTGCGTATACCAATATGTTGGAGACATAACTCTTGACACTGTAGACTTGTTATTTATAGATATAGAATCCATAGCTCCATTGGTGGAGTCAATGATATTCTCTTACATTCATTATCCAGTAATTGAAAAACTAAAGCATTGACCATTTGGATGCATAGGTATAACCGAATGGTATTCTGTCCTTGGATGGTAAGTTTTCCAGTGGTAAAATAACAGAACGTGAGATAAAAATAATCTGGAAGGTAAGATGGAATTTATCCTTAAACCGATTATGAATATCCTATAAGGATACAAAACATTATGATATGTCATGGACACTTAGCTAATTTGGAGCTTCGTAATTTTATATAGTTCGAGAGTGCAGTCCTAAACTTTTAGTGGAGTATTATTAGAGTTTGTAATTATAAAATATGTATCTGGGATATTATATTTTATAATTATCAGAGCTTGAACTGTATAGGTCCATCAGGTCTCCTTTGCTAACTCATAATAAATCCTGTAACAATATGACATGCTTTTCCAATAAATTAGTGGCATATGTTAAATTATTAGATTGGGTATAATTCGATAGGATCAGATAATTTATGTCTGTTTAAATTCAAGAAAAACTTGTTGAATTATTAGGAATATTTATTTTCCTTGAGATTATCTAGATATGACTGTGGTAATTAGATAACTTCTCTATTGGATTATTTGAATTAAAACTGAGGCTCTATCCAAAGAATCTCGGATGGAAAATAAAAGATTCTCAAGGATCATATTATCGCAAGTTCAATAGGCTGATATGTTACTTCGGCTTGTTGATAGAGTAAGTTCGGCAGGTTGATCTGTTAGTTTAGCCTACCAATCTAACGATATTTTAATTAAGCTTTTTTTATGCGATTTTGTCAGAAGTTGATCTAGATTCGAATATTGAGGGCCTTATTTGATAATAACAAACCTTAGGTCCTACTTCTATAAATAGGGAGTGAGTTTTCTTAGTTATTTAGATCAGTTGAGAAGTTAAGAGCGAGTACTCTAGTGTTAGATACTCTGAAACTCCTTGAGAGCTTTTGTTTATAATCATGAACCTTTGCTCTTTGCCTTCTCAATTGGTTGGAAGGAGAGTCACTAGGGAAGAGCTGTATGACATGTGCCCACACACACTCTGAATGTGGATAGAGAATAGCAAACAAGATCAGTTGGTTGAGGTTCTTTTGAAACACTCTTCTTTACACTGATTGCAGGAGCTCTTTGGCAAATAAAGGTTAGTAAGATCTATGATTAATTTATGTATATAGCACGTCAAACTTGTGTTTTAGATAATACTTTGATTTAAAATTTTTAAAATTCTGCTATGTACTTGTTTTTCAAACATAAAGCTCATGAATTGTGGGACTTAAGCTCTATATGGGGTTTGGTGAAACAGTTTCCAGGAGGTCCTCTATGATCTTTGTGTACTTTTGTAGCAAACCATGGAAGAGCTATAGAGTTAGAGATTTTCTACATGGTTTTGTGGTGTGCTAGATAGGAACCGATTCATTCATGAAGGACTTTTGAAAAAGACTAGTGCTTCATTGGAACGAGTTAGGCATTTGTTGGGAGATTATTAGTCATGTGCAAAGATAGGTACTTTTAAGCAACTCAGTTATGCTATTCCAGATGGCAAATGGAAACATCCTCGAGATGGTGTTGTAAAGGTAAATGTTGATGCGGCTGTGAAGAAACACCAAGATTTTATTGGAATTGGGATTTGTATTCGAAATTGGTCTGGGACAGTTCTAGGGTCGGCAACAGTACGTAAGGATGGAAGGTTCACTCCACATGTGGCTGAGTGTCTAGCAATTAAGAAGGGGGCTCAATTTTCTATTCAGTGAGGCTTCTCCAATTCGGTGATTAAGTCGGATGCTCTTAATGTAGTTCAGGCAGTTGGACCTCCAGCGTCGACACATCTCAAAGCATTGATTGTTGAAAACGTGCATGTTGCTACATTCCCTATTGAGGAAACTCTGTAGCCCATTGTCTAGCTAATTATGCATGTTCTAGTTCATTACATTCTATATAGATTGGTTGTTCACCTAAGTTTATTGGCACCTTTATCTTGGCAAATATTGCTATTGATGAAAAAATTTTAGTTTCTCCTCGAAAAATTTAAAGCTTTACTAATACATATGACATTTCCTTTGAAATAAACTTGGAAATCCATGTCATAAGATTAGTATAAACTAGAAGATCAACAAAACGTGGAACGACATTAGACATGAGTAAATTATGGGAGAATGAGGGAAATAACATATTTTTGAAACCTTTCGAAGTAAATAGTCGGTTTTAAAAATATTTAGTCAATGACAAACTTACGATATAAATAATTAATATACTGTATAAATAAGAATTATTTTCACTATGAACAAGAGGCTAAATAAATTATTTGCGCCTTAAATTTATTTCCTATGTAAACAAGAGTTACATTATAAATAAAGGGGTAACTAAATTATTTATACCATAAAATTACTATTTACTTCAAACATTTTCAAAACTTACTGTTTACTATAATTAATTTTAGAAAAGCACTAATTAAACCATCTCCAATGCAAATACTAATACCAATGTTATATTTACCACCAGAAAGTGTAAAAATAGCATACTTGATATGCTATTTTTTTTATGCTCTAATACATAATACTATTTAAAATGTCATATTTACCTTTTGTGACAATTATTAAACCTTAAAACTTATAAAAGTAATAATTAAAAAGTAAAAATGTTGTAGTTATTAAAGCAAAAAAGTCAATCTTACCAACCAATAGAAAACAAATGCCAATTGAACATAAAAAATAACGTTGCATTGGAGTGTTTTTTTTTTTTCATTTAAATGCTAAATTTATCATTGGCATATCAATTTAGCATTACATTGGAGATGCTTTTACTACAATTTCCAATAAATAATGCCAAGTGATCTGTGTCAAAATTTCTTTTTTAGGGTTTTATTTAATAATTTAGAGAAGTTTATAGTAATGAAAAATAATGGTAAATTATGAATTATCTCTAAATTATTCTTTTGTTATGGTTAGTCCCTATAGTCAATTGTATCCAATAATGGTTCTTTCGCTTTTTTTTTTCCAAGTATTTTATAGATGGTATTGTAAAAAAAATAGTAAATTATGAATAATCTCTAAATTAATCTTTTGTAATGTTTAGTCCCTATAGCCCATTGTATTCAATAATGATTCCTGTACTTTTTTTAAGTATTTGGCGGATGATTTTTTTGTTAAATTTTTAGATAAAGACGTTTCTATTAAACGATAATTACAACAATTAAAATATTTTGAAGGTTTAAAAGTACCCTTCATATTTCTTTATTTTATTGAAGTGCTTTAAAATTTTTTCCTCTTTAAAATAATCTTTAAAGTTCTCCCCTTAAAATTAGTCACTAAATTATTTATTATTCAAAAGCCACACAATTTCCTTTTTAGCATACGTAGTCTTCTTTCTCTCTCCAAAATTATTTTAAATAAAAAAATGTTAACAAGAAGTTTTTGATTTTTTTTGAAAAGTTTTTTAATGGGGTGAAAATTATAAATACCAAATAAAAAAGGTTAAAAAAAAGGAGTGAGTGAAAGCAGAGATAATTCGGTTTAGACCCTTCGCAGCACAATTAATACACAAAAAGATAATTATTGATAATTATTTAAGTAAGCAAACGGAATCCAGGCAACAAAGAATGGCCCACCGACTGATAGGATAAGGAAGAGAGAGAGTGAGAGAGAGAATCCAGCCAGACAAAAGAAAGGGACAGACTTAACGTAAATTTTTCGTTCTAGAAGCAATTTGGAATTTTGAAAGTTGGAAGCGAAATTTTGCGACCGGAATAATCAGCGCAACTGATTACGTCATCACATGAGGTGTCATGATGTGATCGTGACGTCCACAACTAATTTTTTTCTTTTTTTACTTTTATTTTCAGGAAATAATAAAAAAGAAAAATTAGATCTGGAGACCGTAGACTAGGTGGGCCAGGAAGTAGACTGTAGAGAGAAAGAGAGAGAGTGGAGATGACATGAGATGGAATTGGACGGATGGTGGGTTCGATACTTACACCAAAATAACTTTTTTTGTTTAACCCAAAAGCAAAAGTTTTTTTTTTTTTTTTTAAAAATTCAAAAAAGAGATTAAATAAAGGATCTGCTTTTATTATTCCTTTCATTACTCTTGTTTCCAAGCAGTTTCCTTCGGCTCGGCTTCTGCAGTTTGGACTGTGCACGACTCGTTGCTCGGTTTTCGGCTTTGCCTCCTTTTCTTTTCCCTTCTTCTTTTTTAAATTTCTGTCTTTCTTTTCTTTCCTTCTTTTTTTTTTTTTTGAAGGGTCTTTTTATTTTTTATTTTTATCTAATTAATTATAACTTTTTAAAAGACAAAACTATCTTTCGACAAAACCATCTTTCGCCGAATATTAACTTGGCTGGTTGTTCCGTCTAAATCCAAATTGAAATGCTTACGAGGCCAAAGCAGCAGCACAACTCGCTATTGTCCTCAATTATTCTCACATGCCGAAAATCTTAAGGCTGAGAGCTTGTCTAGAATATTTTGTTATTATTTTTATTTTGTTTTGAAAGGATATCTCGTTAGATTGGTAATGGAAAGATTTTTTTTCTTTAAATGGAAAGATCCGCCTAACTAGTTTACTGAGAACTTCACTTGGTATTTCGATTATAGGGGTGATATGTGTAGAGTTTTGTGCAGTATCAAAATGTATATAGTGCTCATAAACGCAATGCCTTGGGGAAAAATTCAGTGTCCCATTTTGCCCACAAGATCTGCCTTAAAAACTAGTTGTAAGAATTATTAGTTTGATGAAAAAACTAGGGTGTATTGAATTTACATGATAGTTTAGCGGTAAGTCCACGTTCGATTCTACCAAAAGGTAGAGAATTCAAAGCACAAATATTTAGAGAGAACAACAAATTATGGAGAGAAAATGAAATGGCTCAATTGATTGATGCTGTAAAATGATATTTATACAATCTAATGAGCTTAACCAACTCAGGTAATAATTAGTTATAAAACCTAACTGTGTAACAAACTGCTAACTCAGCACTTGGCACATCAGCTCATTTCAACATCTTTCCTGAAGCAAGACAAAGCATGCTAGAGCAATAGTGGAGCCAGGATTTTGAGTCAGGGGGCCATTTTTTTTTATCAAAATTATTCGAGCATATATCAAGAGAAGTGTATATGCTTAACATGACATTTTTTAGTCAATTATCATTTTTGAACTATGGTTTATAATTAGATTTAGGATGTTATATTGCATAATAACAATAATAAAATAAATGACATAAGTATTTATATTAAAAACACCTATTACAATAACACATAGATAGTTTACAGACATGATATGGATACATTTTGACAGTACAAAATACTCTGTATAAGCAACTATTCTAACCATGTATGCATGGAGATTATAGAAGCATCAATAAAAAAAAGATTGAACCTTAAACGGGATGCGTTTCGATAATACTAGTTACTTTATAATATCAGCCATCCCGATACCAGAGTCATTAAATGTAAATATTTTAACAACAACATATGACAATAAAAATACAAGATGTGGAGGAGAGTAGTTATTCAAGGCACAAGAAATACAGACGAACATGCTGTGGGTAAAACCAAAAGATTACAGGTGGAGGTTCAAATCGAGTGGTCGCTTCTTGCTATCTTTCTTCCAATCAAGCTTAGATGTTACAGTGTCGGACTCAGAACGAATGACTTGCATTTTGTCAAGCAGGTCTTCAGTTGTTGAAGCAGTAACAAAGATTTGTCTCCTTGATTCTACAATGAAGTTTTGCTCTATAGCATAACCTAAAAACTTTAAAGGATCATCATAAAAATCATTTACATTTAAAAGACCTACGGATTTCGAGTGAATGCCCAACAAATTCTTACTAGCAACTACGAATAACTCTTCAAGAGTGCCTAAACCACCTAGGTTATGCAATGAAAGTGTTAGAGTTATGGATCATATTTTTAAAACGCTTAGAGATGTCTAAAAATCTCTCTTCCTTACTTATGGTTTTCCTATAGAGGTTCCCCTCATCTAGGAGATTAGGTATAATCCCTACAACATGGCATTGTTGTTGCTACATTTCCCATTTACCTTAAGCTACCTCCCCCAGATATCAAGTTAATCTTCCTATATGCTAAGATTTGTCCTAAGTGTTCCTAGCTTCGTTGTAAACTCTACCATTATCAGGACTGGAACCACAAAAGACACAAATGGTTTTCATTTTTCAAGATGAATAGGAGGAAGACGTGTTTGGTTTCTAAGACAGATTGAATTTTTTTTAACTATTTTATTTTTTTTGGGTTTTTATTTTAAGTCTGCTCTGCCTAAAACACTGAGTCTTGAATGATACTTAAAGAAGATGAAAATGCCAAAGCACTAAGGAATTATGACAGATAGGTAATGGTAGGTTACTTTACAATCTAAACAAAATATGTACAAGTAAGAAAAGAAGATATGATATGATATAATATTGTATAGATGAAAAGTGAGAAAATAAGATATGGACGTGTTAGAAAAGTCAGACCAAATCCGAACAAATTTGAAAAAGTAAACATGCAATCAGACCGACTTTTGAAAAACGATACTTGGATTGTATAACTTTTGATAATTAAAAACAAAATGACAAAAGACACTCTAACATAATTGTAGAACTTTTTGACAAATGAGCACCGAATCTAGAAAGCTTTTATAAATGACAATTTACTGTAAAACTTTTAAAAAGGTAAGAAACATTTAATTGTACACTTTTTTTGACAATTTTAACATGCAATCAGACCGACTTTTGACAATTTTAAAATTTCAAACTAACAATAGGAACAAACATGTGATGCATTTGACAAGGTAATTTTTTTTAATAAAACAAACACAGATATATAACAACTACTGTAATAATAGAATATAAATAAACATTTATTGTTTAACACATACTGTGACAATCTAAAAACGAACAAATACTTGAAACACAAAATACATTTTTTTTTTTTGTAGAAACACTTAAACGAGCTCTATAGATTAAGATTTTACTCCCCATCTGATTTTCTTACAAAATGACAAACAAGGTCTCTAAATGCCAAATTCTTGAGGTGTTGTCTTTCTGCATGGAACCTAGGCTAGAGATTAGAAATTGTACCTTAGACATATTCACTCAGATGGTTCTAAAGAGAAGCATGGATGTGATCCGAGTTCTCTTTAGAAAGACCATGTTTGCAAAAATGGATTTTGTTCTCCTTATTTGCTGACACAAATCGAAACGATTGACACTTAACCTCATAAGTTTGTCGCCTACATTTGCGACATCTAAAGTTGATGACACGGGCTCTTCTTCTCGTTACTTTACAACTAGTAACCATACCTAGAAGGCCGACCCTCTAAATGAAGTCATTTGGGTGGATTTTTCCTTCAATCAATATGCTCACATCAACAAGGATTCTAAAATGCATGAGTATCTAAAGTCGAGTGACTCTAGACTTGTATTTATGCTTATGAACCTTCTAGGGAAGTGATGGGATGTATTTTCTTAGGTGATGGTACTTTGGATCCATGGAAAACAAAGAAACAAGAAACAAGAAACAAAGAAAGATGGTTGAAGAGTTGTGGATGGGATTCGATTTTATAGAAAAAAAAATAGAGGAGATTTAGAAAATTAAGAATAAGCTTCAAATGTTAGAGAGAGAGGGAGAGAATTCTAGGGAGAAGTGAGAATTTTAGAGAGAGAGGGAGCTGAACAAATTTGAGCTTTGATGCACAGTGATAAGATTTATATACAGTGTAGGACACTATGCTACATACTGTGCTAGAGACTAGACTGGGTTGAAAATTTTAGATTTATGTAACCTACATGATGATTGAAGTAACCATTCAATTACGGTTGGCAATACAAGTTGCGACACAATGACATGACACAAATCCGACATGTTTTTTTGCGGGTTAGTGTCGAAAAATTTGACCACAGGTCATTTTAGTGTTGATCCGAAACTGACCTACCAAAAAATGGATTGTGTTCGGGTAACCTGTCTGACACTAAAATGACCCATTATTGACCAGTGTTTAATTAATTAATTTTTTTAAAAAATTAACTATGATTAATATTATGTTAGATATAATATAAGCCCTAAAAAGATCAAACCCTACCCTCTTATCACTCATCTTCTTGTTGTTGTGGTATTAAAATAATCTAATTTTATTTTTTATTTTTAATGTTATATATATTGGTGTAGGTGGGTCATAGGGGGGTTACGAGTCACAATCAGATTGCGGATCAAAAATGGGTCATGGGTCATTGTTTTTGACACTGTGCATAAGGAACGGGTTGGCACAGGTCGTGTTCATATTAATCTATATCAAAACGGGTCATGTTAGAGTTGAGAATTCTCAACCTATTCATGTCACAAGTCGGGTTAATGTCAACCTAATTGTTTGTAAAAATTGACACCAACCCGACACTAACCCGATCTGCCAACCCGAATGCCACCCCTACATTTTGGTTACCATATGATATTTTTATTACTAAATAAAAAACTATATTACAAAAAAAAAAACTATATGAAAGAAAAAAATAAAAAAATCTAAGGTGGCCAAACTATAGAAATAATAATAATAATAATAATAAATAAATAAATAAATTTAGCAGGGGCCATGGGCCCCCAGCCCCCCTCCGCCCCTGTGTTGGAGTGAAGCTTGCTATAACACAACTAGCTAACCTTCTCAAAATCTTTCCTTAAGGGTAAAATGGGTCCCAAAGCAAACTTGTTACACAGATAGCTAAATCTACTAATGGACAAAGTTGTGGTGAACATATTAGCTATTTGTTCCTCACTAGGTACAAAGCAAACTTCTATTTCTTTAGTTAGCACTTTTCCTCTCACAAAATGAATGCCAATTTAAATACTCTTAGTCTTCTCATGAAAAATAGGATTAGAAACTAGAGAACTTGCACCGACATTATCACACCACAACACAGGTACTTTTTCCAGTTTTGGACCAAGCACCTTGAATAAAGACTGCAACCAAATTATTTTATAGTAGTAGATGCTAATGCTCTATATTCTGACTCTATGTTAGCTTGAATGAGCTACCACATTTTGCTTTTGAGAATTCCAACTAATTAAATTGCCTCATAGGAATGCACAACTACCACTGTAGATCTTCTATCATCAAGAAAACTAGCCCAGTCTGCATCTAAATAGCACTCCAAATTCATTCTAGTTGTTCAAGTAAATTTCAACCCATTTTCACATAAGCCTTTTAGATATCTTAAGATCTGTTTATAGACTATCCAATGATTAACAGTAGGAGCTTGCAAAAACCGACTTACTGTGGTCACTGAGAAGGCTATGTCAAGCCTACTTTGTATCAGGTAATGTAATGCCCCAGTAATACTCCTATACATAAAAGGATTATCAAAAGCTTTACTATCATACAAATGAAGCTTCTGATTCTGAGACATGGGAGTTGGACCTGGCTTTGCATTGAGCATGTGAGTTTTGTTGGAAAAAATGGCAATTGGCTGAATGAGAAATTGATGCTCATTGGTGGAGATTAATGGATGTCATAAACCTCATGTTGTAACACCCAAATGCATGGTTTAACAGGAGATTATGAGCATCATAATCATAAAAAATGGAGGGTTACAACCAATGTTTTAATAAGAGATTATGAGCACCATTATCATGAAAAATGGAGGGTTGCAACCGATGCCATTATGCACATAAATTCTGAATAAAGCCTCATTATAATTTGGATTGTAACATCCATTCTCTTAAGCTTATATATAGAACTCTCCTCCACATGTTTGAGAGATATACAGATACATAGAATTTGCACCCATCAAGTCATAGAGTTTTCTTTATTTTCAAGTTCTACCTAGTTTTGTTGTAGTTGTTTTTGGTGATAGAAGAAAACACTGTTTCAAGTTCGTCAGAAACGGTATTCGATAGTGCTTAAGATCCGTTGCTAGTCATTGTATCCTGGAAGACAGACGTCCGTTGAATCCTCGTGCACAACTAGAGTGGATGAATTTGTTTTAAGGAAAGCGTGACCTACACGTGCCTCGACCATTTTTCATCTAATTTCCACGTTACGTTGCTTTAATTGAAGGTTTTGTTGTATCTGTTTTCCTTATTTTCTAATTTTTTCAATTGTAACTTGTTCATATTATTCATATTACATGCTATATATATATATAAAGGTTAACAATCTTAAAACAGATTCTCCTTTGAATACGGACAGATTACTGGTACAAAGGAATATACCTTATAATTTCCTTATCGTTTAGATTCTCTGTTTCCTTGCATATTGTTTATAAGCATGTTTTTTACATTTCAACTTTCATATATTTTGTTTGCTTTAACGGTTGATTTTGTTAAACGTTTGTACTTTGCATATATAAATGTTCTGGATTTTGTTGTTATGGTTTTAATATATATTTTTTGGTTTGTTACATATAAAGGAACTTTTCGTATAATAGTTATAACAACAGATTTGCTATACATATATTTTATGCTTCCATGGTGATTATAGACATTGAGTTTTGACTATGGAAAAGTCTTTTATACTATTTTGTTCTAGTATTAATTTGGATTGATTTCTTTATTTCATTTGATTGTAATTTCGATTATGTGCTTTCAATCAAAATGTTATATTGCTTTGACTTTTATATATAATTTGGTTTATAAACTTTAACATTGGTGATATATTTGCTTTCCGCATTAGTACATGTTTTGGCATTTAACTATTACGTTTCCTTTTGCCTGTGATCGTTTAGCGTCAAGTTTGTAAAATTTTGGTATTATTGCTTCTATTGGTGCTGCCAATTTAATTGCTTGGATGTTTTTATTATAAACGCATGGTGTGTACAGTTTTATATATTGATTTGAATAACATCTGTTTCCTATCGTTATTAGCTTATAATTGGATAGTTTTGCTTGTCTTTGGCATTATTTATTTTATTTTATTTTATTTTTTGGTGGCTGCTCCATTGTTTATTGGAATCAGTTACTTCCTCATAATTGTTGAAATTTCTAGACGTTTTCTTTATAGAGCATTGAATAGTTTTTTTTGGTTTCGTTTACTATCATATATATTAATTGTTGAAGGTTTGTAGTTTTACAGTTTTGTTATTATAAGTTATCAAAGTTTTAAGTTACTGATAATTTTGTTTAGTTTTTAATATATATATATATAAATATTGCATTTATATTAAAAAAAAAGTTTAAAATAGTTTTTGGTTTTTGTACATTGTTCCTTTCAAACCGTCTAAAACGTTTACATACAATTTATAAAGTCTCCTTTATCACATATTATAAATGATTATAGTTTGTATATGGTTTTGGTTTTATTTGTTTTCATTTCCTTTGTTTACTGTTTCGTATATTAAAAGCTTCTTGTAAAGTTCGTTTACTGTTTTGGTTTATGTTCATTGTTTTGTTATAACACAACATTTTTTAATGTTTTTGTTATAAATGTTTACAGTTTGTTTACTTTACTGTTTTTCGATACAAGCATTTAATATATATAAAGTTTTCTATTACTTTAACATTTATAAGTATTTTCGTTTTCTTGTCAAATTTTGTCTATTAACGTTTTTGTTTCTTATATAACTGGTTTTATTTCAATTGTTTAACTGTATATATATATATATTGTTTCATTCAAAAAGTTTATATCATAATTGTTTGTTATGTTTTGATTATTTTATATTAAGTTTATTGTTTAAAAGAAAAAAAAAACTCTGTTATGTTTAATAGATTGTTAACATTTTGTTGAATAACATATTTATAGTTTTTCTTATAACATATTTACGTTTGTTCACAATTTAATTTTATTTTAAAAGAAACTAATTTTTGGTTCCATTTTCAGAAATGGGTGATAATATGATATTGTTCCAACTGGGAGCACTTCTAAGATACCGGTGCCGTCTCCTTAGGTGCATGCCTCGACCTCGACGCAACCTTTGTCGGTTACAGTTCTTGTGAACCACAATGAAAAACCTGAAAAATTTAATGGACTAAATTTTAAAACTTGGCAACAAAAGATGTTGTTCTATTTGACAACACTGAATCTTGCGAGATTCTTGAAAGAGGATCCTCCTACTGTTAGAGAGGATGAAACAGATGCTCAGACCTTGCTTGCTATTGAAGCGTGGAAGCATTCTGACTTCTTGTGCAAGAATTATATTCTGAATGACTTGACTGATGCACTCTATAATGTGTACAGCCTGAAAAAAACGGCCAAACAAGTATGGGAGTCTTTGGACCATAAATACAAAATAGAAGATGCTGGTGCTAAGAAGTTCGTAGTTGGACTGTTCATGAACTACAAAATGGTGGATTCTAAGACTGTAATTAGTCAAGTGCAAGAACTGCAATTACTCATTCATGAAATTCATGCAAAAGGAATGGTAATTAGTGAGTCTTTCTAGGTAGCTGCAATCATAGAGATGCTACCCCCTGCGTGGAATGACTTCAAGAACTATCTGAAGCACAAGCGTAAGGAGATGAGCATTGAAGATCTTATTGTTCGACTTCGCATTGAGGAAGACAATAGAAGATCTGAGAAAAAGCCTTTTAACAAGTTTGTTGCCAAAGCAAATGTGGTGGAGCATGATAAAAGCTCCAGGAACAAGAAAAACAAGTCGGGGTCCAAGTTGGGGCCTAAGGGTGGAATTTCAAAGAAGCAAAATTCCAAGGAAAATGTTTCAACTGTGACAAGGTGGGTCACAAGTCGACAGATTGTAGGCTGTCGAAGAGAAACAAGAAGAAAGAGCCCAATGTGGTGGACACCATCACATAAGAAGTGTCAGACATCAGTCTTTCTACCATGGTCTCTAAAGTTAACATGGTGGACTCCAACCCAAAGGAGTGGTGGCTAGACACTAGGGCCACATGCCGTGTCTACTGTGATAAAACTACTTTTGCTAAACTCGTACTGTTAGATTTTAGAGAGAAGCTGTATATAGGCAACTCTGCCACATCTGAGATTAAGGGCCAAGGGATGGTGTTTTTGAAAATGACATCAGGCAAGGAAGTTAAGCTTCAAAATGTGTTGTATGTGCCTGATATCCGGAAGAATCTCATTTCTAGAACTCTACTGAGTTCACATGGCTTCAAGATGGTTTTTGAAGCTGATAAAATAGTTTTTTCTAAACATGGAATGTATTTTGGAAAGAGATATGTGAAAAATGAAATGTGAAAAATGAATGTAATCGCTGTTAAGGCCAATTCCATTAATAAAAATAAAAAGTCTTTCACTTATATGCTTGAGTCTTCTAATTTATGGCAGGGTAGACTAGGTCATGTTAATTATGATACTTTGCGTAGATTAATTAACTTGGATCACATACCCACGTTTAATATTGATCCCAAACATAAATGTGAAATATGTGTAGAGGCAAAACTAACGAGATCTTCGTTCCAAACGATTGAGAGAAATACCGAGCCACTTGATTTAATATATAGCGATGTTTGTGACATAAAATTTGTTCAAACTAGAGGTGGGAATAAATATTTTGTCACATGCAAAGATGATAGCACAAAATATTGCTATGTATATTTGCTTAAAAGCAAAGATGAAGTTATTGAGAAATTTGTTATCTATAAGCAAGAAGTTGAAAACCAACTTAATAGGAAAATTAAGATGGTAAGAAGTGACCGTGGTGGTAAATATGTAGAACCATTAAGTGAATTTTGTGCATAATATGGAATTATTCACGAGGTTATGGCACCCTATTTACCTCAATCAAATGGTGTAGCTGAACGTAAAAATCGTACCTTAAAGGATATGATGAATGCGATGCTGATAAGTTCTGGATTGCCACAAAACATGTGGGGGGAAGCTATTTTATCGGCTAATTACCTTTTAAATAAGGTACCACAAAAAAAGAAGACAAGACCCCTTATGAATTGTGGAAAGGTAGAAAGCCTTCCTACAAATACTTAAGAGTGTAGGGGTGTCTTGCAAAGGTAATGGTACCCACACCAAAGAAGATTGAAATAGGTCCAAAAACAGTTGATTGCATCTTCATTGGTTATGCCCACAATAGTAGTGCTTATCGGTTTCTTGTGTATGAATCTAAAAGCCCTGAGATTCACAAGAACACAATAATGGAATCTAGGAATGCATCATTTTTTGAACATGTATTTCCTTGCAAATCCAAAGAGGATGGTCCAAGTTCATCTAAACGAACGTTTGAGATTATTGAAGAGAATAGTCAGGATCATCAAGAAGTTGAAACCGAATATGAAGAGGAAGAGCCTAGACGAAGCAAAAGGGCAAGGACAGAAAAATCATTTGGACCTAACTTTCTGACCTACATGCTAGAGGCTCAACCTCAAACTTTCAAAGAAGCTGTAAGCTCATCTGAGGGTCCTTTATGAAAAGAAGCCATAAATAGTGAAATTGATTCCATCATGCAGAATCATACTTGGGAATTAGTGGACCTACCTCCAGGAAGTAAAACGCTAGGTTCTAGGTGGATTTTCAAACACAAAATGAAAGCTGATGGAACAATTGACAAGTATAAGGCTAGACTTGTTATAACAGGTTATAGACAAAAAGAAGGCCTTGATTACTTTGATACTTATTCTCCTGTAATGAGAATAACCTCCATAAGAATGATTATAATGATTGCTGCTTTGCGGAATCTTGAAGTACATCAGATGGATGTAAAGACTTTTTTTTTAATGGAGACCTTGAAGAGGAAATTTATATGGAACAACCAGAAGGTTGTATTGCTCCAGGACAAGAAAAAAAAGTCTACAAATTGATGAAGTCTTTGTATGGGCTTAAACAAGCACCAAAGCAATGGCATGAGAAATTTGACAATGTTATGATGACAAATGGCTTCAAAATTAATGACTCTGACAAGTGTGTTTATGTCAAAAGAACAAACGATGGATATGTTATTCTTTGTCTGTATGTAGATGACATGCTAATTGTGGGTAGCAATGATCGGATGATCAAATCAACTAAAGATATGTTGAACTCTAGGTTTGACATGAAAGACATGGGACCTGCCGATGTGATTTTAGGAATCAAAATCAAAAGGTTGCCTGATGGACTCATCTTGAGCCAGTCACACTATGTGGACAAGATACTTGACAAATTTAGTAAAAATGACACTGGCGTGGCCAGAACACTAATTGATACTGGTCAACATCTGTCCAAAAATAGAGGAGAAAGTATATCCCAGGTGGAATATGCTAGAGTGATAGGCAGTTTAATGTACTTAATGAATTGTACAAGACCAGATATTGCCTATACTGTAAGTAGTCTGAGTAGATTCACGAGTAATCTAGGAGATGATCACTGGAAAGCGATTATTAGAGTACTCAGATACTTACGGTATACTCGTAATTATGGGCTACATTATACAAGAGATCCTGCTGTTTTTGAAGGGTATTCTGACGCAAGTTAGATATCTAATATACAGGATTCTAAAGCTACAAGTGGATATGTATTCACTTTGGGAGGCGCAGCAATTTCATGGAAGTCCTCAAAGCAGACGGTAATAACCAGATCCACTATGGAATTTGAATTTGTAGCCTTGGATAAAAGCGATGAAGAAGCTGAATGGCTAAGGAATTTCTTGGAGGATATTCCTAAATGGCCGAAACCTATGCCTGCAATATGCATACATTATGATAATCAGTCTGCTATTGGTAGGGCATAAAATGCGATGTATAACGGTAAGTCGAGACATATATGTCGTCGACATAATACAATTAGACAACTGATCTTGATTGGAGTCATGACAATAGACTATGTAAGGTCTAAAGAAAATATTGTAGATCCATTAACTAAAGGACTGAATAGAGATCAAGTTCAGAAAACATCAAGAGGAATGGGACTTAAGCCCATAAAAGAATAGGTCGAAATAGTGGAAACCCAACCTTGTTGACTAGAGATCCCAAGATCTAGGTTCAATGGGACAACTAAACTAAATAGACCGACTAAGATCACTATGGGGGTTACCCCAACCCATTCCTATAATAAAAACAGTGATACCCGTAGGAAAAGGATAAACAGTTTGCTTTTAATGATTCTTATGCGTTGAATACGTTAGGAATTCGAGCGGAGTAATGCGGGTTACTCTTAAGGAAGAAATCACCTATGTGAGAGAGAAGTGGGGCCGCTTCAAAGGAGAATTGCTAGGGCTCAATTCTTTAGAAACTCTTGCAGAACCAAGGAGATGTTCATGGCCAAAATGAACATAACCATGAGAACTGAAACTGTGTCAGGAAAATATCTATGTGAGGTATGTTATCGTTTACACAAACGGCAGAACAGTTCAAAGACATTGCATCTACTGGTCAGCCAGTAAAGCAAACATACTTTCACAAGGAAAGGTTCAAGGGTTAACGCCTACCTATCCTATACAGGTATTAACCGTAGAACTCTATCACCGTATAGTGTCTTTGTTTTTCCTTTGTAGTTTGTCAATTTCATTCATGTGGGGGATTGTTGGAAAAAATGGCAATTGGGTGAATGAGAAATTGATGCTCATTGGTAGAGATTAATGGAGGTCATAAACCGCATGTTGTAACACCCAAATGCATAGTTTAATAGGAGATTATGAGCATCATAATAGTAAAAAATGGTGGGTTACAACTAATGGTTTAATGAGAGATTATGAGCACCATTATCAAGGAAAATGGAGGGTTGCAACCGGTGCCATTATGCACATAAATTCTGAATAAAGCCTCATTATAATTTGGATTGTAATGTCTATTCTCTTAAGCCTAGATATAGAACTCTCCTCCACATGTTTGAGAGATATATAGATACATAGAATTTGCACTCATCAAGTCATAGAGTTTTCTTTATTTTCAAGTTCTACCTAGTTTTGTTGTAGTCGTTTTTGCTGATAGAAGAAAACACTGTTTCAAGTTTGTTGGAAACGGTATCCGATAGTGCTTAAGATCCATTGCTAGTCATTGTATCCTGGGAGATAGATGTCTGTTGAATCCTTGTGCACAACCGGAGGGGACGAATCTGTTTTAAGAAAAGCGTGACCTACACGTGCCTCGACCATTTTCCATCTAATTTTCACGTTGCGTTGCTTCATTTGAAGGTTTTGTTGTATCTTTTTCCTTATTTTCTAATTTTTTCAATTGTAACTTGTTCATATTATTCATATTACATGCTATATATATATAAAGGTTAACAAGTTTTAGTCAATAGATTAGTCAAGTACTTCTTTTGTGTGAGCAGAATTCCATGCTCATCTCTGACTGCTTGAAAACCTAAGAAGTAACTGACAGATCCAAGTGTTTTTAAAACAAACTAGGCATCTAGATATTTAATTAATCTAGCAATGGTATTGGAATTCCCTCTTATGATGAGAATATCATCAACATAGATCAAAACCAAAAGTAAACTATTATCAACATGACAATAGGAAAATGAAGTGTCAGAAACTGAGTTAGTAAAACCCTATTTCAATAAGGCTTTCTTTAGTCTCTCAAACTAGGCTCTTAGGGATTGTTTAAGCCCACAGGGTGCCCTCTAAAGCTTGCACACATGCGTGGAATTTTGAGCATCTTCAAAGCTCTCAGGTTGATGCATATACACTGTTTCCTATAAAGTGCCATTTAGAAAGGTACTATTGACATCAATCCGTTGAATGTCCCATTCATAGGTAACTACTAGTATAACACTATAGGGAAAGGCTTAACCATAGGACTGAAATCTCAAAATAATCCAGTCCTGTATTTTTTTTAAAACCCTTAGCTGCCAACCTTGCTTTAAACATTTCAGTAGAGCCATCTGCCTTATCCTTCACTATAAACACCCACTTGTTTGAGATTATTTTCTTATGTTCACTATAGGGAACCAAAACCCCATTCTCATTCTGAACAAGTTCTTGATACTTAGCATCCATTGCTACTTTTGACTTAAGATCGGTCAAGGCTTCTTGTACAATATTTGGTTTAGGGGATTTCTCACATATTGATGATGCATAAGCAAAAATTTTTGGCCTGTAGATGCCACGTTTGGATCTGGTTGTCATGAAGTAGGCATTTAGGGTGATAGGTTGAATAGGGAAATTTTGGTCATTCTGCGGAAGTGACTGTCTAGGTAAGGGTGAAATATTAGATGAGGACATTGAATCTGGGTGAGATGAAGAGGTAGGTTTTGTAGGTGAATTAGGCAAAACAGAAGTATTATGATGATTTTTTTCAAAAGAAGAATGTTGTGGTCCTGTTACAGGTTCAGTATGAGATATAGCCTGATCTATATTAGCTTGATCTGAAAGGCTGATAATAGAAGGATGAATCACTACAGGAATTGAGAATGAGGTGGAAGGTTTAAGATTAACCCGATTACCAAAAGAACAATGAGAAAACATTGACAAATATGGAAACTCGGTTTCATCAAAACACAATTTTAGCAATGCAAATTCCCCCAATGGGATGGAGACATCCCCTTTGTGGAAAGGGTTGTAGTCAAGAAATAAGCACTTAGTTGTTCTAAATTGAACCTTTTGACTGTTATATGGTTTCAAATAGGGATAACGAGAACAACCAAATGTTTTGAGAAAAAGGTAGTCAAGTCTTGTTTGCTAAAAAGACACTTAAGAGGGGATTTATTGGGCAAAATAGGAGAAGGACGTCTGTTAATGAGAAAAATAGTTGACACATATGCATTCCACCAGTATTTCAGTGGCATACTTGCCTGTGCTAACATATCAAACCAATTTCAACTATATGTTGATGTTTTCTTTTAGCTTTTCCAATTTGCTGATAAACATGAGGACAAGGATGTCTAAATTAAATACCGAATTTCGAAAGAAAAGGGATAAATGATCTATACTTTCTACCCCAATCAGTTTGAAGACATTTGATCTTAACATTGAACTATCTTTCAAAAATACTTGAAACTAAGAGAAAATGGACGGACACTCTGACTTGGTTTTGAGAGGAAAAATCCAAGTATAACGTATGAAATCATCTATAAAATAAACATAATATCTGTAACCTTCCGCCAACAAACATGGTATTGGACCCCATACATCTAAATGCACTAACTTAAAAGGATGAGTAGTTTTTGTAAGAAATGAAGAGAAATGTTCTTGATGCATTTTATCAAATTTACAAGCAGAACATAATCTAAGTTCATTTATTGAACAAAATGGATTATTTACAAGAAACATTATACTTTGACGAACTAAAATAGAAGGATGTCCAAGCCTTCTATGCCATAGGACACTTTTATTTGACACTAGACTATTGGGAGACACTGAACTTTGTACAAACACAGAATTACAAAGAAATTTGCTATTAGATTCATTGAACTGATTATTATTGTAATACCTCTCAAGCTAACTAATAAGCTCGTGCAAATCTTATTTAGTTAGGATAGAGAGTATTAACCTTTTATTTGCAATATAAATGTTATGGTTTACTTAAAATATTCATTTCAGTATAGAAGAGTTTTTAAAATGTTGTTTCATTTATTTTCTTATTTAAAACATATACAATATTCAAAATAGGATGTGTAGGATACCATCACATCCAAAGTTAGTAATATATTTGTTTACAAAACCGTAATAGAGCTACTAAGTTCGACCAAAAAAAAAAAATGGAGTTCCTAAATAAGCTCCAAAAGCCCATCCAAAACATAACATATGAATAGATATTATATAACAATTTTACTTCTTTCTAGAGAAAATTAGGTTTTCAATAAATCAACATTTCCAAGCATTAAATATCATTAAGAGAAGAATATAATCTTATAAAAGCAACCCAATACATGTGAATCAATCATGGCATGAACTTGATTTTCAATTAAACCTAATTTCGTATTTTTTAAAAAAGTTCAAAAATAACATTCTGACTAATTTTCACTCTTTACAAGCATTCAAAATCACTTCAAAAATACTTAGAATCAATAGAAATAAAAGAAATATCAGATTCCACAAAATTCTTAATTTTGCAAAGAAACTAACTCAACTAGTGTAGTTTTACTTCAAACACATTGAATCTAAATTTCCAACATTAAAAACAAAGAACTAACTTTAAAATTGCATCAAAACATCATTAATTCATTATTCAATTTATATAAAAATAAAATAAGTTGCAAGGTTTCAGCTTCAAGGCTTTAGAATGCTCCAAATTATTATTTTCCAAGCTTAATAGGGTGAAAACTAGGATTGTTTTATGCAATCCAAATTTCTATGACCTATTTTTCAATTTCATGGGTTTGAGGGCTTTGAAAATTAAGGATGATAGAAGGAAAAAGGTTGTAGATGTTTATAGAGCTGCTTGAGAAAGGAAGACACAAAAATGAAGCTTCTATTGCATTTCACTTAGTCAAAATTAGGTTAGTAAAGGGAGGAAGTTGCTTGGGTGATTTTGCCATATTTTTCTTGGATTTGATATGTGGAAAGGTGCTGATTAAGAAGAAAATTCAGTTGATAGTTAGCCGATTAAATTAAGTACAAACTAGAGCAACTCAATTTTTTGTAATCTAATTAACAAACCAATCAACGTTTAAGCTTGATTGGAAGAAAGGAAGCCAGAAGCTGCCATTTGATTTGAATCTACATCTGTAATCTTTTGGTTTTACCTATGGCATGTATGTCCTTATTTCATGTGTCACGAATAACCGCTCTCCCCTCATACTCTGTATTTCTTATGGCATGTTGTTATTAAAATTTTTAGATTCATTGACTATAATGTTAAGATAGTTGGTGATACGGAGTAGTTAATACTCCCAAAACATATCCCATTTAAGGTCAAATCTTTTGTTTATAGATGCTTTTGCATTCTCTTAGCATGCATGATATGGATAGATTGTTATACGAAGTGCCTTGTACTCTTAAAACGTATCCACATTATGTTTGTAACATATGGTATTCTGTTAATGTTTTATGGAAGTACCAAAGCTAATTGTGGGAATACTCTGTAGAAAAATATAAGTATACTATTAAGGTTGAATTTTTGTTTCATAAAAATAGTTGTTTATTGAAGAATCCGTCAAGTCTACTTACAACTATGAGATTCCTTCTAATATCTCCATGTATGATTCTAATATACGATTTTAATAGAAGTGCTTTTATTATATATTTTATGATTATGTTTTAAATTATGAGTTGGGATATAAAACCAATCATCTGTGAATTTTTCTTACTTAGAATGAAAAAGGAACCACTTCCCAAAGATAAAGTACATAAGAATTTCTTTGGCAATCTCATTAATATAATTGTAAACTACAGTCTAGAGACAGAAAAGGACTAGAAAAATGGTATAATCAGCATGTGCACTTCTTTGATTAGATTCTTAAACCATAATATGGTGTTACAAATTTTAAACCTGTTAGAAATACTTTTGTTGAGGGATTTAGTATTTAGAGTAAGATTGACATTTCAAGTAAATGAATGGAGATATGGTAACCCACATTTGGAAGCAAATAACATTGAGCATGTAGAGTCAAAAGCAGAATCATAGTGGATTTATGATTTTCACTAGTATCATTAGATTAGAAATTTCGAAGACGAAATTTCTTTAAGGAGGGTAGAGCTATGACACCTTTTTTTTTTTTTTTTCCTAACAGGTATCATTATATTTTAATTAATTATTAGTGTCCCAATTAAAATTTTTATTTCATCTAAAATCTATTTTAGATTATTTATTTCTACCTGTTATCAAATTTTCTAAACTTTTTCCATACCTATTTAGTATATTGACCAAATTGTCCTTGAAACTCTCATTTAATTACAAAAGTATCATTTGGCATTATTAGACTCAAAGTCTTCGAAAGAGACTTGATTGTCACCTGCTCCTATCTCCTTGTCCTGTCCTCCTTTCTTCTTCTTTTCTTCTTCTTCTTCTTCTTCTCTCACGTCAACTCTCTCTCTTTCTCTCTCGTTTTCTCTTCTTCTCTTTTCCTTGTTTGCTTCAAAATCAAGATCATCAACCCGGCTTCAAGGTAATCAAAAGAGAAATCCAAAGTTATTTTCTTGGATCTTCCAAAATCATAAAATAAAGATTAAGGATTTTTGCAAACAAATTCAATAATTTTCTTCAAGCTTAAGGTAAGGTTTTTTAGGCTAAAACTTCGATTTAAATTTATGTTTTAGCATGAGAATTGTGAGAAATGTGTTTTTGATGTTTGTGGATAATTATACAATGTTTTTGAAGCTTGATTACATAGATCTTTGTTTAAAAGGAGTTTTTTAGTTCGTTTTGAAAAGTTTTGATTTTCGGTTTAGATCTGTATATTGAACATGAAAATTTTTAGAAAAATGATCTATATGTGTTTAAATGTGATATTTCATAGTTTTTATGTATTTGTTTATGTTATGGAAATTGATAAAAAGAAGTCGGATTGAGTTTTAAAGTTTGAAACCTTCAAAAATGAAAAAACTAGATTTTTAGAATTTTTTTTGTTGGTAGGCTAGACTTGCCAATCGGTAAGCTAAACCTATCAATAGGTTTGGCAGGCCTAACCCTATAGATCGGCCTGTCAAACTTTGCTAAGTTTGGTAGGCTGAACCCTATAGACCGGCTGGTCGAACTCTGCCAGAGCAGCTGATCGAACCTTACAGATTGGTAGGCCAACAGAGAGGTCTAAAATATGTAGTCTGATCAGTAGGCCAGAAGTAACTAATCAATAGGCCAATCGAGCAGTCCAAACTCAATTGTTTTTCATCGTTTTGTATTACTAAATGTTCCAAGGATTTCATATTAATGATTATGGTATACTAATAAGAACAGATGGTAAATTGACATGATTATAAAGGAGGATTTAAGTTGAAGTATGGTTATGCTTTATGTCATAGGACAGCAATGTACTTGGAGCTTACGTGGTGAACTTGGCATCATGAGCTAGAAGTTATCAGCATCGTATTCGCCAAGAGGTAAGGAATCTATTACTCATCTTTTGTGAGGTTTTGTGGTATTAAAATTGGTTCTTTATATTGCAAGATATATATATATATATATATATATATATATTGAACTATTATTGTATGAATATCACTTATGTGGCAATAATAGGAACTCGTCTTAGAATGTACAACGACGAATAAACTGATTTGATATGTATTAAATAAATGAAGAAGCATGGTTAGGAAATATACTCTATAAATAATAGTAGTAGTTATGAGAGGAATGGTAAGATGTGAAAAGGGCAGTGGTTATGTCCTTGGGCACGAATATCCTAAAAGATAAAATAATGAGGGGCCGATGGTACTTTCTTGGGTTGAAAGTCCCAAAACGCACTTTACAGAAAATGACTTGGTGAGGATCCGATGCTTGATGTCCCCTCACCCGACACTCTTGGAATGATTGAAGAATGGAAAAGCATGCACATTTGGGTTTCGTTGAGTTGAGGGATGAGATACTCCATTGAAATATGGATACCCAGAAGCATTGATGAATCTAGATATATGTATATATGTATATGTATAAAACTTGGTAATGATTAACGTAAGGTATCCATAAAATATGATCCTAATAAATCTCATAAGATGAATAATGTTAAGAACTAACTAACCATGTAGGTATTAATATGGTAATGATAAAAACCTAAAGGTGAGTATTGGTTTTCTCTACTGAGCATGTTGTCGCTCATTCCCCTATATTTTTATCTTTTTAGGACTCACAAAGTGTGAGATGGTAATGAGAGATATAGTTTGAGGAAGCTATGTATCTATATTCAGTTGGAACCTCTTCTTTTACTGAGAATGTTCTTCTTAATAACGTGAGCATCGTATGTTACTTTCTGTGACTATATTAAGATGTATTGAGGGTTGAAATGCTGATGATGAAAGTTTTATATTATTAATTTAGAGGTGGTACATTAAACTGTGGTTTGCTATTGATTATATTTTAATTTTGATTTGAGAGTTTTTATTTAAGCCCTGGGCAAATTTATTTTGACGTTTTATTTTTATTATCTAATCTTTATTTCATTTATTAAAAACTAGTAACCCCTAGGGGCGTTACAAAGTGTATTGTGAACTTTTTTTTTTTTTGGAGAATAAGAGGTTTATGATTGTTGAAGAGGATACTAGTGTTTTGGGAACTTTAGAATACAAGTCCTAAGAAAGATTATGTCTTTAGTAGTCTTGCATACCAAGTGTTTGACAAATGGTTTGAATTATAGTATGAAACGAAAACCATATGATGTGGTTGGCTTGCCTTTTATATGTTTGAGGGTATGCCAAAAGATCAAAGCTTAAACATACAAATGCAAAAGTAAATGAGCTAAACTATTGCACTTTTTGTTGTAACAAAAAGTACAAAAGATTTCAAAATTTGTGTTTTTGAGATGCTTAGAGGTCGAGTAAGTTTTTGAGCTTAACATGAGTTTTATTGGAAATATTGAGACAAACAACTTTCATGACAAAACTTTCTATAACTTCCAAATGAATCAAGTAGTAAAAATAGTAGTTTCAAATAAATTACTTTAGGAATTAGTTTAGAATGTCCTCAAAAGTGTGTTTTCGAAAGAATTTAAAACATAAAAGTTATAGTTCTCATTGAAACTATTATGGTTGTGAAAAGAGATTCATAATAAACCACATGAATGTTAAGTTATAGAATTCAACTACAAATCTTTAGAAGTAATTCAAAAATGAGCTTCGAATCTTTTTGTTTTAACCTAAGCCCTTTATAAGAAAATTACTTTATGGTATGATACATGAAAAACTAATGTAAACTTCGACAATAGTTCGCCAAAATTAGAGGCATAAAGTAGCTAAAGTATTAGCTAACGATTGAGCATCGTTCTAACAAGACATAGAGCTAGCTCACATCTCATAAAAGGAAAAGTTTAGTTCGAACGCTAGCGCGAGACTCATGTAAGTTCTAATCTCACCTATGGCACGAGGTTGTGATTTTTAATGTTTAATGATTGATTGAAAATGTTTGCATTTGATATGCCTTTCAAATAATGATGCATGTATGCTATGTTATTAATTTAAACGTTGTCATGACATAAAGCATGTTCACCAAGATTACATAGTTGGTAATCCAAACATGAGAGAAAAGATAAAGAATTTTCATATCGGCCTCCATGATATGATGTATTTACAGTTAAAGTTTAAGCCTCCAAACCTAAGGTGTGGATCAAAAAGGTGTAGATCCCTACTTGAGGGGAGGATCAAGTTAAGTTATGGCCTCGTTGTTCGATGGTCATGCGTATACAGTACAAACACTTAGGCCCATAGTAGAAGATAAAGCAAAATAAAACAAAGTTCATAAAGAAGAATAAATGGAATCATGCATTGAGATGACATTTGAATATGTTTAAAATATGTTGTAAGACAAGTTAGAACTTGTTGAGTGAAAGCTCAATAAGTTCTCTCCTGTTATAGGGAATCTTGCCAAGAGATCAGAATTAGAAATAATGAACTGGACACAATGCTTGAATAATATACGAAGATTGGCTTATGAATACGACTATGGATTAATTCTGTTGTTTTTTTTTTTAAAGAAGGGTTTGGTTGTATAATGAAAAAAAGTGTGGTTTTGGGTTGTAAAATATTTTAAATAATGTAGACTAGTTATAGTTTTTGTTGTAATAAAATTTTTAATGAAAGTTTTATGCTTTAAATAAAATTTTTAATTTACATTTTCACATACAAGTTTACTGCGTAAGCATGTTTATAAGTAAGCTAAGTAGTGATTTTGGAGGATTCAAAAAGTCGGGCCATCATAGTTAGTATCGGAATGGTTATCTTGTCATCTTATTTGATATTGTCACATGCCATTTTTGTTCCACTTTAAGTAAGTTATCGAATTTTTGTTAAAGTATTGTTTTATAATGATATGTTACAATATCAGCATCACTAGCTTGATGGCTAAACCATAGAATGGGCAATAAGTCGATGCCAATTGAAGAGTAAATGTAGCTTTCAAGATGTGGTACCCCCACTATTTAATAGAAGTCATCAACCTTGAGTTAATGGAGTGGATTCATACAATAAAAGTAATTTTTAGAGTGTGCCATACACCTCCACATTTTCAAGTTTTACTGGCCTTTGGAAGGTTACAAGGAGAAGCAATTGAGTGGTGGTTAAGATTTGGAATAAAGAAGCGACACCACGATTGGTCGAGGTTTTGTGATCAAATTAGAGCTTAATTTGAACCACCTCCACCTAAACAAAATATGCAGTTACAATATGACACTCGATTATGAAATGATTGGCAGCAAAGGTGTTAACGAGCATCTTCAAGAAATTGGGGATAGATATCTTGGAGAATCTTTAAGGAATTATATAGCAGATTTCAACATACTATGGAACCAATAATTCTATGGGAGACACCAGTACATGAAATTTATGATTTATTATGGAATAGAGTACCCAAAAAAAATGTACAAGAGATTTTATTATCCATGTCATTTTTTGAGCCTTAATCATTTCATAACCGTACTCTTGCATGCTAAAAAACTTGCTACTGATCCAAACTAGAATGATAATGAAGAAGATAACATGAAGTTGAAAGTCATCCACCTGCACCTGAGCTTGTTTATGTTAGTGATGATTCTTCAACTAACTCAAGTAGTGAAGAGGAAGAAGATTCTAAGAAGATATAATCAACAGTGATATGTTAGAGGTGCACTCAAATTAATGAAAGAAAAACTACCTAGCTATCTTTCTTTTCAATATATATATAAGGATAGGATGACCTTAATTTTGTAATATTTTAGTATGTGACTACCATTCTCAATTGTAGGATGATCTTTTTGATTATATATATATAACCCCAGTAAGCGTTGCCACTCCAAGTAGAGGAGATCATGTAAAATCGGCAATAATAACTGTTATTGGCAGGTATGATCTTGTATATAAGAAGAAAGATGTATGATCATTTGTTAGTTACACCTGACATATAAGGTTGCCTTTTTTATAAAGATGTAGTCAACTTTAATGTATGAAATGATAAAGATGTAATGTTTATAGTTACGATAACAATTTCAATTTGAAAAATGTTATATTTCAAAATGAAAACTTATGTAGTTTTAATGTTTTATGGCAAGGTTTAACTATTAAAAATGGTACGACCAAGAGCACGAGCGGCTAATCCTCCACTAGATATCGAACTTATAAATCTTATTGTGGGTTTACAAGAAAGGCACCAAGCTCAGGAGCTAGAGATTCAAGGACTTCGTGAGCAGCTAGCTCATTGAAATCCAGAAATCCCTACACAAGAAATTCCTCCACCACCAACAAATCTGCCAGTGCTGCTAGAAGTTTAGTGGAACAAGCAAATCCTATGGCATTGGATGTACTTGTAGCACCAATAGCTCAAACTATAGATTTTTATGAAAATTTCTGACACATGAAAGCACTAGAATTTGATTGTTCAACTGATCCACTTGAAGCAAATGACTGGCTTACAGTTATCCAAAAAGTTTTAAATTTTATAAAGTGTAATGATCATGAAAGGTAATATGTGCATCTTTTTCCCCTAGGAAGAAAGCAAGGAGATGGTGGGAAAATGTTGAATACAAAAGAAATGTAGACGAAATGACTTATGATGATTTCATTGAGGAATTCAATGAGAAGTACTTTAACATGGAAACTATGGCAGCCAAACAAGATGAATTTAATAACTTCCAAGAGGTAGTTTATCTATCGTTGATGTTGTTAAAAAGTTTGATCAATTGGCTCACTTTTGTCTTGATCTGATATCCACTGACAAAGAAAGAATAAGAAGGATGTTGAATATGTTCTGCACGGATATTGTGATGATAATAGTTAGTAGAGGTCTGCCACCAAAGACTATGGATTATTGTATTAGTTGAGTAAATCGAGTAGAATTAGTATTACTCAAGATAAGGAGTAGAAAGCAAAAATGTTCAAAGCCCAAAGAGAAGAAAAAGCTTTGGCAAAGTAAAATTAGGCTTTCCAAATTTAGGGACAAGGATATAGACCAAGACAAAACAAAACTAATCAATTTAGTCATGGTTGAAATGCTAACAATAAAAATATGAGAAAGGAAAGCCCGAATAATAAAGGAAAGTTGAGGAACTAATCACAGAAAAAGATTAATGATATAAGAAGTAATGCTTCTCCATGTAACAAGTGTGAAAAGACATATCCTGAAGAGTGCAAGTTAGGCACTAACAAATGTTTCATCTGTGGTAAAGAAAGCCATTATGTAAAGAACTATTTCTCTAGCAATTAGAACCAGAAAAGGCCTCAAGAAACTCAACTTGACATAGTACAAGCGCAACTAGAAGGGTCTTGTATTAGCCAAGGACGACTTGAAGCTCCTAAAACAAATGCACAAATCTATACTTACATAAAGAATGATGATGAAGTGAGAACCTCTATGTTTTTGATAGGTTAGTTGTAACAGCCCTAAATTTTAAAGTAGGATTAATTATGTTAAGTTTAATTATTAAGTGTGCTAAGTATGATTTTGATATTAATTTAGGTTATTTAAAAGTTTGTTGCAATTGTTATATTTGAAAAAAATTGATTTTTAGTTTTAAAATACCAAATGATATTTTTATACCACGTTTTTCCCATATTTACAAAAATGCCCTTGACCCCTTCAAACACCTGTTATACAACAAAGTCTCCGCATCTTCCATCATTATCTCAAATAACTCCAACCGCTATACAAAGTCTTCTTCCATATCATTTATCATGTCAACCATGTTACTATCGTCATCATCCTCATCAACATGACTAAGATGGACATTTTTTCTCACTGCCGATGATAAAGAAGGGACTTCCTCATTGTGCCAATATCCATATTTGCTAAGTCCAATCAATTTCATATGGATACAAATGAAACATAACATCATTGTATGATTGTTCTCTAATATTTCCTAATCTACATAAGGAGAACAAATAATACTCCTTTTGACATCAGCCTTTGTAAAAGCCACAAAATCATCAACCCCTTTCTCATATCCATTGCTACAAAATCAAATCAAATCAAATTTTATTCAATCTCATGATAAATTATCCAACATCAAATTTAAAATAACTTGTAACAGTTTCTAACAACAATCCAACAATTTTTACAAAACCTAGTAAAATGTAATAATAAAGTTATTTCAAGGAAACCAAATAATCAAAAAAATAAAGTCATAGAAACAATTTACTAAGTAATAAATAACTAATTTCAAACAAATTCCAATAACAAATCCATTCACAGAACCTATATTATTTCTAATTAGCTAAATCACTAAAGAAAACTAAAATAACATACCCAAGTCAATCAAGTTCAATCACCCAAAAAATTATACTAATAATTTATAGCTAATTTCAAATAATTTTTAATAATAAATTCTTTCACAAAACCTAGATAAACCCTAACTAACAAAATAGCTAAAGAAAACAATTAATATAAAAAACAATTACTAAATTGGAGGCGGTAGTGATCACAAACCAGCAGTGGAGGGATGGCGACAAAGAATAGTGACAAGGATGATGGAGGCGAGGTGAGAGCGAGGGCAACAAATGTGAGAAAGAGGATAAGGGCAACAAAGGTGAGGCAAGGGCAAGGGTGAGGCTGATAGTAAGGGTGCATGATGGGCTTCGAGGGTGAGGGTCGATGAGCTTCAAGGGTGATTGAGTGACGATAATAGAGGTGGAGAGGAATAAGAAGTGCAAAGACGATAAGGGGGCAACGACCATGGAGGTCTCCATGTTGTGCTTTTTTATGCATATATTGTGATAGTTTCAAGAAAGCCATCGTCTATTTTGGCATTGTCTAAAGTTTTTTTACAACCCCCCCACCCCCCCTCGCCCCCCGACACCCCCTTAAAGTTGAGAAATTCTTTTCGCACCTACTCATTGGAAACTGTGGCAAACCTCAGCCTCCCTCGTGATTTCTTTTTATCCCATGTCAAGAATCACTCTTCCAAGAGAGCTAGGACTAGTACCTTTGAAAACTGGTGTGCAAAAAGTAAGCTTTGGAAACCCTAGTTTTTGTAAAGATGGTTTTTTTGTCCTAGCTTGTTTTAAACTACTTTAGTAACTGTCTAAAGGAGTACTAGAAGGATTGAGGATCAAGTGCAAAGGAGAAGAAAATAAAAGAGAGGAGAAAGGTGAAAATCTAAGCCTAAACCCTAGATTTGGTAACGTGTGTGAGTATGCCTCTTTAACGTATGATTTTGTTGGGGTTTTAGAATGTAATATGTAATGTTATATTGATAACATGAAAGTACTCAAAATACTATTAAATAGGCTTTTAAATTGTTTGTTTTGAGCGTGAAGTAATAGAGTTATGAAGGGTAGATTTCATGAATTCTTCCTCCAAACTTTGAAATGTACATGTTGTAAATATCCTTTTAAACATACAAGTTGTCTGATGGCACCTCCCTTGATATTAAAGGTCATTTGCTGTGATAGTTAAAATTCCAACATGCCATAGACGGTAGCAAGTAGCATACTACGTTACTGGCAGGTTTATACGGAAATATTTAAAAGATTATCTAAAGACAAAAACCTCCACGAAGAGGGCTGGAGGGCCTTGAGGATGATCACCTAGAAGAAGTGGTGCTGCAATGGCCCACACGAGGGAGATCTCTCAATAGGACTGCACTTCAGGGATTAGCAAGGTGCTTGTCGGATTATTGAAAGAAATGAAGAGAAAGCACTAGTTAGTGTGCGACGGTTGACAAAGAGAGACACGTCCAACCTATATAAGACATCTATCCTTTTTCACCCCCTTAATTGAAGGGAGGATCAGAGTAACAATCTCTGTCCACAAAGTGCCATCTTAACCGAACTTCAGTGTCGCTAAACTAAAAGAGTGTTTAAAAAAATCAATTCTAACCAAAACTTTAGTTGTTATAGTATAAAATTCTCACATGCTACAGCACTCAAAAAAAAGTAAGTTACAATATAAGATTCTCAACGGCTACAATTTTTAGTTAAAATTTTTATTTCTAACCACACTTTCCAAACATTATATAAATAATCTTTGGCATGTATGCTTCTTTTATTCTTTTTAACATTTATGCTTTATCATTTATTATTTATTATTTTCTTCAGTCCACATATGGCCCCATGGAATGGAAACCGACCCCTTATAATTGGCATCGCATCTTATCACTTGTGCTAGTTATGATTGCACCTTGCCTATTCGGTACCATAAGCATTTAATCTCCGTCACATTGCTTCTTAAGGTTATTATACACAAGCCTAGGATAAATTAGAAAAGCCAGGGTGCTTTGCTTTCCCGTAATGGCAAAGGAAGTTAGTGTTGTGTGGTAGTTAAAAAAAATAAAATAAAAAATAAAAAAAGAAAAAAAAAGAGGAGAGCAGTCTGTCATGGTCGTCCAAGCTATGGGCCAAATTGTTTAGATAATCTTTCTTTAAAGCAAATACTTCTTACGATGAAATCCATTTCAAATCCAGCAGTGAACTCCAAGCTTAAAAATTGCTTCAATTTCCTGCAACCTTAAAATAGTACATATATGCCTATTCATCACGTACACATAATATCCACTGAAACGCAAATCCACAAGACTAAAACAAAGATCAACCCAAGATGCTTTTATCCTCACCCACTCTCGTTTTCTTGATCATATGCACATTTATGATCAAAATCTGCTTGGCAGATTGTGATAATCTTCAGGACATTTGCCCTGCAGCCCCACCAGAGAAGCAAACAATCTTCATCAATGGCCTTCCTTGTAAGAATCCATCAACTGTCAGCTCTCCTGATTTTAAGACCTCAAAATTGACTAAGCCAGGGAATACAGATAACTACGAGCGGTCCTCGACAAAATTAGTCACAGCGTCGGATTTTGCAGGCCTTAATACTTTAGGCCTTTCCATAACCAGAACAGACTTGGAAACAGTTGGCTTGGTGATGCCTCATTCCCACCCAAGAGCCTCTGAGATGTTTTTTGTTCAGGAAGGAGCTGTTTTAGCTGGTTTTATTGACACAAAAAGCAATGTTTTTCAAGATGTTCTCAATGAAGGAGATGTTATTGTGTTCCCTAGAGGCCTGCTTCACTTTTGTTTTAATCTGGGTTCTGATGTTGCAACTGCTTTTTCTGTGCTCAATAGCCAGAATCCCGGGGTGGTGCGCATCGGTGGTGCTATGTACAAACCCAATCATGATGTTGACACAATGGAAAAGTTGGTGAAAAGCCTAATCTCGCTCTCAAAACACAAAATGTTGGAGAATCACCACAAATTTCAAAATGTAACTTCTGTGAAGTTTCCTAGTTTTTTGGAAGGCTAACCATTTGGTGTTGAACTTTATACGTCACAGTTTGTGGAGATTAATGGCTGCAATTGTGTTAGTAGTGGTGTGAAAATTTGGAGTGGTATGTTACTTAAATGTTGTATCGATTGACACATCCTATTTTATTTTTTATGCGCCTATTTGAAATAAAATTACTAAATTATCCATTAATAAAATCACTTTTTAGTAAAAAGAAATTTTTTTAAACAAAATGACATTACACATTGTATCTTGAAAGAAAAACATGATTCCTTCTTGTAAATTATTATGCCCATTTTTTTCAAAGAAATAGTGATGGAATCTAACACGAAAGAGTCTCCCTGTAAAAAAAGTATGTTTATTTCTACTTTAAAGTTCTTTTTTTATTTTCTTTTTGTTGTTTCATTGTATCAAAATTTTATTTTGTTTTTTCTTTACAATTTTATTATCACATTCTAATTTTCAAGTAGGCCTTGCTATGCATTTTCAATCTGGTTTGAGTCGTCTTATTGCCTGCCTTTTGTACGTTTGACTGTGCACCATTCCACAGAAGGAATTTTATTAGCAAAACATATTAATGCTTTAAAAAAATTTCTAATAGTCTTATGTTATTTTAAAACAATAAAATAAATATCACACAAGTAATCATAACAGAATTTATAAAAAAAGGGTTTAACAAGTAGAATGGAATGGTTAAAAGAAAGGATAAATTTGGTTTGTTGGTGGGTAAAAAAAGGAAAAATAATAAAATTTAGTTGTAAGGACTTGTTGTCATTTTAAAAGGCATGTAACAATTAAGTAAATGTTACATGAAATTATAAATCTGATTTACTGTCCTATTCGTAAATCCTAAGAACCATCATGCAAAATTACTAAGAATAATAGTTAAGAATATGTACCTGAATCTATAGAGATGAAATTGAAAGGGATGGAGTCTTTCATAGTCAAATATATCCTTTAGTGCTCAAAGATTCTCTCTCTTGAATGGGGAAAGAGGAGGACAGCAAACTGTACATATCATTTGATTTGGGAACCACAATTCTTTTATATACTAAGTCAAATTAGAATCTCAATATTCCTAATTGGATTAGGTTTCTATACATTTAAAGCCCATACCCAACATATATCTATAGAGCCCCAAATAATAGATCAATTATTTGGTCCTATTAAATTAGATAGCCTATAATATAATTGTCACTTAAATATGAAAGCTCATAATAAGATATAAAAAAACCCAACAATCTTGCACTTGGGATACATATATTTATTGAAACAATTATATTATATAGTCTTGAATGCATACTAAAAATGCTATCTTTCACTTAAAATATCTTCTTAATTATAATCTAGTCCATCTAATATATTCGCATAGGATCAAAGCGACCTTTGTTATATATACATGTAACTAGACCCATCAATGGTCACCATACCAACATATTCAATAACATAGATAAAGTATGGATTTATAGGATGGAAATTGCATGCAATGGTTGATCTTAAGTATGCCTATTTCTAACTGGTCCTATTTTATTCTTTAGTGATATAAAAAATTAAAAAAAATATATAATTCAGAGTTTGTAAATAAAACATCTAATTTATTCTATAGAAAATAAACATAAAATGTGTCTAGAAAGAAGAGAACATTGAAATACAATCTCCTCCTAGACATGCACATTGTCAAATAAAACAACACCCATTTGAGTAGTGTGCTCATGAAACACTTTGGGTAGTAAACCCTTAGTGAACGGATCTATAATCATAGAGTTTATCCTAATATTTCTATATACACATGATGACTTTGAACTCTCTCTAGCAAGAAGAAACTTGATGTCTATATGCTTCGACTTCGCAAACCTTTTGTTGTTGGAATAAAGCACAGCCAAATTATTGTCCCAATATATTCTCAATGGTTTCTCAATATCACTCATAACATGCAACCCTATTGCAAAATTTTGTAGCCATATCCCATGGTTAGATGCCTTATAATAGGCTATAAACTCAGCTACCATAGTGGAAGAAGCTATGAGTGTCTGCTTAACACTATTCAGGAAATACACTATTTAGGATATGAGTGTCTGCTTAACAATATTTGCTAGTAAGTAAATATTGTCGGACGTGGATCTTTTCTTGTCCTGGATACAACAATACTAGAATTAGAATATCCAACAATGATTCTCTCTACGATAGGTGAGCATGTGGTCTTTTGCTCTCTGTAAATAACACATAACTATTTTGGTTGTTGTTAAGTGATCCATCTCAGGGTTACTCAAATGTTTGCCTAACATTACCATTATGAACACAATATCCAGACGCTTACAAACTTGAGCATACATAAGACTTCTTACAGCCAAGGAATCTTTTTGCATTTTTTTTCTTTTCAAACTCATTCTTGGGGCACTAACTAAGACTAAACTTATCTCCTTTAGCCATTGAAGTATCTACTAGTGCACATTATTTTATGGTGAATCTATTGAGAACTCTTTTTGACATAGTTCTTTTGTGATGACCTAAGGATACCTCGAGAGTGGTCTTGATGTATTTGTACTCTGAATATAAAAGAGATGTCTCTAAGATCTTTTATCTCAAAGTTCTATATCATAAATCTCTTGGTTTTGTACAATAAGCCTATATTGTTGCTAGCAAGTAGTATGTCATTGACATATAACGCTCGGAATATGTATTTACTCCTACTAAACTTATGGCCTACACAATCATCAATTTTATTTACCTCAAACGCATACAAGACAATAACTTGATAAAATTTATGATACCATTAAGCAGAAGCCTGCTTGAGACCATATATGTATTTCTTCAGTTTGTAGACCAACTTCTTTAGGTTACTAGATACAAAGTTTTTGGTTGTACCATATATATTATTTCATCAATGTTACCATTGGGAATCGTAATCTTTACATCCGCCTAATATAGCTCTAAATCAAAATGAGCAACAAGTACCATTATGATCCTAAAAGTGTCTTTCATTGAAACTGGAGAAAAAGTCTCTTTAGAATCAATGCCTTCTTTATGAATAAAACCCTTAGCAACTAAATGAGCCTTATATCTCTCAACATTGCCTTTTGAAATAATCTAGGTCTTGAATATCCATTTGCAACTAATAGGTTTCGTACCTTCAGGCATATCAATGAGATCCTAAATGTCATTGTCCTTCATGGATTTTATCTAATCATTCATGGCATCAATCCACTTTTGAAAGTTAGAACTATTTTGATTTTATGGAAGTTGATTGGATCATCTTCCTCCACTTTTATGTTAACCTCATAGTCTTGAACAAAGACAAAATAGTTATCTAGAATCGCATTTCTTTTTTCTCTAGTGGACTTTCTCAATGGCATGTCCTCTTGAGGTTGTTTAGCTTGCTTGTTAGGAGAAATTTCATCATTCTGGATAGGGAGCTCCTCAACATTGTCTTGACATTATGGATTTGCATTTTTGAACAATGTTAGGAATTTGAGCCTGATCATTATCAATAGCAATAAGAGGAAGATAAATGAATTTCACTTTAAAGGCAATGTCTTTAACCTTATCTATGACCTTAAACTCAATTTCCACAAGGAATCTCACATTTTTCGTCTCAAAAAATGCCCTAGTTATGGGATAATAAAATGTAACGCCTCCTTACGGGTGCCATAGGGAACATTGCTCTTATTGTTAAACTTAATAATTACCGATTAGAAGTTCGAAACAATCAACAGCACTCAGAAAAATATCTTAGGAAATATATCTATTTTTTTCTTATAAAAATTACTTACTAGATTTAACTTTTCCTCCTCGAGTAGCCCGATGGACCACCTAAAGCATTTGACTAACCAACCACTTATAGAAAACTTAGTTTACAAAAATAAATATTTGACAAATAGAAACTCACACATATAATGCAAGCACTCTTAGTTTCTAATCAAACAACTAATTAAGACTAATTTGAAGAAATGAACTAGCATATTCTTTAATAAATAACCTTAGAAACTAAAAATCTAAAATGTAATTGACATTCAATAAAACATAAGTTCAAAAGAACGCATCATAAATAAAACTGAGTCTCAAACAAATTAAAATACAAAATATAAGATATTAAATTTTGTTTGAGTTTAAATTCCTTTCGTAACGTAACTCCAATAACAAAACGTTATTTTCATGAAATTTCATAATATTATATGAACAAAAATACTTTCAACCATAAAATAGAATTGTTATAATCAATGTAATAAATAAAATAATTAATTTTTCATGCAAACATACATGCGTACACATTCACAACATAAAAGAACAATTTTACAATAAAGTTTGCCATAAAACAATACATATCAATCACAAAAACTCAAAACCATGAAAACCTTTAAACCATACCATAAATTCTTATATTTTCTTCAACAAATACAAAGACTTGCACACAAAATCTCCAAAAAGAATTCCTTCCACTTTGGCTTGAAATAAAATAAGAGTAAGGGAGAAAATTTTTAGTGGTTGGAAATTAAGAGAATGAAAAGTTTGGCGGCTAAAGGTATATTTATATGTTTTTGGGGGAGAAAAGATTAGATAAGTGTAGAAAACCGTTAGACTTATCTAATTAGGCTTTTCTTTTCTTAGATAAGTGTAATCCTAATCTAATTAGGTTTTCATTTTTTTCTTTTTCTTTTTCTTTTTTTAGTTTTCCCATGGTAAAATCTTTTTTTTCTTTTCATTTCCATGGCCGTTGAAGCATACCTTCAATATGATATAATATAAATGAATATAATATAACATAAGCATCATATAGTTATATATTATTTAATATTATCTAACATAATATAATCTAATGTAATTTAATTATAATACATAATTATTTATATAAAATATATTACAATAATGTTGCACCCATGACCTCAAAAAATATTAATTTATACATTATTCTTTTGGACACTTTATATTATCAAGTTTCTTAATACCATAATAAAAAATGTTACACATGTAATAATCATGACATCATAAATATTATAAAAATAAAAAAATATGTATTAAAATTTATGCATTTTCAAGAATAAAACTCAAGGGCATATATAAGTCTAGAGTATTATAAAGATTATAAATTTAGAGCAAGTTGAAACTCTAAAAAAATAAATACTTTATGCTTATCATCATTTTTGATATGAACAACCCAAACACATCGATTCCTTGTGACCGTCACCTGTGACATTACTAAAACAAAAGTTATTTTACTTAACATAAATAATAATAGCACTTAAAATATCACATTCTAATGTTAAATTAACATAAGTATCCATAAAACAAAATGGCGGGCGTTACATAAAACTTGTAACCCCTTGATTGCTTAGAACATCCAACAAACTAGCAGCTTATAGTTCTTGAATCCAATTTCTTTTCATTTGACCTGTAAGGCCTTGTCCTAGCTAGGCAAACCCAAATGTGGACATGCCTTATGCTAGGCTTCTTGCATGTCCATAGTTCATAAGGGGTTTTAGATATCATTTTGCTTAGAAACCTGTTAAGAATATATGCTGCAATCTTTCAAGCTTGCCCCTATGGGGATTCTAGTAAAGAAGAATGACTAATCATACATCTTACCATGTCTATAATCATTATGTTTTGTCTCTTAGCAACACCATTCATTTAAGGTTTTTCTAACATTGTGTATTGTAGGATGATATTGCATTCCTCTAGAAATTTTAATAAAGGTCTTGGACATTGTTCACCGGATTTGTAATATCTACCATAGTATTCACCACCACAGTAAAATTTGGTAGCTTAATTTTCTTGCCAAGTTGATTTTCAACTTCCGGTTTGAGGCCTTAAATACATGTAGGGATTGAGACTTCTCATGAATCAAATATATGTATCCATACTGCGAATAATCATCTATAAACATTATAAAGTATTATTGGCCATTCCAAGAAGTTGTAGGGAATAATCTATAGACATCAGTATGAATTTGTTTAGAGATGTCAAAACTTCTGTTGGCACCTAATTTTCTTACATTTGCTTGTTTTTGTTTTATATACTAAACATAGACTTAGAAATCTGTCAAATCAAAGGAATCAAGAATCCCATCAGACACAAGTATCTAAATTCTCTATTTAGAGATATGACTTATATGCTTGTGTCATAGTGTGGTGGAATCTTTATCGTTTAGTGTGTGTTTAGTACCATGTGAACCAGTATGCAAGGTTTTATCAAGCGAAGCAATAATATCCACCAAATATAGGTGATCATGAAAGGATAAAGAACCAATACTAATAAGATTTTAATCTTAAAAAAGACTAAGTTTATTATTTCTAAACGAACAAAAATAACCAAATTTGTCCAAAATGAAATTGAAACTAAATTCCATCTAAAAAATGGTACCACATAAGTCTCTTCCAAGTAAAAAAAATAACCAACCTTGGATAATTACCTAAAAGTTCTAATAGCCTTTGCTACAACTATTTTGCCATCACCCATATAAATGAATCTTTCAGCATTACTTGGCTGTCGGTGCCATAAGCAACCCTACATAAACACACTTATGTGAGTAGTAGCACCATAATCTATCCACCAAGTGTAACTAATTACATAAGCTAAATTAAATTTAGAACAAATCAAAGTACGAAGTATACCTTTCTTTACACAACATTTGGCATACTTGGGATGTTCTTTCTTCATGTGTCCAGCCTTGTAGAAAGAAGAGGAAAAATTCTCATCCTATTTTTTTCACACTTTAAGCCTTTCTTCTTCTTGCACACAATGTTATATGAGCTCATTAAGAGTCTATTTGTCATTTTGAGAGTTGTAAATCACTCTGAACTGGCAATGTTGTGCAAGAAAAGAAATCAAAATTAAATGCACGAGCAACTTCTCAGGCAATTCTAACTTTAGTGCCTTTAATTTGGAAGTGATATGAGTCATCTCCATGATGTACTCCCTTATGTTCCCTTTTTCTTTATACCATTGAAACAAGATTAACTAGCAGGATACTTGTTTCAGCTTTTTCATTTTTAACAACACACTTTTTAACCTCTTCAATGATCTTTTTAGTACTTTCCTCCTTAAACATTGCGTCCCTAAAGGTTTTTGGAATGGAGCATTTCATGATCATAAAACTCATGCAATTAGAATGCTCCCACTTCTTTATCTCTTTAGCATCAGAGGAACTATTAGCAATAAGAGGAAGGGAAGGTTCTATCTGAAGCGCAAGGTTATGACCCATGTAACCAAGAACAATCATAACGTTCTCTTTCCAATTCTTAAATTTTGCCATTAATCACAAGAATGAAATTGAAATTGGTAGATATTGTAGAAGAAGAAGTAGAAACTGAATCAAGAACAAAACAAAATAACAAGCTCACAATCAATAACATGTCACAACATAAGTATAATCATTCAATAAATACATACATGACATGATTAAACAAATCACACAATGGTGGGCCCTGTTACAAAATACCTGGGACAACATTAATACCTAGTCTTTTGATAGAAATATCAACATCTGAAAGTGGTATTATCTATGCAGTAATCAAATATTTACAATTAATCCTATCAAATAATAAGCCTTTCTTTGGATTGACTTATTGCTCACATGGAAAATCTAATAATTGGCACATATTTACTACCACAGGATGCCTATTATTTGGCCAAATAATAACCTTCTTTTGAACCAGTCATTATTCACATAAATAATTACCATACACATCATAATATTCAAAATAAATGAATTTACACAATAAAAGGTTACTTTATGAAAATATTACTTCAATTAATTTATTTTGAATATCAGAAATGCTTTAAAAAAATTTTAGCAAGATTTTTTTTTTAATTCAAGCCTGATTTCTCATACATATACAATGATGATCAAAGGTCATAAACAGAATCCGAAATAAAAATAATCACAAAATTCTCAAATTCAACAAGTAATGCCTTAACGTTAGAGGGGCCAAATTTGAAAACTCCAAATAGAAACATAATATATTCAACCATACATATTAAAGAAAACAATATATACAACCAAAACACTGAAACATATATATATATATATATATGTTTATCAAGTTTTTCCATTTAACAATAAATCATATATTAATCATATATGTTTATGAGAATGAAAGACTATATATGTTCATCACTTTAACATTTACATTTCTTAGCACTTTAATCACATATGTTAATCATATATTTTAGACATTCCACAATTATATAATTGCATGATAAATTTTATTGTGCAAATTGATAACCAAAATCTATATTCTAAATTGACCTTTACATATATATATGTATATTCCAAAAATTTGTTTGACCAAAAACATTTATACGTCAATAGGTAAAACTAGAGAAGAAAAATCTCTTAATAATTTAACATGATGACTACTATAGCACAACTTGTTGAATTTAATTATAAATCTCATTGACTATCATATTCTTAAATCCCAAGAACCATCATGCCAAATAACTAAGGAGTTTATAATGTATACCTAAATCCATTGTGATGAAATTGAGAGAGATGGAGTCTTCCACAACCAAATCTGTCTCTTAGTGCTCAAATATTCCTTTTTGAATGGGAAAGGAGGAGGGAAGCATTGTATACTAAGTAAACTTAGAATCCAATTGTTCCTAATTTGATTAGTATTAGGGTCTCAACAATTAAATGCTATGCCATACTTTTAAAAATTATGTTTGATACTTAGAAAGGTTCATGTCATACTATCATTTATATTACATGTTAAGTTATACCATAAACGAACATGTATGGCTTCTACAAAATGTAAATCTTAAAAGATGGCATTTGAAAAAAATTCCCCATTAGGTTTCTATATATGTGTAGCTCATACTCAAAAAAAATATCTAGAACCTAAAATAATAGATGATGTATTTAGCTTATTAAATTAGACAGCTCATAATATAATTATTACTTAAATATGTACGTCCATAATAGGATATAAAAAACCCAACGATAGAATGATGCATAATTTAAATAATGTAAAAAGTAAAATGGGAGGTATTAATGGATGTATCCTACATAAATAATTGCAGTAATATGCATTGTATATGTGATTGATGTGTTTACAAAGGCAAAGAATCTTTTCAGGCACTTGCATACTATTGTACTTTTTTGTATACAGCCTAGTATGTGCATTTTGAGATGTCTTTGTTGGAAACAAAGTGCGCAGCGGAATTTTTAAAATTTTTCATCAGAGTAATTTCCAAAACACAAGTTTGACATGTTATATGTATAAATTAAACAGATCTTACTAACCTCAGTATGCCGAAGAACCTCCGCGACCTGTGTAGAGAAGTAACGTTCCAGAAGAGCCTCAACCAACTGGTCTTCTTTGCTATTCTCTATCCACAACCGGAGTGAGTGTGGGCTCACACGTACAGCTCTTCCACCTGTGACTCTCCTTCCAACCAATAGAGAGAACCCAAAGCTAGTGTTCGTGATTTGTGAACAAAAGCTCTCAGGGAGTTTTCAGATGCTCACTAGAAGAGTATCACTCTTAATCTCTCAAATTGATCTGAGTAAATCATTAGACTCACTCCCTTTTTATACCTATTGGTCCTTGGGGTCAGTCCATATCAGATTAGGTCTCAAAAATCGAAACAGAATCAAGTTCGGATCAATATCTGATAAGATACGCGTGAAAAACGCGTAATCTTAACTGTCGCGGTCGGCATGCCGAACTGTGAGATAGGCAGGCCGAACTGGCCAGTTCGGCAGGCCGAACACGTCATCCGGCATGCCGAACTGCTGAGAAAAAATCTCCGCGAATCTTTTATTTTCCACCCGAGATTCTAAAGGACAAAGTCTCAGTTTTGATTCAAATAGCCCAATAGAAAAGATATCTGATCAAAACAAACTTTATCAAGATAATCTCTAAGAAAATAAATCAATTCACAATAATTCTACAAGTTTATCTTGTTCTAATTGTCCAAAATTAAAACAACCGATAAACAGACAAGAATTATCCGAACGCCATAATTCAACAAGTTTATCTTGAACTAATTTCTTACATAATTAATTCAACCGATAAACAGACATGAATTATTTGATTCTTATAAATTTTAAACCAATCTGATAAATCCGACATAAGTCACCAATTATTGGAAAAGCACGCCGTGTCGTTACAGGATTTTGTGAGCTAGCAAAGGGGACCAAAATGGACCTATAAAGTTCAAGCTCATGATAAATATGAAACCCAATATCCCAGATATACATTTCACAATTATCAACTCCAACGCTACTCCACTAAAAGCTTGGAGCTGCACTCTCGAACTTTATAGAATTACGAAGCTCGTGTAGCTAAGTCTCCATGACATATCATAGTGTATCGCATCCCCATATGATCATCCATAATCGGCTTAAGGACAAGTTCTGTCTTACCTTCCCGATTATTTTTATCTTACGTTCCATTGTCTCACCATTAGAAAACTTACCATCCAAAGATAGTATACCATTCGGTTACACCTATGTATCCAAATGGTTGAGCGCTCCAGTTTTCCAATTACAGGACAACGCATATAAGAGGATATCATTACTCCTAAAGAGGAGCTATGGATTCCATATCTATGAATAACAAGTCTACGCTACCAAGAGTCATGCCTCCAACGTACCGGCATGCATGCCACTATAGAGATGTGGGAGTCACCCATTGGTACATCAAAACACACAAATCGAGACAACGGGCCCATTATTCATCTCAGGATTAAGATACAATACAAATGATTGTCTAAAGTGAATCGATTTGCCAAGACAGAATTATTAATCCAAATCAATTCACTTTATGTCCCGATCCAACACATCGTCACCTATGACAACGCGCCAATGTTTCTATTCACGGAGTCCAACTCCGATGGCCAAGACAAACCATCTCCCAAAAGGGATATAGACAACATAACAATCTTTACATGAATAAAGCGCCCAACTTTATTCCCTCGATTGCGGATCATATATTTTAGACCATCACCTTAAGAGTCGTGTCTACCGCATAATCATCCCATCATATGCCCAACTCTTAAGGTTTAGACTGACAGTCTCAGACTACTGTTTGCTTATCATACATTCAACAAATATGAACGTAAAGAGGACAATATTTGGTATATATAAATGAATAAATTCTTTATTGATAAAAATGTCTCCAAAAACGTATTACATTTTTACTCCTTAGAGCATACATGTCTAACAATCTCCCACTTGCACTAAGTGAGTAAATACTGCAAATTTCGCATCCCCATAGCTTCCACATGCCTTTCGAAGACTCTCCCAGAAAGTGTCTTCGTAAATGGATCAGCTAAATTGTCCTCTGACGCGATCTTGCACACCGTGACATGCCCGCTCTCAACGAAGTCCTTTATCACATGATACTTCCGATCAATATGCTTACTCTTCTTGTGAAATCTTGGTTCCTTAGCATTAGCTACCGCCGCACTGTTATCACAGTACAGTGATACCGCTTTATCCATACCAGGAACTACCTCAAGATCCCCAAGGAACTTGCGGAGCCACACTGCTTCTTTCGAAGCATCACTAGCCGCCACATACTCGGCCTCCATCGTTGAATCCGAAGTGCAATCTTGCTTCGCACTTCTCCAACTGATGGCACCGCCACCCAGAGTAAACACAAACCCCGATGTCGATTTCCTAGAATCCAGGCAGGATTAAAAATCTGAATCAGTGTATCCTAGAGGAGTTAAATCCTCACCCGAATACACAAGCATATACCCTCGAGTCCTTCTTAGGTACTTGAAAATATGCTTTACCGCAACCCAATGGTTCGGTCCTGGATCCGCCTGAAATCGACTCACAATCCCGACCGCATAACTAATATCCGGTCGAGTGCAAAGCATGGCATACATGAGACTACCCACTGCCGAAGCATAAGGTACCTTCTTCATGTATTCTCTTTCTTCATAAGACTTTGGAGAGTCTTTCTTAGAAAGAGTAATTCCAGACCTAGATGGTTGCCCACCTTTCTTGGAATCCTGCATTGCAAACCTCCTGAGAATTTTATCTATGTAGCCGGCCTGTGACAAAGCTATCATTTTGTTCTTCCTATCCCGAAAGATCTGGATACCGAGAACAAAATTAGCCTCACCCAAGTCCTTCATGTATAACTGCTTGGTCAACCATAATTTGACCGATGACAACGCCCCAACGTCATTGCCAATTAGCAGAATGTCATCTACATAGAGTAGTAGAAAAACCACCTTCCCATTCTTAATGTGTTTGTAAACACATGGTTCATCCACATTTTGTGAGAACCCATAAGTCTTGATCACTTGATCAAATCTTATGTTCCAAGAACGAGAAGCCTGCTTAAGTCCATAAATAGACTTTAGCAACTTACAAACCTTACCCTCTTGACCTGTGACCTTGAACCCGTCTGGTTGTTCCATATAAATGGACTCATCAAGATAGCCATTCAGAAAAGCCGTCTTGACATCCATCTGCCAAATCTCGTAGTCGAGAGCGGCAGCTATGGACAAGAGAATCCGGATGGACTTAAGCATGGCTACAGGCGAAAAGGTTTCCTCATAATCGATTCCTTCCTTTTGCGTATAACCCTTAGCTACCAGTCTAGCCTTAAAGGTTTTGACCTTTCCATCCACTCCTCTTTTCCTCTTGTAGATCCACTTACTCCCTATGGGTTTTACCCCTTCGGGAAGATCCACAAGCTCCCAGACCCGATTAGTCTCCATAGACTTCATCTCAATGTTCATGGCCTCTGTCCAGAGTCTTGAATCAACATCCTTCATAGCTTCTGCGTAAGTATAAGGATCCCTGTCATGTTCATCCGGTTCAGCCAAAAAGACCTCCCCATTGAACATATACCTCTCAGGTTGACGCCCGATCCTCCCACTACGCCGAAGCCCCTGAGGTTGTTGTTCAGGTTTGTTTGGTTTTTCTACACCGATCGGAATGGTTTCGTTCGGAACCTCCAGAGTAAACGGATTACCCCTCAACTCCTCAAGCACCACTTTGCTTTGAGGTTTAAAGTCGTTCATGTAACTCTCCTCAAGGAAAGTTGCATTAGTTGAAACCACGACTTTATTTTCCTTTGGGTTATAAAAATAACCCCCTTTAGTCCCTTTTGGATATCCTACAAACACGCAAACTTCTGAACGTGCTTCCAACTTATTCGGATCCTTAAACAGGACATGAGCTGGACATCCCCATATGCGAATATGGTTTAAGGATGTCTTCTGTCTTGTCCACAACTCGTGAGGAGTTTTAGGGACCGATTTTGAAGGCATATTGTTCAAAAGATAACATGCGGTTTGTAGTGCATATCCCCAAAAGGATAAAGGCAATGATGAATAACTCATCATGGACCGAATCATGTCCAACAAAGTCCTATTCCTTCTTTCTGCTACGCCATTCTGTTGCAGAGTGCCCGGCGCAGTCAAATGGGATAAAATCCCATTCTCTAACAAGTGTCCCAAGAACTCATCAGAAAGGTATTCCCCACCTCGATCAGATCGAAGTGCCTTTATGGGTCTACCCAATTGCTTTTCCACTTCAGCCCGAAACTCCCTGAACTTATCATAAGTTTCACTTTTTTGGTGCATTAGGTACACATACCCATATCTTGAGTAATCGTCAATAAAAGTAACGAAGTACTCATACCCTCCTCGTGCCCGGATGTTCATCGGTCCGCAAACATCACTATGCACAAGTTCTAGAACCCCTTCGGCCCTATTGCCCTTAGACCCATATGGTCTTTTGGTCATTTTACCCTCCAAACAAGACTCACATTGAGGTATAGATTCCACCTTTAAGTGACTTAAAGGTCCATCCCTTACCAACCTTTGAATCCTATTTAGGTTAATATGGCCAAGGCGCAAATGCCAAAGATAAGTCTTATTAGAGTGAGAAGTTTTAAGTCTTTTTGAGTCATTATCATTTATCTCAGCATTAAGCAATAGGTCCATCTTAGGTTTGATAAAATATAGATTATTTTGCATCCATCCAGAACAGATAAAAGATTTGTTTTTACGAATCACCACTTTTTCATTAAAAGATACCACGTAGGAGTCTTTAAATAAAGAAGATACAGAAATTAAATTCCTTTTAAATTTAGGAACATAAAAACAATCTCGCAAAATTAAACTCCTATAATTATCAAAATAAAGATGGACATCTCCCACTGCTTCCGCTGAGACCAAGGATCCATCGCCCATTCGAAGCGTTAAGTCTTCACGAAGTAGACTTCTCGTTTCTTTGAATCCCTGCAGAGAAACACAAACATGATTAGTTGCACCGAAATCTATGACCCAAATGTCACTAGATTCCTCAACCAAACAAGTTTCTAAATATAGAAGATCACACCTACCTCCCTTGGAAAGGAAGTCCTTGCAATGCTTCTTTATATGCCCGATCTTACCACAAAAGAAGCACTTAAGCTTCTTTGGGTTCTTCTTTTTCTTCTTCTTGCTCTTGGTAGCAATAGGAATAGAAGACTTCCCATTTTTGGCCCGTTGCTTCTTTATATTCCCAGAGTTAGGATTGGAACCAGAAGCAGCTACCATATTGGCCTCTCCACCAGCAGGAGACTCCCTGATCAGTAGTTCAAACTCTTGTAACTGTTTCATCAGTTCTGTCAAGGTCATATCCCGTCTATTGCTTAGATTAAAAGTAGCTCTAAACGGAATAAATTCCTTAGACAGAGTCTCAAAGACCATAGTCATCTGAGTTTCAGCATCGATGTCGGCTCCATTGGTTTGAGCCTCAGCGAGGTAACCCATGACCAACATCATGTGCTCCTTTACAGATGTCCCCGGTCTCTGTCTACAGTTTAAGAGTTTCCGAAGCGCCCCTTGCCGCTTTGTTATGGCCTGGCCTCCAAACATGTCCTCAAGATTATCCAAGATCTGCTTCGCAGTCTCATAATCCTGATGTTGAGCCTGCAGCACGTTATTCATGCTTGCCATAACATAGCAGCGGGCCTGATCATTAGCATCTTTCCAGCGTTCGTACGCTTGGAATTGCTCATTACTTGAGTCTCCCGTAGGCTCGGGAGGACAAGGAGTTGTCAGAACATATTTCAGTTTCTCAAAGGAAAGGACGATGTCCAGGTTCCATTTCCAATCATTATAGTTCTCACCGGTTAATTGGTTTTTGTCAAGTATCGATGATAAAGCGTTTTTAGACATTTTCAATCTACAATAAAGAATCATATACCAAACATAAGCAAACATATATGATAATTTAGTAAGATAACACAATCATGTAAAATCATACAAATGTGTTTATGTGTCAAGACCTTGAAAATATCACAACCTTACAACGATAATTCCTAACTCAGAATTCAACAAGCTCCTAGGGGAGTCATGCCAAATTCAATCAGGAACACGGATCCCCTCCTGATTAATATATGCCATCCAGGACCCGTATGATCCAGCATATACTAATAATCGTTTCTTTGGCCATTAATTTTATTAACAGAGCTCCTAGGGGAGGTTAATAATAAAATTAACGTGAGTGTATAACCACCGTTTTAATATTTTATCCATGATTTATAATCACCACCTAGGGGTGTGCAACCATAAATCATACTAAAATACCTTATCCTTTCAGAGATCCAATCTGGTACATGATAGAAATCCCTTCCTAGGGGTTGGGACCATCATGTTCTTCCTATGGACCAACGATGGAGGCCTTAGGTTCTCTCTTCGAAAACCTTCTCCCACTCAATCTTTTGAAGTCAAGGTTTTATTTTAAAATTATGCATGAACAATTTTAATATGAGCGGCACTCCCTATTCTATATGACATGTTATCAATATACATGGTAAATCATATTATAATGCAGACAAGCAAAGCAATCAAGCAAAGCTACAAGCATAATAATAATAATAACCGTAATATTATGGTTCCACCCTAGAGAATAGAAAAAACTAAGATTACAAGAGAATAATCGAGACATTTATCGATTCTTCATCCTTGAATCCTCAAGCTGTATCCTTCTTCATGTAATATCCATCTTCAAGTCCTCAATCCCGTATGAATCGAACACTTCATATTTCCGGTCATATCCAAATTTAATGTTTCTCAGAATCGTCCCAAAAATAAAATTAAAACTGCACCAAAAATTGCACCTTTTTTGGACACCTGGCTGCTCTCGGTCGGCAGGCCGATCTAGGTGATCGGCCTACCGATCATGGAGGTTCGGCCTGCCGAACATGAAGGTTCGGCCTGCCGGCAGAGCACCAAAATTTCTGCCCCACTGTAGGCCTGCCGGACCGTACGTCCGGCCTGCCGATCTGTGACCTTCGGCCTGCCGAACTGTGAGGTCCGGCATGCCGATCGAGCAGAAAACCCTCAATCCAGAAAATACAATTTTAATGCAATTCATCAATTTTATTTTCAACAATTCAAAAACATAAAATTAGAGACTCAGGAAATACCTGGAGGCGCCATCATCAATCTTTAAGTTCCGACTTCTCGTTCCGTCTTCTCCGAATAATTATTTAATTACAAAATTCTTACAAATTAAAAATTAAATAATAATTCCTAGACGGAGATGATAGTCCGCCATCTAATTACATGAAAAACCTAGATACACATTCTAACCTCTAAGGAACCATAACCGGTATTAATTAATTAATAAATAATTAAACAACAATTTAATCAACCATAATTAATTAATAAACATTCACCATATAATCCATGACAACATATATATTATATAGAAACCTAGAGTGCCATCTCTCTATAAAATTTAATTCAAGCATTGGAGAGATTAAGATCACAAAATTTATGCATATAACATGATCACAAACTTGCAAATTTATGTAAAAACCTCGTCTCTGATACCAATTGTTGGAAACAAAGTGCGCAGCGGAATTTTTAAAATTTTTCATCAGAGTAATTTCCAAAACACAAGTTTGACATGTTATATGTATAAATTAAATAGATCTTACTAACCTCAGTATGCCGAAGAACCTCCGCGACCTGTGTAGAGAAGTAACGTTCCAGAAGAGCCTCAACCAACTGGTCTTCTTTGCTATTCTCTATCCACAACCGGAGTGAGTGTGGGCTCACACGTACAGCTCTTCCACCTGTGACTCTCCTTCCAACCAATAGAGAGAACCCAAAGCTAGTGTTCGTGATTTGTGAACAAAAGCTCTCAGGGAGTTTTCAGATGCTCACTAGAAGAGTATCACTCTTAATCTCTCAAATTGATCTGAGTAAATCATTAGACTCACTCCCTTTTTATACCTATTGGTCCTTGGGGTCAGTCCATATCAGATTAGGTCTCAAAAATCGAAGCAGAATCAAGTTCGGATCAATATCTGATAAGATACGCGTGAAAAACGCGTAATCTTAACTGTCGCGGTCGGCATGCCAAACTGTGAGATAGACAGGCCAGTTCGGCAGGCCGAATACGTCATCTGGCATGCCAAACTGCCGAGAAAAAATCTCCGCGAATCTTTTATTTTCCACCCGAGATTCTAAAGGATAAAGTCTCAGTTTTGATTCAAATAGCCCAATAGAAAAGATATCTGATCAAAACAAACTTTATCAAGATAATCTCTAAGAAAATAAATCAATTCACAATAATTCTACAAGTTTATCTTGTTCTAATTGTCCAAAATTAAAACAACCGATAAACAGACAAGAATTATCCGAACGCCATAATTCAACAAGTTCATCTTGAACTAATTTCTTACATAATTAATTCAACCGATAAACAGACATGAATTATTTGATTCTTATAAATTTTAAACCAATCTGATAAATCCGACATAAGTCACCAATTATTGGAAAAGCACGCCGTGTCGTTACAGGATTTTGTGAGCTAGCAAAGGGGACCAAAATGGACCTATAAAGTTCAAGCTCATGATAAATATGAAACCCAATATCCCAGATATACATTTCACAATTATCAACTCCAACGCTACTCCACTAAAAGCTTGGAGCTGCACTCTTGAACTTTATAGAATTACGAAGCTCGTGTAGCTAAGTCTCCATGACATATCATAGTGTATCGCATCCCCATATGATCATCCATAATCGGCTTAAGGACAAGTTCTATCTTACCTTCCCGATTATTTTTATCTTACGTTCCATTGTCTCACCATTAGAAAACTTACCATCCAAAGATAGTATACCATTCGGTTACACCTATGTATCCAAATGGTTGAGCGCTCCAGTTTTCCAATTACAGGACAACGCATATAAGAGGATATCATTACTCCTAAAGAGGAGCTATGGATTCCATATCTATGAATAACAAGTCTACGCTACCAAGAGTCATGCCTCCAACGTACCGGCATGCATGCCACTATAGAGATGTGGGAGTCACCCATTGGTACATCAAAAGACACAAATCGAGACAACGGGCCCATTATTCATCTCAGGATTAAGATACAATACAAATGATTGTCTAAAGTGAATCGATTTGCCATGACAGAATTATTAATCCAAATCAATTCACTTTATGTCCCGATCCAACACATCGTCACCTATGACAACGCGCCAATGTTTCTATTCACGGAGTCCAACTCCGATGGCCAAGACAAACCATCTCCCAAAAGGGATATAGACAACATAACAATCTTTACATGAATAAAGCGCCCAACTTTATTCCCTCGATTGCGGATCATATATTTTAGACCATCACCTTAAGAGTCGTGTCTACCGCATAATCATCCCATCATATGCCCAACTCTTAAGGTTTAGACTGACAGTCTCAGACTACTGTTTGCTTATCATACATTCAACAAATATGAACGTAAAGAGGACAATATTTGGTATATATAAATGAATAAATTCTTTATTAATAAAAATGTCTCCAAAAACGTATTACATTTTTACTCCTTAGAGCATACATGTCTAACAGTCTTTGCTGCCATGGTGAGTTTTTTTCTATTCCATTTTTTATGATAGTATAAACTTATCAAAAAGCTTTTTTGTTCTATGCTAATTATATGTCATATAAATATGCCAACAGTCGCTAATGATTATTGCTATTAGGTCATGAACATAACTACTCTCTATGCATGTTTTTATGTGCAGGTGCATGTGATGCTATATTTTACATACATAGTAGACACATTTATACACTTTTAGTTCCTGATCATTGACAAATTTCCTTAGTGATCAATGAAAATCATAAGGTAATCCCTACCTTTTTCAAGTAAAGGAAAACATATCTGCTCACAATTATAGAATTCAGCATAAATAATCTTCTTCGGTTCTATCCAATCAAATCTTGACCCTACAATCCCGTAAAAGTTTATGTAATGCCCAATTAACTCACAATTAGCCAATAATAAGCATTTTGCATATCTATTCATTTAACGAACACACATTATTCAATTTTGAGCATATAAAAAGAATATCTTACAAGAATGAGTACTCATTATCTATAGGACCGAATCATGCATAAACATGCTTATATTCATAAATATGACATCAAATTATTAATATATGATTTAACATGTTTTTAAAAAGGTTCTACTTGTAGTGAAAAGCTCGGTTCCTCAGTAAGAAAATTTGATGTGCTAAATGATTACGAATTGATTAGAAAGTGTTATTTCATTTCAAATGCATTCTAAACTGATTATTTTGCCCATTTATATATTTGAAATAGACAAATTTGATTGGAATTGAAAGTATGCAAAATGGTGCAATTTGATTGGTTTGTTGACTATGTTATAGCAAATTGAGTTACCCTTGCTTATACTAGATCTAAGTGGCTAGCTATTAGCTAAATTCTCTTACTCAGCACTCTTTCCACATGTCAAAACCAAGAAAAGGATAGCAAAAGCTCCCAAGCTACCTCCTCCTTCAATCCACCTCCTTTTGACTAAGTCAAATGCACTAGAAAACTCTAGTTTTGCTTCCTATCTTCCCTAGCAGCCCCAAAAACATCCAGCACTCCCCACTTCTTTTTCTCCATTTTCCATGTCCTAAAGCTTACAAAAACATAAACAAGACCATAGAAATTCGAGTTACACAAACCAACCACAAGTTTTCACTATTTTGAGCTTTAAAATCAAGTGTTTTGACCTCTAATAGAGTCCTAACTTCAAGCCCTACAAGGTACCCTTTAAATTTATGATTCTTATCATGAAATGAAGTTATTTTTTGTTATATATGATCAGAGATGTGGAGAAAGTAAACTATGATAGATTTGAGCTCAAACTATGCAAGTTAAGCTAGTTTCTTTGCAAAATTGATAATCATAAGGAATTTGATTATTTCCTCTATTTTTATTGATTCAAAAATGTTTATTAAGTAATTTTGAATGCTTTTAAATAGGTGGGGTTTAGTAGGATTTTATTTCTAAACTTATGGAAAGGAAGCACAAAACTAGGTTAAGTGGAAAATCACATTTGCACCAAGCTTGATTCTCATGTATTAGGCTGTTTTTGTAAGATTACATGCCTCCCTTAACAATATTTGATGCTTGGAAATGTTATCTATTTGTTAAAGACCTAATTTTGGTTAGAAAGAGGTAAAATTGTTATATTTGACATGATATAATTTGTAATAAGTATGAGCTAAAGAACATGATTGTTGAGATGATGAACTTTTAACCTTCATGTTTAATCTTACTTTTTGCAATATAGCACGTTCCTTGGCCAAAAGTGTGCATTATGATATTTGATGTTCAACATATTTTGAGTTTAAGTTAACACAAAACCGTAGTAATATGGGCTTATAACCTAGATTAATGAGTTTGGTTTATGAGAATTTAAATGGTATGTGATTTTGTAATGCTAGGCTTTTAGCACATCTTGTCTTCTAATAGGACTGATCTTTTCACTCAACGCAAATTAAACTCGAGGTAAGTAGAAACTACATTTTTACTACATCACAAGAACTATGTCATGTTATCTTTTAAAGTGCATTGATTGGATTGTTGTTATTTAGAAATGATATAGATTGCTAAAATGCATTCATGACTCATGACGCTTACATTAGAACTTGTGATATGATCAAGAAGAGAATGAGGTCTTTTTAAAACTAAAATAGGGGCCTGGTGCTTAATTGGTGGTCATGTAGGCATGCGACGTGAGTGGGATCAAAGGACCCAACAAAGGGTGGTGAATACTTTGAGGTTGAAAAACCGAAGCCGCAAAGACTGAGACTAAATACAATAAATACCTGATGTCTAAAGACCAAGATGGAAACCTTGTATTATTATTGTCACATTGGCCAAAATGATGAACAGATTCTGAAAACCACAGCCTATCATAATGAATTAAGTACCACACTACAAGTGTACCCAGAAGAAGAAAGAATTGTTAAAAGAAAATAGATAAAAGAAAATGTCTGATTGCATTCACATTTCATGTTCATGTTCATGCATTAGTTTTTGCTTACTGAGCTTTGGCTCATTATAGTTCTTATGACGTAGGTATGAATGTACATGGTTAGGAGTTGACCGAGTATCCAGAGCTACTGGTAAGAGATTTGTTCATTTGGCATGTATTAGAGTAGCTTTAGAAATATATCTTGGAACTCTACTTTCTAAAGCTTAGTAGCTCTGTTATGGTTTTTGGGAGCAGACATATGTTACTAAGTCTAGATATGATAGTATAGTTATGTTCATATTACTAAGATTGAATAATGTATATATTGTAAATAAAGAAATGAATGAAACAACCGTTTCAAAACTCTTTTATACTGTAATGTATATTTTAAGTAAACCATAACACTTATCATAAAATTGAAAGGTTAATGTTTCTTATCTTGACTAAATAAGCTTTACACATCATTAGTTAGCTTAAGGGGTATTACAGCTTTTGGTATCAGAGTGGAGGTTAAATCGATTCTGAAGACAAAAGAAGGCATATGAATATATCTTGGCTGGGAAACTTGGTCAACCATTGGTATCTCTTGTCTTTATGGTTCATTATTTTTATAATTTTGATAATTTATATTGTGTTTATTATAGGCTAATTTAAAGGAATAAGATTGGGCATTATATAAGAAGATATGGCACCAAAAAGGATGACAAGAGATGATGATTAGGAGGGTGATCATGATTTAGTAGATAACTTGACAAATTTGATCCAACAATAGACCAGGATGCATGGTGAACAGATATAACAGTTGTTGGATATGCAAAGGAATAACCAATGCCAACCACCTCGTCCACCTCCACCTCGGCTGGATGCTTCACAAACTGTTTATGAGAGATTCAGGAAGATCAACCTTTTGACTTTGATGGTGGTTTGAACCCATTAGTTACAGAAGAGCAGGTGAAATCTTTGGATGCCATCTTTGATTACATGAGGATTAGTGATGCTAAAAAGGTACTTTGTGCAATTTTCTTGCTTAAAAAAGGGGGCTAGAAACTGGTGGGAAGGAACTAAGCTTGGAGTAAATATGGATGAATTGAAATGGGATAAATTCAAGAAGATCTTCTATGAAAAATATTTAACTAGGGATACTAGATCACAAAAAGTAAAAGAGTTTTTGGAGCTAAAGCAAGGAGGGATGTCAATGTGTGATTATGTTAGAAAATTTGATAAAGGTTGTAGAATGTCCCTTATATTGCTAAAGGCAACAACGAGAAATTAGACCACTTCTCAAGAGGTCTTAATCCTGAAATCAAAAGGGATGTGAGGATGCCTTTTGCAATGGAGTTTAGGGAGTTAGTCGACGAGGTGTTGATGACAGATCAGGATGAAAAAGACATTGAGAAGTTTCATCAATAAAGAAGATCAGGATTTACTCCAAGGAATCCTACCCAGTGGAAAAGGGCGGAACAGAAGCCACAATAAGGAAACAGTAAATGCCCAAAAGTTGAGCAACCTGCTAATGTAACTGAGAAGCTACTATGTGCTAAATGTGGGAAGAATCATTTTGGAGAATGTTATAAAGGTAGTAACTTGTGTTTTAAGTGCTAGAAGCCAGGACATTTGGCAAAGGATTGTCCCACGATGCAAAAGAAAGTCCAAGGAAGGGTGTATGTGATGACCGTGGAACACGCTAATGCAGATGCTTCTATAGTATTAGGTAATATTTTAATTTCTAAAGTTGATGCAAATGCATTAGTAGATTCAGGTTCTACGCATTCATTTACATCAAGTACATTTGTGAGGAAATTAGGCGTTACACCGAATTTGTTGAAAATGAGATATAGTGTAACGTTACCATCTAGGGAAGAAATGGAATCGAATAAGATGTTAAGGGCTTGTTTGGTTTAGATTGCTGATAGAACCTTATATGTAGATCTCGTGGTTTTGGATATGGCAAATTTTGAAGCCATTTTAGGCATGGATTGGTTGACAAAATATCATGCCACAATTGATTGTAATAAGAAGATTGTGATCTTTCAACCACCTGGAGAAGAACATTTTGTATTTGGAGGAACCATGGGGAGATCATCTATACAAATTACAACTACAATAAAGGCTCAGAAGATGCTTAGCAAGGGTTGTGTTGGCTATTTGGATAGTGTTATGGGTACTGCAGTGGAATAGAAGTCAAAGCCAGAAGATGTAGATGTGGTTCAAGAGTTCCTAGATGACTTATTGGGATTGCCACCTGATCGAGAGATTGAGTTTGTAATTGATCTTGTACAAGGAACTGCACCAATTTCTAAAGCACCATATAGAATGGCACCAACAAAATTAAAGGAGTTGAAGGTGCAATTGCAAGAATTGCTTGATAAGGGTTTCATGTTTAATCTTGATTTTAGTAATATAGCATGTTCCTTGGCCAAAAGTGTGCATTGTGATATTTTGATGCTCTACCTATTTTGTGTTTAAGTTAATGCAAAACCATAGTTATATGGACTTATACCCTAGATCAATGAGTTTGATTTATGAGAAATTAAATGGTATGTGATTTTGTAATGCTAGGCCTTTTGCACATTTTATCTTCTAAGAGGACTGATTTTTTCACTCAACGTAAATCAAACTCAAAGTAAGTAGAAACTACCTTTTTACTGCATCATAAGAACTATGTCATGTTTTGTTTTAAGGTACATTGATTTGATTGTTGGTATTTAGAAATGATATAGATTGTTGAAATGCATTCATGACTCATGACATTTACATTAGAATGTGTGAGACAATCAAGAAGGGAATGAGGTTTTTTTTTTAATCAAAATAGGGTTCTAGTGCTTAATTGGTGGTCGGGAAGGCACGGAACATGGGTTGGACCGGTGGACCCAACAAAGGGTGGTGAATACTTTGAGGTTGAAAAACCAAGATGAGAAAAGCCACAAAGACTGAGACGGAATACGATAAATACCTAAGGTCTAAAGACCAAGATGAAAACCCCGTATTATTATTATTAAATTGGCCATAATGATGAACAGGTTTTGAAAACCACGGCCTATCATTACTAGTTAAGTACCACACTCCAAGGCTACCCGAAAGAAGAAAGAATCGTTGAAAAAAAACAGATAAAAGAAAATGTTAGATTGCATTCACATTCTATGCTCATGTTCATGCATTAGTTTCTGCTTACTGAGCTTTAGCTCATTATAGTTCTTATGATGTAGGTAAGAATGTACATGATTAGGAGTTGATTGAGTATATACAGCTGTCGGTCAGAGATTTGTTCATATGCCATGTTTTAGAGCAGTTTTTGAAATATATCTTGGAACTCTATTTCGTAAAACTTAGCTACTCTATTGTGGTTTTTGTGAACAGACATATGTTACTAAGTCTGGATGTGATAGTATAGTTATGTTCACATTACTAAGTTTGAATAATGTATATATTATAAATAAGGAAATGAATGAAACAACAGTTTCAAAACTCTTTTATACTATAATGTATATTTTAAGTAAACCATAACACTTACAATAAAATTGAAAGGTTAGTGCTTCTTATCCTAACTAAATAAGCTTTACACAAACTCATTAGTTAGCTTAAGGGTATTATAGTTTGCATGTTGAACAAAGCCTTGCATTATACATTCGCACACTTGCTACAATGTATCTTAATTTACATCATTTAACATGATCCAAATACATATGCCAATAACACCCCAAACTAGATACCATTGCTACAAACGCCATGTGTTTATTTATTTAAGCAAGACAGATAAACACACATACACATAGATGCATAATTTAAGATCAAGCGATTATTCATTGTTGCATGGGCAACAACATCCTTGCTAGATGGAAAAAGATTGGATGTTTTTGTATAGTTGTTGTTAGAGAGATTGCAATAAGTCAATCTCAAAAATCAAAGATCAAATTTAAATGAATAAGAAAACACATTTTTAATGTGTATAATATCAACTCAAAGCACCACAGTGGTGCTATAGAGGCAAATAAGTAGTGCCGTTGTGCACACACAGTGCTACAGTGCCAGAAAGATGGCACCAGCTAGTGCCAACCTAAGAAGCTATCATTTGAACTCTTTTATGATCTAAAACCGATACTTTTGTTGGCTTTTTGTTTTCATACAAACCTGAACACCTATTAATAATATAGTCGTTGTAATAGTTGTATTGATACATAAATAGATACCTTTACAAATGAAGAGTACCTATAAGTAAAGAGTTGTATGGATTGAACAGGCTATGGTCGCTCATGAAATGCTACCCCTGTCTATTATTAAATCTTTAAAATTTTACTACTTTTATATCTTGTTCTAGAACACAATATTGCTACTAAATATTGTGTTCAAGTGTTTGTTATATCTTGAGGATAATTTACCATTAAACTCTATAAAAAACTCAAATAATCAAGGGAAAATAAAACCTTTAAGAAAAGTGTTCATACACGCTTCAAGCACTCTCATTTTTTTCATAAATGTAGAGCTTCCATTCTATCTAGACACTTAAATTCACCAACAATCTTAAAGGTTTTATTCTACTACGACAAAGGTTGACAAGAATATGGCATCTTTCTTAATTCAAACGTTCATCTCGATCATTGTGATTGACAAATTTCACTCGCTGGAAGGGAAAGTTGTTCTTTCTTCTCACCATCCTCATGATCGCTTACATGCTTGATCTAAAATTGGAGCCATTTCTAGAACTAAAGGACTATGATTTTGATGAAGTCAAAGCTGCTATGAAGAAGCATGAAGATGATGAAGTGATATGTTGAGGCCACATTCTCAATACTCTCTTTAAACAACTCTACAAACTCTACAAGTCTTCGGTGGAGATATGGAATGCTCATGAATATAAGTACAAAACAAAAAAGAAAGGGGCAGACAAATTCTTAATTTTGAAATTTTTGGAATTTACTATGGTAGATATAAGATCCATTCTAGACTAAATATATGAATTGTAAGTAACTATTGCTAAGCTTCATGAGTGAAGGGCAGAGATTTCTAAATCATTTCAAGTGGGGTGAATTATTACTAAATTACCTAAAAGTTGAAACAACTCCTTCATCGGAGGGATGACATAACCTAAGAAGAACTTAAAAAATACTTGAGGATCAAAGAGGAGACCAAGTCGTGATCCCAAAGGAATGATTATGGATTCCTTTGAAGTTAAGATCATCAAGGCTAGTAAGTTTTCAAAGAACTTCAAAGACAATAATGATAAGAAGTGTAAAAGGTCCGATAATGGCCTGTAAAAGTTTTCTAAAATTTGTTTCCTTTACAAGAAAAGTGGTCGTTGTCAAAATGAATGCAATTACAAGAAGAAAAAGGAAGAGATTAACTCCAACAAAGCCAAAGTTGTCAAACAGAAATATGAAGAGATATGTGATATGGTCTTGGAGATGCAAATTGGCATGATTATCGAAACCAACATGGCTACAATAAAGTCCTCTGATTTGTTCTTTGACTTATTAGACTAGGTATCCTAAGGATTAAATGGTAAGTTTTTCAAGACATTTAATCCATAAAGAGTTTATTTATTTTCATATGTCAAATGATGTCCTCTTTATGTTCATTGCTGTTGAATGTATGATAAGTAAACAAAAGTCTGAAACGACCAATCTAAAGCTTTAAGATCGTACATATGATGAACAAACTATGCAGCCAACATGAATTTTAAAGATGATAGTCTTAATGATAAGGTCCCCAATCGAGGGAACAAAGTTTGGGATATTTATTCATGTTAAGATTGGTACGTTGTCTGCATCCCAAATAGGAGATGACTTGTCTTGGTCATTAGAGTGGGACTTCATAAGTAAAAACATTGGTATATTATTATAGGTGACGATATATTAGATGGAGACAAAAAGTTGAATTGATTTAATTAATAATTTTGTTTGTTTAATTTAATTCACTTTAGACAATCATATGTGTTATGTCTTAAAATTGAAATGAATTAATGGGCCCGTATTCTTGACTTGCATCTTTTGATGTACCAAAAGGTGACATCTTAAATTAGATAAAGGTACGCATACTGTTACATTTGAGACATCACTCTTGATTGTTGTAGACTCGTTATTCATAGATATAGAATCCATAGCTCTTTTATAGAGTTAATGATATTATCTTATAGGCATTGTCCTAAAATTGAAAAACTAGAATGCTCAACCATTTAGATACATAAGTGTAACCGAATGGTATACAATTTATGGATAGTAGGTATTCAAATGGTGAGATAATGGAAAATAAGATAAAAATAATCGAGAAAGTAAAGCGAAATTTATCCTTAAGCCAATTATGAATATTCTATAAGGATATTACACATTATGAAATGTCATGGATGACTAGCTTGTTGAAGCTTTATAATTTTATATAATTCAAGAGTGCAGCTCTAAGTTTTTAGTGAAACAATGTTAGAGTTGATAATTATAAAATATATGTATCTAGGTATGTTATTTTAGAATTATAGGAGCTTGATCTACATATATCCATCAGGTCCCTTTTGCTTGCTCATAATAATTCCTGTAATGATACAACATGTTTTTACTATATATTGGCAACTTATGTTAATTATTAGATTTGCTGAAATTCAATAGATTGGATTTTATAATTCATGTTGGTTTATCGGTTGAATTCAAGATAAACATGTTAAATTATTTGGATAATGTTTTAATTAATATGAGATTATCTGTATATGACTGTTTTAATAAGATAACTTCTCTATTAGGTTGTTTAAATTAAAATTGAGGCTCTATCTAGGATTCCCATGTAAAATAAGATATTTTGAGATTTCAAGAATACTACACGATTAGCAGGCCAATTGTCAAGTTTGGTAGGCCAACCATGCGATTATCCTGATACCTATTTTTGACATGCTTTTGATCAGAAGTTGATTTAGACTCAAATTTTGAAGCCTAATCTGATAGCGATCAACCCCAAATTTGATTACTATATAATGGAAACTATTTTTCATTATTCCTTATAGCTTTTGAGAAGTATAGAAAGAGTATTCTAGTAAGAAAAACTCTAAAACTCCTAGAGGGCTCTTGTTTAAAATTTAGAACCTTAGCTCTTGGTCTTCTTAAGTGGTTGGAAGGAAAGGCCACCAAAGAAAAAACTATATGACATGCGACCACCTGCATTTTGATCGTGGAAAAAGAATAGTAAGAAAGACAAGTTGGTTGAGGCTCTTCCAAAATGTTCTTCTCTAGCTATAGATTAGATTTTTTGGTCTAATAAAGAGGTACGTAAGATCTTTTATGAATTTTATATACTTAGCATGTCAAACTTGTTATTTAGAAAATATTTCGATTTAAAATTTTTAAAATTCCACTACTTATCATTCTCCAATATTACTATAGTGCCACAATTCATGTTTGCAATTATAAAAACAATAACTTGTTCTAGTCACATGCAATGGAGAAGGAAGGACAAACAGTTCTCATGGAGAATCATAACAGTGTGGTAGTTGTCGGGAAGGGTGTTTTGAATAATGTCTTCCATGCTCTTGAAATTAGAAAGAATTTTTATCTGCAAGTCTAATGTGTATGAACGGGCTTAAGATCATACTTAAGGGCAATACTTGAATTGTATCTAAGAATAAGTCATTTGTGGAAAATAGATATTCTTGTGAAGGTATGTACAAACTTAGCATTAATGATAATAAAGTTATGAATTCTAGTTGATTTTTCTTGATATTTGGCATGCACGTTTGACACATTTAAATTTTAGATCTTTGAAATACACCTCTAAACATGACTTGATTAATTGCAAAGATGTAAAATATGATAAGTGTGAGATTTGTATCTAAGCAAAAATGACTAAGAAATCTCTTCCTAAAATCGAATGAAATACTCAAATATTGGATTTAACTTATAATGATATATGTAAGCATAATGAAATTTTGATGAGAAAATGAACAATATACTTTATCACTTTCATTAACGATTGTTCTAGATACACATATATGTACTTAATTAGAATAAAAGATAAAGCCTTTGATAAGTTTAAATTTTTCAAGGCTTAAGTTAAGAACCAAGAAGATAAAAAGATCAAAATGGTTCAAAATGATAAATGTGGTAAATATTTTTCAAATGAGTTTAATGCCTTTTGCTAAGAGCATGGTATTATTCACCAAAAGTCAACTGCTTTTACCCCTCAACAAAATGCATTGGCTCAAAAAAGAATAAAATCTTTACCGATCTTAACTCCATGCTTCTTTATGTTAAATTGTCTAATAATTTATGAGGGGAAGCTTTACTTAATACATGTCATATTCACAATAGTATTGCATCTATGAAAACACATATATCTCTATATGAAATATGAAATGAAAGGAAATCAAATTTGATGCATTCAAGGGTGTGGGGTTGTTTAGCCTTCTATAGAGTACATGTCCCTAGAACATCAAAGTTAAGTGGAAAAGGAATCAAATGTATTTTCCTAAGGTATGCTTAAAATTCCAAGGCATATAAATTATTGAATCTAGATTCTAATGTAATTGTGGAATAAACAGATGTTGAATTTATTGAAAATAACTTTAGTGTTGATTCTACCACTGATTTGGAATCTATTGTTGATCAACCATATGACTATACTCCTTATACCTTCACTACTAAAAAAGAAAGAGTCTATGACATCTTTCAAACCAAAGAGAAGTTAATGTGTAAGGAGAAAAAAGAGTTTAGTATCAGATTTTATTACACCGTAAGATTTAACCTTCTTAGTTGATGGAGCTAAAACTAGTGTACTTAACAAAATACTTTGTTGTTAAATGTTGAGGAAGATCCAAAGACATTTAGTAAAGCCATTTCCTCTAGAGATGTCTCCTTTTGGAGAGAGGCTGTAAATGATAAAATGGATTCAACAATGTCTAATTGAACTTGGATTTTGGTTCACCTCCCTCAGGGATCAAAACTGTGAATGGAATAGGCGTGGGCACCTACTCAAATATGATCACTATAGTGCTATAAACTAATTCTTACACATTTAAAATGTGTATTTTCATGTATTTTTATATGGTTAAGCTGATTCTATACACATTTAAAATGTGTATTTTCATGCATTTTTATGTGGTTTTTGATCTTCAATGATTAATAGAGGCATATTATAATCTCTTCGATAAGACCAGACTCATTTTTTCCAAAGGGAATAGAGTGCTACAGGCACTCTTAGAGTACAATAGCTACTCCTAGAGCAAAACACCAGAGCTCGCCAACTTCAAGTAGACATGAAGAAATTTGCTCTTGTTATTTCCAAATTATGTGTAGGTACTGCATGCCACTATATAATGTGCTACACGAAGTTCTTACAAGATCGAAGGCATTATATACAAGGGGGATGCTTTGCATTGCCCATCTCTACTAATGTGCATCTGACTCGAATATTTCAAGTGAGCAACTTTCTTCATTTCGCGCTTGTTTGGTGCATTAGATAGGATAACATTGGATAGGATAGTCTTGGAGGATTGGATTGGATTGTATTGGAAAAGATAGGATAAAATTTTAATTAATCCATTCATATATTTGGTGTTGTGTTATTAAAATAGGGCCTTTTTGGAAAAAAAATCCAATTTTAGTTCAAATTGTAATTTTTTTGAATTAGAGGGACAAAAATATAATTATTAAATTTTGGTCACATAAAAATTATATTTTGAGCCCTCATTTTTTAGAAAATTATAATTTTACCCAAAATTGTTAAAATTTTTTGCAAATAAGTCCTTGAAAATTTCACAATGTACAAAGGTTATGTTTAATTCTATGTTTTAAAAAAAGGTTGCCTAATAAGGGATTCAAACATAGATTGGATAAGTTCTTATCCAATCCAATCCTTTGAAGTTTTTTATTAAACAAAGTATTAAGATTTAATCCAATCTAATTCTACCTAATCCTATGCACTAAACATGTCCTTCAAACTTAGAACTAGAGACTTGATAGCATTTTTAGCTTGTGTATGATTTGTACAGGTCTAAAAGTGTAAGTCCAATATAACCTTAAGTATAATGTTGCCCAAGCAATAAAACTCAGTAAATCCAAGGTCGATCCCACAAGGAAAAGATATTGCAAAGGTCCAATATATAAGTTATAGTAGTTCTAGCTGAAAATTTTGGGGAATAAAGTTAATTATTTAGAATTTATTTGCAATATTTACACATTTTTACTTCCTTTTTTAGATTTTTTTTTGTGATTTTTGAATTTCAACAACAAGAAATATGACTTAAATTAGAATGGTAAATAGAACTTTAATAATAAGTACAATTTAACTTGGAAGAAACAACGATATTTACAACACTGAGGATTAAAAGTTACATTCTGGCAATTAATTAAATATGTTTTAGTTTTTCTAAAATTATTTATTACAATGGTTTAAGTATGCAATATACCATCTTTTATCTACAATAAATCAAGAGTTACCAAGCATTTAATATGCCAATTCATGTCTATAATGCATCAAGAACTCATTTTTAATAAATTTGTAAAATTTCAAAATCAACTAACTAAAATTATCGAAAAAATTTACAATTTAGCATTTACCACATCATTTCCTATCTATGAATAATCAAAGTGTTTTTAAGCATTGCATGTGCCAGCCTATGTCTATGATAAATCAAAACTTAATTTTACAAGAGTTTTAACTAAATTAACTTTAAAATCATAAGTTTTCTAAAAATGATTTTGACATTATAACAACTTAGAAAACATGATAAAATAAAAATATTTACTTAAATTTTGCCAGAATTTTCCTCTCTTTTCTCAGCAAAAGGGAAGTTTAAAAAGACATATTGAAGGTAGAAACACATATAATTTTACCAAGCATGACTATTTTACAATATAAACTCAGAATATTTTGCAAAAACATAAAACTAAAAACTAAGAAAACTAAAACTAAACTTAGAACTACATTTTTACAAGAAAAAAGAAATTTCTGACAAGGCAAAGAAGTCAAGAACACAAGCCATGGGGGTATTTACAAGTAAAGAAGAGTTATTGTCTATAAGATTTTTTTACATTTTCTTATTTATTTTTTATTTATTTTATTTTTTATTGGGATATTTTTAGCTCGAATATAAGCAAGATATCAATTTAGAATTATTTTGTAATTTTTTAAATAATTTTTACCTTCCCATATAAGATTCAAATATGATTTTTTTTTTATTTTTTTTCTTTCTTTTCTAAGGGTGAATCAAGCCTGAGAAGGATGATTTATCTTTACAATCTAGTGAAGCGCGAAGTACCAAACTGCAGTAGGGACGCGTTGAAAACCATGGATTGTGCTTACTTAGACTCGACAGACAGCTCGGATGAAGGCGTTGGGTGCAGGTGCAATGGATCGTTGGAGTGGTCTTACATATGCTGATCGAACAGCTCCAAAGGCACACACATGTAGAATACACTGTACAGGATTTGGCGGGGGCTTGGACACATAGACGACCTGGATACATTGAGCGATTTCGATCCAGCAACTGACAGAGTGCCTTGTGGCACTTCTTTATTTTTATTTTCTTTTTTTTAATTTTCATACATGTGAGATCTGTTTTTGCTCATTTTCACGCTGTTTTGCATTGTTTTACTTGCAGATTTCAAATCTAAGATAAAATAATCAAACTAAAGTTAACTATTTTACAAACTTAATTTTTACAATAACTTAAAAATATTTATGTTACAATAAAACACACAAAATTTTTTAAAAATAGATAAAAACTTCTAAAATTAACAAACCTTATCACATATATTACTTAAGACTCGAGAATATTTTTAGAATTTACTAGAAATATAATAGAACATATTTACAAACTCAAAACTTATTTACAAAGACTTTAAGAATAAAATCACATAACATTATTTTTATAGTTTTGATTATTTACAAACTAGTTAATTAGAAAACACACAGAGATGATTGTAAAAATTACAAAAAATATTAGTAAATATAAAAACACACAAAAAACATATTTTTAAACATATTTTCACACAAATACATTAAAATGCTAATTACCACACAACTGCTATAATTAAGAGATTTAATGAGAAATGTTAATGCAAAATGATTGATTTTAGCTTTAAGAAATGTGCATTTTTACATTCTCATCACACCCTCCAGCTAGCTTATTTCTAGTCTTGAGCAATTAAGGCGATAAAACTTGAAAATAAAGCAAATCATTGATTTCTCAAAACTTGTGACTCTTTATAGAACGTCCTCAGGAGTTGTTTTAGAATCATAACTTAAAATAAAATGCAGATATTATTTAAGTTTATGCTTTATTTCAAGAGTATGCCTTATATTTAAGATAGATTTTCCTGTGTGTTATTCTACTAATCATTGTATACAAACCATATAAATTTACACTAATATAGGCTAATTTATTTTAACAAAATCTTATAAATTAGTTTTTCATTCCTCTATCCACTAATGTAGAATAACAATAAATTAAGGATCATTAGGACTTTATTTGGATTGTAATGTAAGGCCAAGGTACAAAAAGAAGATGGAGGATAAATTTGAAGCTTGATTCACCCATACGATACTTACATTATTCTTGGATCCTTGAAATGTACAAATTATTTCCCAAGTAGCAAAGCTAGACTTGAAGTAAAGTTTCATCTGTCATCCACTTTTAATCTTTTCTTTTTCTTTTATTCTTTATTTTTTATTTTTTATTTTGATTTTTTTAATTTACAGACATGTAGAATAAACAAACTTGTTTTTTATAACCCTTTTCATCCTCCCTTAACATTAGCATAACCTAAAATGCATCTAACCAATGCTATGCCTTATAAGTAAATGGCAAAAAGAAAGGATATGAAATTATTAAAAAGGCTAAGCTAAAAATTTGTGGGTGATAAAGAAAAATAAAACATTAAGTGTAATGCGGTAACTAAGGATATAAAATGTATTTGGGTAAGCTTGAAAGGCTCAAGCAATTCAAAGATGGCCTAAATTATGTGCTTAACATAGTATTATCTAGGATTTGGCCTTGAGAGGGATTCAAACATAGTATAAAATTTTATAAAAATAAACCAGATTATATTAATATAAACAGCCTCTAAATTAGTATAACAAATCAAAGTTTAAGATTAAGTGCTCAAATTTCGAGAAAAATTCAATCTACATATGAGGCTAACATAGAAATTAACATAAGCTTAAATGATAACTGAATCTTACAATAAGCCATGATACAACCATGTTTCTTCAATTGACAGGTGGCACTTTAAAAGCAAAGGCAAAGAAAACAAATATTTGCAAAACATTTTCTTAGGTTTTCAAAATTTTTATTTTTTTAAAGATTTTTTTATTTTGGTTTTTTAGATGCAAATGTTGAAAACTCAATAAAATAAAATATGTTACAAATATAATTAGGATACTTCTCAAGAATGCTAAAAACTCTATAATTCAGCTATCCTAAACATGCATGCATACACACAACATGGAGAACAAAAGCATAAATGAAAATATATAAAAGATGACATTCTTAAACCAAATCAAGATGCATCTCAAGACTAACTCCTTCACTCTATCATCCCGACACTAAAACAAGAATCTTAACAGTTTTACAAACAGCACACCATTTTTTCTTTTTTAATTTTTCAATTTTGTTGGTTTTTTTCATTATTTAGTTTTTTTATATGCTTAGCTTTAGAACAAGTCTAATTTTAGACACACAAAAATATACTGAAACTTGAAAACTTTGGCATAAATTTGAAAAATTTAGACACACTGTCTCCTCTCGCCTAAATTGAACATTGTCTTCAATGTTTAACAAGATTAAGTAAAAAGAGCAACAACATATATACAATAGCGGTTATCCAAAACACACAAAGAAAAAAAAACATAAACAAGTTGTAGGTAAAACTAAAAGATTAAGGAGTTTAGAAAGAAAGATCCAAATCTTGTTTGCCCTTCTCACTGAGCTTTGAAGTTGCAGTGTCTACCTTGGGAGTGATAATTTATATTTTCTCGAGCAATTCCTTAACAGTAGGTGTAGAGATAAAAAATTTTCTTCCTGACCCCACAAGAAAGTTCTATTCCACAACATTATTTAGAAAACCTAAAAGACTATCAAAGAAGCTATTAACATTAAGCACAACCTGTGGTTCATTAAGAATACCTAACTGATTCCAACTAGCTATGGCAAACATTTCTTATAGAATTTCTAAACCTCCTAGTAAAATAATGAAAGCATCTAAATGATGAATCATGTTTTAAACGCTCAGGGTGGCTTCCTATGATTTCACCACAAAGATATCTTGAATAATAAAATGAGGGATAATACCTAGGACTCCCCCTACTTTGGCTTCGATTGCGACAGTTCCTATTAACAGAGACTACCCTTCCATGCACACGGTTTATCTTTTTCTTAGCCAAGACTTGCCTTAAATGGAATACAACATTTAAATAGTCAATACCCTTTCTTGAATTTGAACTATAAAACACATAGATGTTTTAGAAATTCAAAGATGACTAGGAAGAGGACTCCATAATGGTTTCTAAGAAACTAAGTCTGTCTTTTTTTAGAATTTTATGCTTTTTTATGGTTGAAATCTTTTTACACCGCTCTAAGTAAAACTCTTACAATGAATGAGATTGTCACGCCCCGGAGTACGGGAGGTGACGTGGCGGAATATTTAGATTAATTAAAAGAGGATTTAATTGAAATTAAGAGTTTAAAAATCCAATTAAGTGAGTAATAAAGAGATTTTCCACCACATTTGATAAAAAGAATTTGTAAATATTAAGCAAATAATAATAATTAAATAAAAACCGCGAGCATGGGTTCCACAACCCACAACTTGTGCACACACATGGTACTGACAATATCATAAATACAATTACAGTCCCAGTACAAATAAAGTTAAGTCTTACATGCCTTGATTAATAATACAAAATATAAATAAGTTCTCCTATTGCTCCTGAGTTCGGTCCGAAGAATCCTCTCCAAACCTAAATGGGAAACCACCTAGAGGGGGGGAAATTTAAAACAATAAAACGTGAGCGAAAGGCTCAGTAGGACTAAGTTTTATAAAAATAATTTAATTTAAAGAAACATATCATTAATTAGGAGTTACTCAAAGAAGACTTAAATAAATAAATGAATAAATAAATAAATAGTTTGAGTAGAACCGTCCTGACACAGAACAGTCCACTCGTCAAATCAAAACACCATTTTACTTTTACCTAGGCAAACCATGATATCACCACTGTAGTGGCCCAGCTGGGTTTCGGGACCTGCCCCCAAGGTCGATCGCTACACGACCCGATCTCTGATATGGCATCATGCTTTTGTGTTTATTATCATTATCATTCAAAACCCAATTACCGAGTGTTGTCAATTACATTCATTATGGAATTCATTTCATAATCACGGTATATTAAAATATAACCGATAAAACCATTTTCAAACAACCGTTGAAAACATTTTGATAGAAATCCTTTTTAAAGCCAAATCATTTCAAAACCAGGCTACCAAGGAAATAGGATAGAAGTCCTACCTCAATACTCGTGCCGGTGCCCCACACCGTAATCCCGGCCCGCTATACGTTAGCTCCGCGGAACCACGAACGATCCTAGATACAAACTAAGTCGATCAATATCTAGTTCGAGACATTCTATGTTACTAAACCATTTCATGATGTCCTAGTGTGCCATTTGTACCTTTAAAATCATTCTATAAGGTTGGGGTTTAAATCAGGGTTCAAAACAGTGAAAACGGGTAAAAATCATAAAATTTTCCATGCCTCGGTCGGCCTACCGGACGCCCTGCTTCGGCCTGCCGAACTGCACAGTTCGGCCTGCCGAACATCTCCCCAGATTCGGCCTGCCGGTCGGAAGAACACCGGCCTGCCGATCATCACTCCGGCCTGCCGAACACGAACTTCGGCCTGCCGAACTGGGAAAACCCAAAAATTTCCAGCCAAGGGTTTCGATTCCCCAAAACCCAAATCTGGATTCCAACCTATTTTTCTCAATTCCCAGGCATGAAAAACAATTATACTTGATAGAAAAACATCCTAGAACATGTTTGGACTCATTTAAACAAGATTTAAACTCAAAATCCTCAAAAATCTGAAAATGAGAAAATGAGGAGAAAAATGAAAAATCTTGAATCAAATCAGTTTTTCTTCAATCTAAGCTTGGATTCTAGTTGTTCTAAGTTCATTTAAGTCAAATCCACGGTTTTATAAACTTAAACAAACCTAGATTTTAAAAATGCACAAAATTGAAAATTTTGTAAAAAGTTTATAAATTTCGAATCTAACCTCGAATCGAAGCTTCAATCCGCGTTCTCGGTTGCCGAATCACATCCCCGAGCCTCCTACTAGCTATCCCAAAGCTTGGATTCGAATTGGAGTTCAAAAATTTTGAGAGAAATGTAGAGAGAGAGAGGGCTGCCGAGAGACCAAGAGAGAGAGGAGAGAGAGAGGGGTTGCGGGAGAGTGAGGAAAGAGAGAGAGAAGAGGGAAATAAATAGAGAAAATCGGTGGGCGGTTTTACTGTGCGAAAACCATGTGCCGCCCACGGTTTTGTAAAACGGAATATTTTAAACATTTTACAAATTGTTGTGTTTTAAAACTCAAAACATCATTTTAAAACAATAAGAAATCATTTAAATTCATCAATTTAGCAAAACAACCAAAAACTCAAATCCAACCAAATTATCAAATAAATGTTAAAACATTAATTATGGCACACTAATTCATCATTTATAATACATTAACATTAAATAAATTTCGGGGCGTTACAACTCTCCACCCCTAAAAGAAATTTCGCCCTCGAAATTTACAACTCATTTCAGAAACAAAAGAAATGCGGATTCAATTCCCGCATACTCGACTCTAACTCCCAAGTGGCTTCATCAACCCCATGATGCTGCCACACGACTTTTACCAACGGTATCTCACGACGACGCAAGCTAATGACCTTCCGGTCGATAATCTGAATCGGCACTTCTTTGTACGTCGTATCTTCCTGAACCTGCACATCGCGAAATGAAACTATCTTGTCCTGCCCAGGTGGACATTTCCTAAGCATCGACACATGAAATACATCATGAACGTGAGAAAGTTTGGGCGGAAGATCAAGCTGATAAGCGACCACGCCAACACGCTGAGTGATCTCGAACGGCCCAATATACCTCGGTGCGAGCTTCCCACTCACCCCGAACCGCATAGTTCCCTTACGAGGCGACACCCTCAAGAGAACAAAATCTCCAACCGCGAACTCTAAGGGTCTACATCTTCTATCCGCGTAGCTCTTTTGCCGACTCTGAGCTGCCCTCAATCGATCTCGAATCACCACGACTTTCTCGTTGCTGTCACGAATCTCATCCGGCCCAAGAATAACTCTATCTTCCGGCTCGGCCCAACACACAGGTGACCGACACGGTCGCCCATACAATGCCTCAAATGGTGCCATACCGATACTCGCCTGATAACTGTTGTTGTATGCGAACTCCGCCAAATGCAAACATTGCTTCCAATTTCCGCCGAAGTCCAACGCACAAGCACGCAACATATCCTCGAGAACCTGAATAACCCGCTCAGACTGCCCATCAGTCTGAGGATGAAACGCCGTACTGAAGTTCAAATCCGTACCTAAAGCCTCCTGAAAACTCCTCCAGTACTTAGCATTAAACCTGGTGTCTCGATCAGAGGTGATGGACAAAGGAACTCCATGCAACCTCACAATATTCTGCATATACAACTCCCCGAGAATCTTCCTCGAACACGTCGACCTAAACGGAATGAAATGCGCCGATTTCGTCAACCTGTTGATCACAACCCAAACTGCGTCGTGTCATTGCTCCGTCCTCGGCAAACCTGTGAGCAAATCCATCGTCACATGCTTCCATTTCCATCCCGGAATAGAAAGCGGCTGAAGCTGACCTGCAGGCTTCTGATGCTCAGCTTTCACCTGAAGACACGTCGAACACTTGGCCACGTACTCGCGAACATCTTTCTTCATGCCTCTCCACCAATACTGCCTCTTCAAATCACGATACATCTTGGTGCTCCCCGGATGAATAGCAAACTGAGACCTATGGGCTTCGTCTAGAACGGCTTTCATCACCTCGGCGATAACTGGAACTGCAAGATGCTCCCGAAAGTACAGCGATCCATCTGCATGTACGCTCCATTCCTCAAACTGCTCCCCGTTATGAATCCGCGACCAAATCCCTTGCAAATGTCGATCCTGCCACTGACTTTGCTTCACCATCCGAACAAGAGCTGGAGTCGCTTCCACGTGATATAACAAAACTCGATCACCGTCTTCATGATACAATAGCCGATACTCACTCACTGTCGCATCCCTGCTCCAGTCCTCAAAAATCAAACAAGCGAGAATTCCTGAAGACTTTCTGCTAAGCGCGTCCGTGACCACATTAGCTTTCCCGGGATGATACTGCAAAGCGAAATCATAATCCTCCATATACTCTACCCATCTGCGCTGCCTCAGATTAAGATCCCTCTGAGTGAACAGATACCTCAAACTCTTGTGATCAGAGAAGACCTAAAACGACGCTCCATACAAGTAACATCTCCAAATCTTCAGCGCGTAGATCACCGCCGCAAGCTCTAAATCGTGAGTAGGATAATTCCGCTCGTGAGGTCGTAGCTGTCTCGATCCGTACGCAACCACACGTCCATGCTACATCAACACGCATCCAAGTCCGCGCCCTGAAGCATCAGCATAAACCTCATACGACTCGTCACTGCTAAGAATAACCAACACTGGAGCTGAAGTCAACCGGTTCTTCAATTCCTGAAAAGCAAACTCACAATCTTCATTCCACTCAAACCTGACATTTTTCTTGATCAATCTCGTCAACGGAGCTGCAATCTTCGAAAAATCCTTTACAAATTTCCTGTAATATCCAGCAAGACCTAAGAAGCTGCGAATCTCCGCTACATTCCTTGGTCGTTCCCATTCCAATATAGCTTCAATCTTGGATGGGTCCACTGAAATACCATGCTTCGAGATAACATGACCCAGAAACTTGACCTCAGTCAACCAAAATTCACACTTTTCCCTCTTAGCATACAACTGGTGCTCCCGCAGAGTCTGAAGCACGATCCGAAGATGCTGCTCATGCTCCTCCTAAGTCTTAGAATACACAAGAATGTCATCGATGAACACGATCACGAACTGATCCAGATACGGCCTAAACACCCTGTTCATCAGATCCATAAAAGCTGCCGGAGCATTCGTCAACCCAAACGACATAACCAGAAACTCGAAGTGCCCATACCGAGTCCTAAAAGCTGTCTTGGGAATATCCTCTTCCTTGATCCTGAGCTGATGATAACCTGAACGCAAATCAATCTTCGAGAAGTATCGCGAACCTCCCAACTGATCAAATAGCTCATCAATCCTAGGCAAGGGATACTTGTTCTTCACCGTAACACGATTTAGCTGCCGATAATCCACACATAACCTGAGAGTCCCATCATGCTTCTTAGTGAACAAAATTGGTGCTCCCCACGGAGATGTGCTATTCCGAATGTATCCTTTATCAGCAAGCTCCTGAAGTTGCTTCCTCAATTCTTTCATCTCTACCGGCGCCATGCGATAAGGTGCCATAGAAATAGGTGCTGTCCCTGGAAACAACTCAATACCAAACTCAATCTCCCGATGCAGTGGTAACCCTGATAACTCGTCGGGGAAGACATCCTCAAACTCATCAACCACCGGAATCGCTACACTGCCACCCAAAACATAGGGCTCGCAATCTAGATTGGCAAGAAAAGCAAAACAATCTAGATTCCTTCGCCCTCCTAAACACGACTTCATAAGGCGCTCACTCATTAGCCAATCACCACCACCCTGGTAAGTGATTACCGTCCCCCTATCAGACACTAGGGTCACTTTTCTAAGTTGGCAGTCCACGACTGCACTATACCTGGATAACCAGTCCATCCCTAGGATTACATCATAGGAGCTCATGGGGAGTATAATCAAATCACTTTTCAAAATCTCATCCCCAATCTTTATTTTACATGATTTACACATACAATTCACACACACCCGCCCCAAGGGAGAAGTTATAACTAGGGGTTCATTAAACTCTTCTACCTCTAATCCCAAGGCATGTACAAAAGAACTTGAAATGAGAGAATGAGAGGCACCGGTATCGAATAAAACACGAGCTAAAGATCTAGAAACCAAGATCATACCGTCAACAACTGCGTTACCAGTCTGAGAATCTGACCCTCCAGATGCCATTGCATGAACCTACACTGGCGCCTTCCCTTTTCCTCTACCGACATTACTGGGTCCTGGATTACTCGGCCGATGCTGCTGAGATGGAGACGACTGCACACTACCTGTACTCGGCGCTCTGTACTGAGGAACACTGCGTTGAAAATACTACGGCTGCTGCCCCCGTGCCGGATATGAGAATTGCTGAGGAGAAAACTACGGATACTGCAACTGCGGGTACTGCGGAGGCGGAGGTAGGGTCTGAGGCTGAGGTTGAGATGAACGACTGGCATCCTCCCCGGTCTGAGATCCAAGACGAGCACTCCTGATTGGGCAATTCCTCTTGATATGTCCGGGCTGCTGACAGAAATGACAATGAAAGCTGTAGGGATTGCTGCGCCCGCTGCCAGACGAACTGCTGCTACCACTAGTCGCACCGCCTTGCTTGCCTTTCCCCTGAACTGGACGATTACTGGTGCTCTTCCTGCCACTCCTCTACGATCCTCCTGAAGCCTTGGCTCGGTCCTCACAATACTGCACGTAATCATTTTCCACGGAGATTGCTGACGACACAAGCTCTCCGAAACTCCTAAGCCGTAGAGCAACCAACTGCCGCCGAATAGGAGCCTTGAGTCCCTCCTGAAACTTAATACATTTCTCGTGCTCCGATGTCACCGCTGATGGAGCAAATCTAGCCAACTCGTTAAACTTTGCCTCATACTCCCGAACTGAAAGATCACCCTGCTGCAATCTATAAAACTCAGCTGCCTTCTGGTCTCTATACCCCTGCGGAAAACATCGATCATAGAACAGCTCCTTGAACTTGTCCCAACTGATATCGCCACCGCGCTCCAGACGCTTAGTTTGTTTCCACCAGGCGTTAGCGCCACCCTCAAGCTTATACGCCGTAAATTCCACACGATACTCCTCAGGCACACCAAGAGTATCCAGATGCTTCAAGATCGAATCCAACCAATATTCTGCTAACTGCGGATCCCCATTGCCATCAAAAGTCAGAATAGACGCTCGCTGGAATTCCTTAAAGAAAGCATGCCGACTATCAACACTGGAGTCTTCCGGTCTAGCCCTGGCTGCCATCTGCCGGAAAGCCGCAAACATAGACCTCATCAGGCTCTCATCATTTCCGAACTCGGTGTCAGTAGTCGAACGACGTCTAGGTGCCATTCTCTCACTTCTGAAAACAAAATTTGGACTGTCAGAGGTATTTCATTGTCAAACCTATGTGTGCACAATTCCCAAGGTTCATAACCTTGAGCTCTGATACCATTCTGTCACACCCCAGAGTACAGGAGGTGACGTGACAGAATATTTAGATTAATTAAAAGAGGATTTAATTGAACTTAAGAGTTTAAAAATCCAATTAAGTGAGTAATAAAGAGATTTTCCACCACATTTGATAAAAAGAATTTGTAAATATTAAGCAAATAATAATAATTAAATAAAAACCGCGAGCATGGGTTCCACAACCCACAACTTGTGCACACACATGGTACTGACAATATCATAAATACAATTACAGTCCCAGTACAAATAAAGTTAAGTCTTACATGCCTTGATTAATAATACAAAATATAAATAAGTTCTCCTATTGCTCCTGAGTTCGGTCCGAAGAATCCTCTCCAAACCTAAATGGGAAACCACCTAGAGGGGGGGAAATTTAAAACAATAAAACGTGAGCGAAAGGCTCAGTAGGACTAAGTTTTATAAAAATAATTTAATTTAAAGAAACATATCATTAATTAGGAGTTACTCAAAGAAGACTTAAATAAATAAATGAATAAATAAATAAATAGTTTGAGTAGAACCGTCCTGACACAAAACAGTCCACTCATCAAATCAAAACACCATTTTACTTTTACCTAGGCAAACCATGATATCACCACCGTAGTGGCCCAGCTGGGTTTCGGGACCTGCCCCCAAGGTCGATCGCTACACGACCCGATCTCTGATATGGCATCATGCCTTTGTGTTTATTATCATTATCATTCAAAACCCAATTACCGAGTGTTGTCAATTACATTCATTATGGAATTCATTTCATAATCACGGTATATTAAAATATAACCGATAAAACCATTTTCAAACAACCGTTGAAATTTTTTTGATAGAAATCCTTTTTAAAGCCAAATCATTCCAAAACCAGGCTACCAAGGAAATAGGATAGAAGTCCTACCTCAATACTCGTGCCGGTGCCCCACACCGTAATCCTGGCCCGCTATACGTTAGCTCCGCGGAACCACGAACGATCCTAGATACAAACTAAGCCGATCAATATCTAGTTCGAGACATTCTATGTTACTAAACCATTTCATGATGTCCTAGTGTGCCATTTGTACCTTTAAAATCATTCTATAAGGTTGGGGTTTAAATCAGGTTTCAAAACAGTGAAAACGGGTAAAAATCATAAAATTTTCCATGCCTCGGTCGGCCTGCCGGACGCCCTGCTTCGGCCTGCCGAACTGCACAGTTTGGCCTGCCGGAAGCAAGGTTCGGCCTGCCGAACATCTCCCCAGATTCGGCCTGTCGGTCGGAAGAACACCGGCCTGCCGATCATCACTTCGGCCTGCCGAACTGGGAAAACCCAGAAATTTCCAACCACGGGTTTCGATTCCCCAAAACCCAAATCTGGATTCCAACCTATTTTTCTCAATTCCCAGGCGTGAAAAACAATTATACTTGATAGAAAAACATCCTAGAACATGTTTGGACTCATTTAAACAAGATTTAAACTCAAAATCCTCAAAAATCTGAAAATGAGAAAATGAGGAGAAAAATGAAAAAATCTTGAATCAAATCCGTTTTTCTTCAATCTAAGCTTGGATTCTAGTTGTTCTAAGTTCATTTAAGTCAAATCCACGGTTTTATAAACTTAAACAAACCTAGATTTTAAAAATGCACAAAATTGAAAATTTTGTAAAAAGTTTAGAAATTTCGAATCTAACCTCGAATCGAAGCTTCAATCCGCGTTCTCGGTTGCCAAATCACATCCCCGAGCCTCCTACTAGCTATCCCAAAGCTTGGATTCGAATTGGAGTTCAAAAATTTTGAGAGAAATGTAGAGAGAGAGAGGGCTGCCGAGAGACCAAGAGAGAGAGGAGAGAGAGAGGGGTTACGGGAGAGTGAGGAAAGAGAGAGAGAAGAGGGAAATAAATAGAGAAAATCGGTGGGCGGTTTTACTGTGCGAAAACCATGTGCCGCCCACGGTTTTGTAAAACGGAGTATTTTAAACATTTTACAAATTGTTGTGTTTTAAAACTCAAAACATCATTTTAAAACAATAAGAAATCATTTAAATTCATCAATTTAGCAAAACAACCAAAAACTCAAATCCAACCAAATTATCAAATAAATGTTAAAACATTAATTATGGCGCACTAATTCATCATTTATAATACATTAACATTAAATAAATTTCGGGGCGTTACAGAGATATAGTACATGATTGAGTGTGTTCGAAGACAAATGGCAGGTAAAGACAGATGAAGATAAATGTGACTTAACTATAGAACTTTTGAAATTTTTTACAGCCAAGAACGATTCAACTTTTAAAAATTACATTACTATACAACTTTTAACAAAATGGGATAAAACTAAAACGTATACGACATGCCAAACACCGACTGGCGTGATTTATTTATGACCACCGACTGGCATTTTAGAAGGGCCTTAACCAACTAGCCTTCTTTGCTATTCTCTATCCACGACCGGTGTGTGTGTGGGCACACTCGTATAGCCCTTCCTCCAGGTGATTCTCCTTCCAACCAATTGAAAAAAACCCAAACCTAGTGTTCATGATTTGTAAACAATTGATTTAAATAATAATGAGTCTCACTCCCCTTTATATAGAGGTTGGGCCCAAGAGTCAATCCTTATCAGATAAGGACTTGAAAATTCAAATCAGAATCAAATTAGGAACAATATCTAATAAAATTGACGTAGAAATGCGTGATTTATTTAACTCTTGATTGGTAGGCCGAACTGGTAGATCAGCCTGATAAACTTGCTTCATTGGCAGGCCGAACTTAAAGACCGACCTATCAAACTTATGATAAATGATCCATGAGAATCTTTATTCCCATTCGAGATTCTTGGGATAGAGCCTCAGTTTTAATTCAAATAACCCAATATAGAAGTTTTCTGATTAAAACAATCATATCTAGATAATCTCTAGGAAAATAAATATTCCTGACAATTCAATAAGTTTATCTTGAATTAATTCAAAAATTAATCCAACCGATAAATAGACATGAATTATTTGATCCTGATAATTCAACAAGTTTATCTTGAATTAATTTTCACAAAATTAATTCAACCAATAAATAGACATGAATTATCTAATTCTGTTGAATTTTCAGCCAATCTAATAATATGACACAAGTCACCAATTATTGACAAAGCACGTCGTATTGTTACAGGATTTTTACGAGCTAGCAAAGGGGACCTGATAGACCTATATTGTTTAAGCTCCCGATAATTATGAAACTCAATATCCTAGATATATGTTTTACAATTATCAGCTCTAACGCTAATCCACTAAAAGCTCAAAGCTACACTCTCGAACTATATAGAATTGCGAAGCCCGTATAGCTAAGTCTTCATGACATATCATAATGTATCGTATCCCTATAGGATTATCCATAATCAGCTTAAGGACAAGTTTTGTCTTACCTTCCCTATTATTTTTATCTTACGTTCCATTATCTCACCATCTGAAAACTTACCATCCAAAGACGGTATACCATTCGGTTACACCTATGTACTAAATGGTTAAGCGCTCTAGTTGTCCACTTAGAAGATAACGCATATAAGAGGATATCAACTACTGCTAAAGAGGAGCTATGGATTCCATATCTATGAATAACAGGTCTATGCTATCAAGAGTTATGCCTCTAATGTACCGGCATGCATACCACTATTAAAATGTGGATGTCACCCTCTGGTACATGAAAAGACACAAGTCAAGACAACAGGCCCACTATTCATTTCAAGATTAAGATACAATACATATGATTGTCTAAAGTAAATTGATTTGCTGAGAAAGAATTATTAATCCAAATTAATTCAATTTATGTTCCAATCCAACACATTGTCACCTATGACAATATGCTCATGTTTCTATTCGTGAAGTTTTTATTCGTAGAGTCCACCTCTGATGGTCACGACAAACCATCTCCTGTTAGGGATATAGACAACATAACAATTTTTGCTTGAATAAAGCGCCCAACTTTATTCCCTTGATTGTGGATCTTATGATTTGACTGTCACCTTAAGAATCATGTCTTTCGCGTAATCTGTCCATCATTTGCCCAATTTTTGAAGGTCCAGAATCTATGACCCAAATATCACTGGATTCCTCAACTAAGCAAGTTTCTAAATACAAAAGATCACACCTACTTCCTCGAGAAAGGAAATCCTTGTAGTTCTTCTTGATGTGCCTAACCTTCCCGTAGAAGAACACTTGAGCTTCTTTGGGTTCTTCTTCTTCTTTTTCTTGTTCTTGCCATTTATAAGAACAAAAGACTTCCTATTCTTGGCCCGTTGCTTCTTTCCATTCCCAAAGTTAGGATTGGAACCAAAAACAACTGCCAAGTTAGCCTCGCCACCAGCAGGAGACTCCCTGATCAGTAGTTTGAACTCTTGTAACTATTTCATCAACTCTGCTAAGGTCATATCTCGCCTATTGCTCGAATTAGATGTAGTTCTAAATGGAATAAATTCCTTAGATAGAGTCTCAAAGACCATGGTCATCTAAGTTTCAGCATCAATGTCGGCTCCATTGGTTTGTGCCTTAGCAAGGTAACCCATGACCAACATCATGTACTTCTTTACAGATGTCCCTGATCTCTGCTTACAGTTTAAGAGTTTTTGAAGTGCCCTTTGCCACTTTATTAGGGCTTGCCTCCAAACATGTCTTCCAGATTATCCAACATCTGCTTAGCAGTCTCATAATCCTCACGTTAAAGCTACAACACATTATTCATGCTGGCCATAACATAGCAGTGGGCCTGATCATTAGCGTCTTTCCAATGATCATATGCTTAGACTTGAACATTGGTAGAATCTCCCATAGGCTTGGGAGGACAAGGTGTTGTCAGCACAAATTTTAGTTTCTCAAAGGACAAGACGATATCCAGGTTCCATTTTCAATTATTATAATTCTCTCTGGTTAATTGGTTTTTGTCAAGTATCAAAGATAAAGCATTTTTAGACATTTTTAATCTATAATAAGGAATCATATACCAAACATAAGCAAACACATCACAATAATTTAGTAAGATAATATAATCATGTAAAACATACATATGTGTTTGTGTGTCAAAACCTTGAAAATATCACAATCTTACAACGATAATTCCCAACTCAGAATCCAACAAGCTCCTAGGGGAGTCTTGCCAAATTCAATTAGGAACACAAATCTCCTCCTAATTAATAAATGCTATCCAAGACCCGTATGATCCAACATATATTAATAATCATTTTTTTGACCATTAATTTTATCAACAGAGCTCCTAAGGGAGGTTAATAATAAAATTAACGGGAGTGGATAACCATTGTTTGAATATTTTATCCATGATTTATAATCACTGCCTAAGGATGTACAATGATAAATCATGCTAAAATACCTTATCTTCTCGAAAATCTAACTCGGCACATGATGAAGTCCCTTCCTAGGGGTTGGAATCACCATGTGCTACCTATGGACAAACGATGGAGACAATAGGTCCTGTCTTCAAAAACCTTCACTTACTCATTCTTTTGAAATCAAGGTTTTATTTTGAAAATATGCATGAACAATTTTAATTGAGCGGCACTCCCTTTCCTATATTAACATGTTATCAATATACATGGCAAATTATATTATAATGCAGACAAGCAAAGCAATCATGCAAAGCCATAAGCAAAATAATAACAAATAACCATAATATTATGGTTCCATCCTAGAGAATAGAAAAAAAAATTTACAAGAGATAAATCGAAACATATTATCTATTCCTCATGCTTGAATCTTCAAGCTGTATCCTTCTTCACGTAATGTCCATCTTCAAGTCTTCAATCTTGCGTAGATCGAATACTCCATATTTTCGATCATATCCAAATTTTAATGTTTCTCAAAATTGTCCTAAAAATAAAATCAAAACTACATCAAAAACTGTACCTTTTCTGAAAAATCATAGCTCTCTATTGACATGCCGAACTGTGTGATCGGCTTGCCGGTCATGACCCTCCGCCTACCGACCTCTTCAGGTCAGCCTGTCAGTCATGACAGTTTAGCCTACCAAACTTGAAAGTTTGGCCTGCCGCCAAAGCCACTAGATTTTTGCCTCGTTGACGGCCTGTTGAGCCCGACAGTCCAGCCTGCTAATTCTGCGACCATCAGCCTACCAAATTGGAGGTTCGGCATGCTGACCGAGCAAAGATCATCTCTTTCTAGAAAATACAGTTTTTAATAAAATTTATCAATTTTATTTTCAACAATTCAAAAACATAAAATTAGAGACTCAGGAAATACCTAGGAACGCTATCAGCTATCTTTTAGATCCGTCTTTTTCGAATAATTATTTACTTACAAAATTCTTATAAATTTAAAATTAAATAATAATTTCTAGACGAAGATGATAGTCCGTCATCTAATTATATGTAAAACCTAGATACACATTCTAACTTCTAAGGAACCATAATCGGTATAAATTAATTAATTAATAAATAATTAAATAATAATGTAATCATCCATAATTAATTAATAAACATTCACCATATTATCCACGACAACATATAAAAATATATAGAAACCAAGGGACGAAGATGATAGTCCGCCATCTAATTATATAAAAAACCTAGATACACATTCTAACTTCAAAAGAACCATAATCGGTATAAATTAATTAATTAATAAATAATTAAGTAATAATTTAATTATCCATAATTAATTAATAAACATTCATCATATAATCCATGATAATATACAAAAATATATAGAAACCTAGAGTACCAACTCTCTATAAAATTAAATTCAAGCATAAGAGAGATCAAGATCACATAATTTATACATATAACATGACCACAAACTTGCAAATTTATATAAAAACTATGGCTCTGATACCAATTGTTGAAAAAATAGTACGCAATAGAATTTTAAAATTTTTTTTATCAAAGTATTTTCCAAGACACAAGTTTGACACACTATATGCATAAATTAACCAAATCTTACTAACCTCATAAATATAGAAAAGCTCCTGCAGTCTGTGAAGAGATGTGCGTTCTAGAAGGGCCTCAACCAATTGGTCTTCTTTGCTATTCTCTATCCATGACTGATGTGTGTGTGGGCACACTCGTAAAGCTCTTCCACTAGGTGATTCTCCTTCTAACCAATTGAGAAAAACCCAAAGCTAGTGTTCGTGATTTGTGAACAAGTGCTCTTGAGGAGTTTCAGAGTCTCACCAGCAGAGTCTCACTCTTAATCTCTCAATTGATCTTAAATAACAGTGATTCTCACTTCCCTTTATATAGAGATTGGGCCCAGGAGTCAGTCCTTAGCAAATAAGGACTTGAAAATTTGAATCAAAATCAAATTAGAAACAATATCTGATAAAATTGGCGTAGAAAGGCGTGATTAATTTAACGTTCAGTCGACAGGCTGAACTGGCAGATCAACTTGCTTTAATGGCAGGCCAAACTTATAGACTAGCCCGCCAAACTTATGACAAATGATCCATTCGAATCTTTATTTCCCACTTGAGATTCTTGGGATAAAGCCTCAGTTTTAATTCAAATAACCCAATAGAGAAGTTATCTGATTAAAACAATCATATCTAGATAATCTCTAGGAAAATAAATATTCTTGATAATACAACAAGTTTATCTTGAATTAATTAAAAATAAATCCAATTGATAAATAGACATGAATTATCTGATCCCGATAATTCAATAAGTTTATCTTGAATTAATTTTCATAAAATTAATTCAACCGATAACAGACATGAATTATCTAATTTAACTGAATTTGTAGCCAATCTAATAATATGACACAAGTTACTAATTATTGGAAAAGCATGCCGTATCGTTATAGGATTTTTATGAGCTAGCAAAGGGGATCTGATGGATCTATATAGTTCAAGCTCCTGATAATTATGAAACCCCATATCCTAGATAAACATTTCATAATTATCAACTCTAACGCTGCTCTACTAAAAGCTTAAAGCTGCACTCTTGAACTATATAGAATTACGAAGCCCGTATAGCTAAGTCTCTATAACATATCATAATGTATCGTCTCCTTAAAGGATTATCCATAATCAGCTTAAGGACAAGTTCTGTCTTAGCTTCTTGATTATTTTTATCTTACATTCCATTATCTCACCATCGAAAAACTTACTATCTAAAGACGGTATGCAATTCGGTTACACCTATGTATCCAAATGGTTGAGCGCTCCAGTTTTTCAATTACAAGATAATGCATAAAGAGGATATCAACTACTCCTAAAGAGGAGCTATGGATTCCATATTTATAAATAACAGGCCTATGTTATCAAGAGTTATGCCTCCAACGTACCGGTATGCATACCACTATTAAAATATAGATGTCATCCTTTGGTACATCAAAAGACACAAGTTAAGACAATGGGCCCACTATTCATCTCAGGATTAAGATACAATACATATAATTATCTAAAGTGAATTGATTTGTCGCGACATGATTATTAATCCAAATCAATTCACTTTATGTCCCGATCTAACACATCATCACTTATGACAATGTGCCAATGTTTCTATTTGTGGAGTCCACCTCCGATGGTCAAGACAAACCATCTCCTGTTAGGGATATGGACAACATAATAATCTTTGCATGAATAAAACGCCCAACTTTATTCCCTCGATTGTGGATCTTATGATTTAGACCGTCACCTTAAAAATCGTGTCTTGCACATAATCTGTTCATTATATGCCTAATTCTTAAAGGTTTAGACGGATAGTCTAAGATTTTTGTTTGCTTAACATACATTCAACAAATATGAATGTAAAGAGGACAAGATTTGATATATATAAATAATAAATAAATTCTTTATTGATAAAAATGTCTCCAAAAACATATTACATTTTTACTCCTTAGGGCATACATGTCCAACATTAGGATGGTCTAAAAGAGTCTTGAAGATAATCTAAGTTTTCTTTAAAAGGCTATCTTTATAGAAAAGTATTTTATCTTTCCTATTTTCTAACGTAAGACGTTTTGACCTGCACCTTCGCTTACAATTTTGATGAGAACACTTAGGATAATCTGAAGCTATAGCTCAAGCTTTTCTTTTCTTAGTACAAAGACTTGTACCCATCCTAGGTAGACCTTTACTTGTGACATCACTAGGATGAATAAAGCCTTATATATACAATTTTACATGAGTTGGAAGTTTAAAACGAGAAAGGACCCAAAGACGAGTGATTCAAACTTTGTACTTCTGCCTAATTTCTTTCTGAGAAAGGGAAAGAAAGTTTTTTTTTTTTTTTTTTTTTCTGGTGATCATATTTAAGATCCATAATGAGAGAGAAAAAGATATTCTTAAGAATGAATTGAGAGATTTGAAAGAAATTTGAGTGCTTTGAGTAAATCTGAGAGCTTTTAAGAGAGTGTTGAGAAGATATAGTAGGAATAAGGAAGAAAAGATGGAGGAATTTTCAGGAAAATTATTTAAAGATCGAAGAATTTGGAAGGTCTTCTAGAAATTTTTGTTGGAAAACTATGAAAATCTAAAGAGAAGGCAGATTGAAAAAGAAAGCTTAAAGAGAAAGAAAATTTTAGAGAGAGAAAAAGCAGAGAATTTTGGACTTGGATGTATAGTAAATGATTTTATAAACAAAGAATGCGGTACTATTTAGACATGGGTGAAACTATTCTAACATGTGTGAGAGGTTACTCTGGCTAGGCTGGACAGTAATTGGGCTAAAAAGCAACAACATTCATTTACCAAAAAAAGAAAATATTTTTGTGATTTTAAATTTTTTTTTATTTTTTTGTGTTTTTTAAGAAAAATTCACTTTAATCGTTTCACTAAAATGTGTTTCTAGAGGCCGTTGATACAAAGTACTAACTAATTAAACTTCATTATATCCACTATAATCTCAACCATTTTAAATGAATTTTTGAAAAAAAAATCTACATTTTAGAAAATTATTCATATGAAATTATTATATTACAAAAGAAATGGTAAAGAGTCATGAAAAACAAATTTCTCCTTTAAAAAGTGTCAAAGGATACCACATATGGGTTCTATGTGATTGTGTCCCCATGATTGACAAAATAAAAAACAATTGATTTTGTGTGACTTGGATTGATTCATAGTCTTGGTAAGTCCATAAGAATGATGCGAGAGATAGTGGAGGAGGTGGAGGCCATATAGGATCTCGGTAATAATAGTTTTTGGTGAATTCTATTAGCAACTAAGGTTGAAAACCTAGGACTAATGGTGATGATTGTTCATTTCCAATGATTGGGTCTTTTTCCTCTTCTTTTATTAAACATTCTTTTTCTAACATCTCCAAGAATTCCACTCCTAAACTAGGTTCCTAAAAACAAGAGGGTTCTAAATTTTCTTCATTTTCCAACATACACTTCACTGTTTCAAAATATTCTCTTAGGATTTCCAAACTTTCCCTATTTCAGGAATTTGATGAATTTTACAGTCGATGGTTGATTCGAGAATTTCGGATTAAGTGTCTAGCCAAGGCTAAAAAAGTTGAATTGTCTAATTTTTAGACCAAAATTGGTCTTAGAATTATTCAATCTTCAATAATGATACTCAATTATATCTTCTAACATATAATAGGCTTTGTCTATATGTAATTGGTAAAATGCTATTGATCCATCTCTTCTTTCTATCAAATTTCTAGTTCCATGACTTAAACCATCTAGAAAAATTCCTAACAGATAATCCCAATGAAAACCATGGTAAGAAAATTGATCTAGCAAATTCTTAAATCTCCACCAAGCAATATAAATTCGTTCCAAGTGTTGCTGGGAAAAATTTGCAATGATTTTTCTATGAATTTCCTAAAACATTTTTAATTTTTAATTTTTTTAGACACATAAAACCAAACAAACATAAAAAGAAAAACAAGCAAAGCTTAATTTACACAAATAATAGCTCGATGCTAACATGCAATAGACATGAACAATAACTTTTTTGGCTATTTTGCCACCTACAAAACAAAGAAAATTAACAATAACAAAAATATTAACAGAAATATCAACAGTATCGAGCGGTGTAACCGTCCCTTTAAGATAAAAAGGAAATAAAAAATAAAAAAAGTAAAAAGTTAGAAGTTATATTAGATAATTAGAAATTTAGAAGTCTTGGAAATATAAATGTTAGTTGTTAGAAAAAATAAAGTACAGAAAAATAAATTGCAGAAATATAAATATATATATATAATAAGGCTGGTTATCTAGCCATATATATATATAATATACTAATATATTGTCCTTACATTTGCCTATTCCCCTGCAATGGTGCCAAAAACTTGTTCGGGTCTAAAAGTGTAAGTCTATTATAACCTCAAGTATAAGGTTGCTTAAGTAATAAAACTTGATTAATCCAAGGTCGATCCCATAAGGAAAAGGTATTACAAAGGTCCAATATATTAGTTATGTTAATTCCAGTTGAAAATTTTAAGGATTAAAGTTAATTATTTACAATTTATTTACAATATTTATACTTTTTTTACTATTAATAGAACTTTAATAATAAGTGCAATTTAACTGGGAAGAAACAACAATTTTAACAACATTGAGGATCAAAAGTTCTATTATGGAAATTAATTTAAATATGTTTTAGTTTTTCCATAATTTTTTTATTAAAACAGTTTAAGTATGCAATATATCATCTTTTGTCGACATAAATTAGGAGTTACCAAGTATTTAATATGTCAATTCATGTCTATAATGCATCAAAACTCATTTTTATTAAATATTTATAATTTCAAAATTAACTAACTAAAATTACCAATAAAATTTGCAGTTAAGCATTTACCATGTCATTTTTTGTCTACAAATAATCAAAGTATTTGTAAATATTACCCGTGGCAACCTATGTTTATGATAAATCAAAACTTAATTTTGCAAGCGTTTTAGCTTACTTAACATGAAAATCATAAGTTTTCTAAAAATGATTTTGACATTATAACAACTTAGAAACATTGAAAAACTAAAAATATTTACCTTAATTTTACTAAAATTTCCCCCTCTCTTCTCAGCAAAAAGGAAGTTTAGAAAGGCATATTGAAGGTAAAAAATACACATAATTTTACTAAGCATAAATATTTTACAACATAAACTAGGAAAATTTTACAAAAACATAAAACTAGAAACTAAGAAGACTAAAACTAAAGTTAGAACTATATTTTTACAAGAGGAAAGAAATTTCTCACAAGGAGAAAGAGTGAAAAACACAAGCCATGGGAGTATTCATAGGTGAAGAAGAGATACTGTTAGTAATATTTTTTTTATATTGTCTTATTTATTTTTTCAATTATTTTTATTATTTTATTGGGGTATTTTTAGGTTGAATATGAGTAGGACAGTAATTTAGGATTATTTTGGGATTTTTTGAATAATTTTTGCCATCGTATATCAAATTCATGTCTGTTTTTTTTATTTTTTACTTTTTTTTTTCTTTTCTTCTCCACTGGCAAATCAGGCCTGAGAAGGCTAATTTATCTCTGCAATCTAATGGAGTGTGGAGCAACAGAGCGCGGTTGAGACATGTTGAAAATTGTGGACCGTACTTACTTGAACTTGGCGGACAGCTCGAATGAGGGCGCTGGATGGAGGCACAATTGACCGTTGGATTAGTCTTATATATGCTGATCGAATAGCTTCAAAGGTAGGCGCATGTGGAATGTGCTATATAGGATTCCATAAGGGCCTAGACATGCGGACGGCCTAGATGCATGGACAGTTTTGATCCCGTGGCTAACAGAGCGTGTAACGCCTTGGAATTAATTAAGTGATATTAGAATGTAAAATGGTGGATTAGTGTGCCATAATAGATGTTTTAAACTTAATTTGATCATTTTATGAAATTTCTAAATTAATGTTGTTTTTGATTATTTTAATGGTTTTAATTACACTAAATTATTTTTAATTGTTATTTTGAAATTTGAAACAAAACAATGTGTCAAATGCCAAATATATCTCGTTTTATAAAACCGTGGGTGGCACATGGTTTTTGCACAGTGAACCACCCACTTTTCCCTCTATTTATATCTCTTTCTCCCTCGCTTTCACTCAAATCTCTCTCCCTTACTCTACCTCTCTCTTTCACTCTCATTTCCTCTCAAAATTTTTAAATTAAATTGAGCCCCAAGCTTTGGTTTAGTGGATTGGAGGCTCGGGAACATGATTGAGCAAACAAAAACACAATTTAAAGCTTCAATTCGAGGTTAGTTTTCAAATTTCAAAACTTTTCTAAACTTTTCAATTTTCTTGGTATTTTGAAATTTAGTTTATTTAAGATTAGAATACCTTTGATCTAAGTTAGAGGAACTTAAAATTACTAGAATCTAAGCTTGGTTTAGCTAGAAACGGATTTGAATCAAGTTTTCCTATTTTTCTTTATTTTTGGATTTATTCAAAATTTTTGTGTGAAACTTGTTTAAGTAAGTTAAAAAGTGTTTTATAATATATTTCTATCATCCATGATTGTTTTCTATGCCTGAGAACTGAGAAAAATAGGATGAAATGAGGATTTGAGCTCAGGGAGGCCGAGAACCTATGCTTGGAAAATTCTAGAATTTTTTAGCTCGGTAGGCCGGATTCATGGGTTCGTTAGGCCGGATTCATGGGTTCGGCACGCCGAACCTAGAAAAATTTGGTCGATCGGACTTGGTCTTTCGACAGGCCAAACTGCACATTTCGGCCGGCCAAACCAAGGTGACCAGCATGCCGACCGGGCATGGTGAAATTTTGTTATTTTTCATTCGTTTTTACTGTTTTGAACCCCGATTTAGATTTTAATATTACAATGTGATTTTATAAATACAAATAGCACACTAGGACACCCTAAAATGGCTTAGCAACGTGGGATATCTCAAACCAGATATTAATAGACTTAGTTTATATATCCAAGGTTGTTCGTGGTTCTGCGGAGCTGAAGTGTAGCGGACCAGGATTACGGTGTGGGACACTGGCACAAGTATTGTGGTAAGACTTCTACCCTTTTCTTTGGTAACCTAGTTTTTAAAAGATTTTGGCCTCAAAAGGATTTTATCAAAATGTTTTCAATGAATAATTGAAAAAGGATTTTCATTTGCTGTTTTCATTAACAGTAGATTGAGGTGATTTTCGAAACGAATCACATAGTGAATGTAAAAGAAAATACTTGGTAAATGGGTCTTAAATAACAATAGAAATGAATATAATGGCATAATGCCATATCAGAGATCGAGTCGTGTAGCGTGCGACCTTGGAGGTAGGTCCCGAAACCCAGTTGGGCCACTATGGTGGTGATACTTATATGGTTTGCCCAAGAAAAGAAAATGATATGATTTCTGATCGACCATCAAACGGTTCTGGTAAGATTAATTTTGCTGAATTTTATTTATTCATGTAGTCAAGTTTATTTTCTAACTAATTTCTTGAATAATGAAATGTTCCTTTTAAAATTTAATGTTTCTGAAAATATAGTCCTATTGAGCCTTTCTAAAAATATAGTCCTACTGAGCCTTTCGCTCACATTTTTGTTTGTTTTAAACCCTTTTTCCCTTAGGTGGATTTCAGCTTAGGATCAGAGAAGAGTCCGTTGACCGGACCTGTGAGCAGTAGGAGAGCCACATAGGTTATACAAATTGATAATCAAGGCATGTAATACTTTAACTTTCTCTCCTTACTTTGGACTGTGATTGTAATTTAATATTGTCGATACTATGTGTGTGCACAAAGTGTGGGTCGGTGGACCCAACCACATTCCTTTCCTTCCTATATTATTTTTTTATTGTTTACATTGTTTTTCTTAATTATTAATTATTATAAATGGTTGCTCTATAAAGGTTTTAAAAATATCATATTTCAAATTTTTAAACAACTCTTAAATTGGTATTTTAATTAAAAATTTGGTTTAATCATCCTAATCAACCAGACACATCACCTCCGTATTGCGGGGCATGACAAAATGGTATCAGAGCTTAAGGTTATGAACCTTGGAAATTGTGCACACATATATACAACAATGAAACACCAGTGACAATCCAAAATTTTCTTTTCAGAAGTGAGAGAATGGTACCTAGACATCGTTCAATAGCTGACACCGAGTTTGGAAATAATGAAGGCATGATGAGAGCCATGTTTGTTGCGTTAGGCAGATGGCAGCAAGAGCAAGACCAGAGGATTCTGTTGTTAGTCATCAGCATACGTATTTTAAGGAATTCCAACATGCGTCTATTCCAACCTTCGACGGAAATGGGGACCCACAAGTGGTGGAATATTGGCTGGACTCGATCGTGAAACACTTGGATACTCTTGGTGTGCCAGCTGAGTATCGTGTGGAGTTTGTAGCATATAAGTTTGAAGGTGGTGCTAACACTAGTGGAAATAGGCCAAACGCTTGGAAAACAATGGTAACATAAGTTGGGATAGGTTTGAGGAGCTGTTCTATGATCGATACTTTTTGCAAGGGTATAGAGACCAGAAGGCGGCTGAGTTCTACAGATTGCAGTAGGGTGATATGTCCGTTCGGGAATATGAACCAAAGTTTGATGAGCTAGCCAAGTTTGCTCCATCGGCAGTGGCATTGGAACGCGAGAAATATATTAAATTTCAAGAAGGGCTCAAGGCTCCTATTCGACGATAGGTGGTTGTCCTGCGATTAAGGAATTTTGATGAGCTTGTGTCGTCGACAATATATATGGAAAATGATTATATGTAGTACTATGAGGATCGAGCCAAGACTTTCGGCAGACCCCAGAGGAGCAGTAAAAGGAGTACTAGTAGCCGTCAAACTTTGGGAAAGAACAAACAGAGTGGCATGAACAATGGTCGCAACAGTTAATCTAGCAGCGGGCACAACAATCGTATAGTTTTCATTGCCACTATTGCCAATAGCTGGGACACATCAAGAGGAATTTCCCAATCAAGAGTGCTCGTCTAGGACTTTAGGCTGGAGAAGGAGCCAGTCGTCAACCTTGGCCTCAGCAATTCCCTTAGCTTCAGTTCCATCATTTTTCTCCCCAGCAACTATCGTACCAAGCACAAGGACATCAGCCCTAGAATTTTCAACGTAATGCCCCACAGTATCGAGCATCGAGTACAACTAGTGTGCAGCTGCCTCCATCATAGTAGTATTAGCTGACTAATCTAAGACCTAGCAATACTAGTAGAGGAAAAGGGAAAGCTCCAGTTCAGGTTCATACGATGACAATAGGGAGTTCGGATGCCCAGACAAGCAATGCGGTTGTCGATGGTACAATCCTAGTTTCTTAATCATTACCTCATGTTTTATTCAATACTAGTGCCACTCATTCTCTCATTTTGAGTTCTTTTGTACATGCCTTGGGATTAGAGATAGAAGAGTTTGATGAACCTATAGTTATAGCTTCACCCTTGGGGCGGGTGTGTGTCAATTGTATATGTAAAGCTTGTAAAGTAAAGATTGGGGATGAGATTTTGAAGAGTGATTTGATTGTAATTCCCATAAGTTCATATGATGTAATCCTAGGGATGGACTAGCTATCCAAGTATAATGCAGTTGTAGATTGTCAGCTTAGGAAAGTAACCCTGGTGTCTGATAGGGGGACAATGATCACTTACCAGGGTGGTGGTGATCGGCTAATGAGCGAACGACTCATGAAGACATGACTCAGAGGATGGAAGAATCTTGCTTGTTATGCATTCCTCATGAATCTAGAAGGAAAGCCTAGTGCCTCGAGAAGAAATGCAGCAATTCCAGTGGTGGATGAATTTGAAGATGTCTTCCTCGATGAATTGCCAAGATTGCTACTGCATCAGGAGATCGAGTTTGGTATTGAGCTGCTCCCAAAAACAGCACCAATTTCTGTAGCACCTTATCGGATGGCATCGACAGAAATGTGAGAATTAAGAAAGCAACTTCAAGAACTTGCTGATAAAGGATACATTTGAAGTAGTATATCATCATGGGGAGCACCGGTTTTGTTTGCTAAGAAACATAATGGAACTTTTAGGTTGTGCATAGATTATCGGTAGCTAAATTAGGTCACGGTAAAGAACAAGTATCCTCTACCCAGGATTGATGAACTGTTTGATCAATTGGGAGTTCACGGTATTTCTCAAAGATAGATTTGTGGTTGGGATACCACCAACCCAGGATTAAAGAAGAGGACATTCCCAAAACAGCTTCCAGGACCCGGTATGGACACTTTGAGTTTTTGGTAATGCCGTTTGGGTTGACAAACGCTCCAGTAGCTTTCATGGATTTAATGAATAGGATATTTAGGACTTATCTGGATCGGTTTGTGATTGTGTTGATCGATGATATCCTAGTATACTCTAAGACTTGGGAGGAGCATGAGCAGCATCTTAGAATTGTGCTTCAGACCCTACAGGAGCACCAGCTGTATGCAAAGAAAGAAAAGTGTGAGTTTTGGTTGACGAAAGTCAATTTTTTGTGTCATGTCATCTCTGAGCAGTGTATTTCAGTAGATCCGACCCAGATTGAGGATATAGTACAGTGGAAGTGACCAAGGAACATAGCCAAAATCCGTAGCTTCTTGGGACTTGCAGGGTATTACAGGAAGTATGTGAAAGACTTTTCTAAGATAGCGGCTCCATTGACAAGATTGATCAAGAAAAATGTTAGGTTTGAATGGGATGAAGAATGTGAGCTTGCTTTTCAAGAATTAAAGAATCGGTTGACTTTAGCCCCAGTATTGATTAGCCCCAATAGTGATGAGCCATATGAGGTTTATACGGATGCCTCAGGACGCGAACTTGGGTGCGTGTTGATGCAGTATGCACACGTGGTGGCGTACGGATCTAGACAGCTACGACCTCACGAGTGGAATTATCCTACTCATGACTTAGAGCTAGTAGCGATGATTCATGTGCTAAAGATCTGGAGATGCTATTTGTATGAGGCAACATTTTAGGTTTTCTCTGACCACAAGAGTTTGAAGTATCTGTTCACCTAGAGGGATCTCAACTTAAGGCAGTGAAGGTGGATGGAATACATGGAAGATTATGATTTTGCGCTATAGTACTATCCCAAGAAAGTTAATGTAGTTGCAGATGCGCTTAGCAAGAAGTCTTCAAGGATTCTTGCTTGTTTGGCTCTCGAGGATTGAAAAAGGGATGCAACAGTAAGCGAGTACAGGCTACAATATTACAAAGACTATAATCGAGTTTCAATATACCATACGGAGACGACCCTAGCTCTTGTTCAGATGGTGAAATAGAATCGGTAAAGAAACCAACATCTGCGAGGAATTTGGATGCAGATTTAGAACGGGGAGCAATTTGAAGAATGGAGGATATGTGTTGACGGATCGTTGTTTTTCTGGGAGCATCTAGCAGTTCCAGCAATCGCAGAGGTGACAAAAGCCATAATGGACGAAGCCCATAAGTCTCAGTTCGTCGTTCATCCAGGAAGCATGAAGATGTATCGTAATCTAAATAGGCAATATTGGTGGAGAGGTACGAAGAAGGATGTTCGAGAGTATGTAGCCAAGTGTACAACATTCCTTCAGGTGAAAGCCGAGCATCAGAAGCCAGCAGGTAAGCTTCAACCACTTCCTATTCTAGGGTGGAAATGGGAGCACGTAACGATGGATTTCCTTACAAGTTTGCCAAGGACGGAGCAAAGGCATGATGCAATTTGGGTTGTGGTCGACAGATTGACAAAATCGGCACATTTCATTCCCTTCAGGTTGACTTGCTCGAGGAAAGTTCTCAGAGAATTGTACCTATATAGTGAGATTGCACGGAGTTCCCTTATCTATCACATCAGATAGAGACACCAGGTTTAATGCCAAGTACTAGAGAAGCTTTCAGGAGGCTTTAGGTGCGGACTTGAATTTCAGCACAGCGTTTCATCCTCAAACCAATGGACAATCTGAGCAGATTATTCAAATTCTCGAGGACATGTTGCGTGCTTATGCATTAGACCTTGGTGGGAACTAGAAGAAATATTTGCATATGGTAAAGTTTGCGTACAACAACAGCTATCAATCGAGCATTGGCATGGCACCATTCAAAGCATTGTGTGGATGACCGTGTCGATCACCGGTATGTTGGGAAAAACCAAAAGATAGGGTTATTCTTGGGCCAAATGAAATTTGCAATAGCAATGAAAGAGTCGCCGTAATTTGAGACCAATTGAAGGCAGCTCAGAATCAACAGAAGAGTTATGTGGATAGAAGACATTGACCTTTGGAGTTTTATGTGGGAGATTTTGTTCTCTTGAAGGTATCGCCTCGCAAAGGCATCACGTGATTTGGAGTAAGTGGTAAGCTTGCACCGAGATATGTTGGACCATTTGAGATCACTCAGCGTGTCGGTTTGCTAGCTTATCGACTCGACCTTCCTCCTAAACTTTCTCATGTTCATGATGTATTCCATGTGTCGATGCTTCGAAAGTGTCTACCTGCCTGAGCAAAACAAGGTAGTCTTATCCCACGATGTACATGTTCGGGAAGACACGACATATGAAGAAGTGTCGATACAGATTATTGATCGAAAAGTGATCAGCTTGCGTCGTCATGATATATCGTTAGTAAAGGCCGTACACAGAGTTGATGAAGCCACTTGGGAATTAGAGTCGAGCATACGAGAGTTGTATCCACATCTGTTTTGTTTCTAAACCAATTTGTAAATTTTGAGGGCAAAATTTCTTTTAGGGGTGGAGAGTTGTAACGCCCCAAAATTAATTAAGTGATATTAGAATGTTAAATAGTGGATTAGTGTGCCATAATGGATGTTTTAAACTTAATTTAATCATTTTATGAAATTTCTAAATTAATGTTGTTTTTGATTATTTTAATGATTTTTTATTACGCTTAATTATTTTTAATTGTTATTTTGAAATTTGAAACAAAAAAATGTGTCAAATGCTAAATATATCTCGTTTTACAAAACCATGGGTTGCACACGATTTTTGTACAGTGAAACTGCCTACTTTTTCCTCTATTTATATCTCTTTCTCCCTCTCTTTCACTCAACTCTCTCTTGCTCGCCTCTCTCCCCCTCACTCTTGCCCACTTTTCCCCCTATTTATATCTCTTTTTCCATTTTTCTCTATTTTTCCCTCTTTTTGGATTTATTCAAAATTTTTGTGTGAAACTTGTTTAAGTTGAAAAGTGTTTGATAATGTATTTCTATCATCTATGATTGTTTTCGATGCCTAAGAACTGAGAAAAACTGGTTGAAATGAGGGTTTGAGCTCAAGGAGGCCGAGAACCTGTGCTTGGAAAATTCTGGAATTTTTCAGTTCGGTAGGCCGGATTCATGGGTTTGGCAGGCCAAATTCATATGTCTGGCAAGCCAAACCTATAAAGTTTGGCTAACCAAACCTGGTTTTCCGGCAAGCCGAACTAGGGTGACCGACAGGCCGACAGGGCATGGTGAAATTTTGTTATTTTTCATCTGTTTTTACTGTTTTGAACCCCGATTGAGATTTAAACGTTACAATTTGATTTTATAAATACAAATGGCACACTAGGACACCATGAAATGGTTTAGCAACCTAGGATATCTTAAACTAGATACTAATAGTCTTAGTTTATATATCCAAGGTTGTTCATGGATTTGCGGAGCTGATGTGTAGCGGACCGAGATTACGGTGTGGGACATCGGCGCAAGTATTGAGGTAGGACTTCTACCCTTTTCTTTGGTAACCTAGTTTTTAAAAGATTTTGGCCTCAAAAGGATTTTATCAAAATGTTTTCAATGAATAATTGAAAAAGGATTTTCATTGGCTGTTTTCATTAACAGTAGATTGAGGTGATTTTCATAATGAATCACATAATGAATGTAAAGGAAAATACTTGGTTAATGGGTCTTAAATAACAATAGAAATGAATATAAGGGCATGATGCCATATCAGAGATCGGGTCGTGTAGCGTGCGACCTTGGGGGCAGGTCCCGAAACCCAGTTGGGCCACTACGGTGGTGATACTTATATGGTTTACCCAAGAAAAGAAAATTACATTCTTTCTGGTCAACCATCAAATGGTTTTGGTAAGATTAATTTTACTAAATTTTATTTATTCATGTACTCAAGTTTATTTTCTTACTAATTTCTTGAATAATGAAATGTTCCTTTTAAAATTTAATGTTTCTAAAAATATAGTCCTACTGAGCCTTTCGCTCATATTTTTATTTATTTTAAACCCCTTTTCCCTTAGGTGGATTTCAGCTTAGGATCGGAGAGGAGTCCGTTGACCAGACCCACGAGCAGTAGGAGAGCCACGTAGGTTATTTAAATTGATAATCAAGGCATGTAATACTTTAACTATCTCTCCTTACTTTGGACTGTGGTTGTAATTTAATATTATCAATACTATGTGTGTGCACAAAGTATGGTTCGGTGGACCCAACTCGCATTCCTTTCCTTCCTATATTATTTTCTTATTGTTTACCTTGTTTTTCTAAATTATTAATTATTATATATGGTTACTCTAGAAAGGTTTTAAAAATATCATATTTCAAATTTTTAAACAACTCTTAAATTGGTATTTAAATTAAAAATCTAGTTTATTCATCCTAATCAACCAGACATGTCACCACCCATACGGCAGGGCGTGACAAAGCGCTACATGGCATTTCTTTATTTTTTTCTTTTTTTATTTTTCATCCATTTGAGTTTTGTTTTTATCTATTTTCGCATCATTTTGCTTCGATTTCCTTATAGATTTCAAATCTAAAGTAAAATAAATATACTAAAATAAATTATTTTACAAACGTAATTTTTACAATAATTTAAAAATATTTATTTTACAATAAAACACATAAAAATTTTAAAAAATAGATAAAAACTTTTAAAATTAACAAAGCTTACCAAATATATTACTTAAGACTCGACAATATTTTTAGAATTTACTAGAAATATAATAGAACAAATTTACAGACTCAAAACTTATTTACGGGCACATTAAGGCTCAAAATAAAATCACAAAACATTATTTTTACCATTTTGATTATTTGTAAACCAATTAATTATAAAATACATAGAGATGATTCTAAAAATTACTAAAAATATTAATAAACATAAAAAACAAACTAAAAACATATTTTTACACAAACACACTAAAATGGTAAGTGCCACACAAATACTATAATTAAAGGACTTAATGAGAAACATTAATACAAAATAATTTATTTTAGCCTTAAGAAATATGTATTTTTATAGTCTCATTAGGATAGTTTAACACAGACATGCTATCGTTTCATCAATTAGGAAAATTAATATTTTATAAATAGCTACTTTTATTAGTTTTTTAATTTATTTGTATCAATTTTCAATTTAAGAAATCTTTTGATTTTGGAAAAAAAAACCCCTTGAATTGATATCTCATATTGGAGCTCTATCTTGGGTGCATATTAGGAGAAGTTAATATTTATATACAATTATCTTTAGTAGTTTGAATTTATTTGTATCAATTTTTAATTTAGAAAATCTTTTGATCTGGAAGATTTTTTTACAGTATTTGGTTGTCATAATCAGCTTAAGACTAGGCCACCAGGCTCTGGCCTTAGGTCTCTACTTATGCCAAGGCCTCCAATAAAACATATATTACTCTTAGTAATCATTAGCTTTATCTAAAGTACTTTCATTTGAGTTTTAAATAGAAAAAAAATATAATCTTAATGTAACACCACAAAAATTAAATAAGTGATATTAGTATATAAAATGGTGGATTAGTGTGCCATAATGAATGTTTAAAACTTACTTTGGTTAATTGAGGGATCTTTAAATTAATGTTATTTTTATTATTTTGATAATTTTTAAGTACTTCTAATTATTTTTAATTATTATTTTAAATTCAGAAGCAAAACAATTTGTCAAAAGCCAAATATATCTTGTTTTACAAAATCATAGGTGGCACATGGTTTTTACACAGTGAAACTGCTCATGTTTCTCTCTATTTATACCCTCTCTCTCTTTCTCTCCCTCACTCTCGTTCTCTCCCTCTTCTCTCACCTCCTTCTCTCGTCTCTCTCTGCCTCCCTTTCTCTCTCTTCTTTTCTTAAATTTTTTAATCAAAAATCAAGCCAAGCTTTAGTTTTTAGTGGATTGAAGGCTCAGGAATGTGATTTAACAACAATAAACTCGATTCGAGGATTGAATCAAGGTTAGTTTTCAAAATTTCAAAACTTTTTCAATTTTTCAATTTTCTTTGTATTTTGAAATCTAAGTTCATTTAAGCTTGGAAAACCTTTAATCTAAGTTAGAGGAACATAAAATGACTAGAATTTAAGCTTGGTTTGATAAAAAATGGATGTAAATCAAGATTTTTCATTTTTTCTCCATTTTTTCTATTTTTGGATTTTCTTAGATTTTCTATGCAAAACTTGTTTAGATTAGTTTAAAAGTGTCTTATAATGTTTTTCCATCATCTATAAATGTTTTCTATACCTGGGAATTGAGAAAATAGGTTGAAATTGAGGATTGGAGCTTGGGAAACCGAGGCTCAGGTTCTAGAAAATTCTAGAATTTTTAAGTTTGACAGGCCAAACTTCATGTTCGGCAGGCCGGATTCATGAGCTCGACAAGCCGGATTCATATGACTGGCAGGCCAAACCTAGAAAAGTTTGGCCGATCGGACCTGGCTTGCCGGTCGGCCGAACTGCACAGTTTGGCAGGCCAAACCAAGGAAACCGATAGGCCGACCAGGCATAGTAAAAATTTGTCATTTTTCACTTGTTTTTACTGTTTTAAACCCCGATAGAGAATTTAATGTTAGACATGTATGCCCTAAGGAGTAAAAATGTAATACGTTTTTGAAGACATTTTTATCAATAAAGAATTTATTCATTTATATATACCAAATCTTGTCCTCTTTACGTTCATATTTGTTGAATGTATGATAAGCAAACAATAGCCTAAGACTGTCAGTCTAAGCCTTAAGAATTGGGCATATGATGGGATGATTATACGAAAGACACGATTCTTAAGGTGATGGTCTAAAGCATATGATCCGCAATCGAGGGAATAAAGTTGGGCACTTTATTCATGAAAAGATTGTTATGTTGTCTATATCCCTTTTGGGAGATGGTTTGTCTTGGCCATCGGAGTTGGACTCCGTGAATAGAAACATTGGCACGTTGTCATAGGTGACGATGTGTTGGATCGGGACATAAAGTGAATTGATTTGGATTAATAATTCTGTCTTGGCAAATCGATTCACTTTAGACAGTCATTTGTATCGTATCTTAATCCTAAGATGAATAGTGGGCCCGTTGTCTCGACTTGTGTCTTTTGATGTGCCAAAGGGTGATACCCACATCTCAATAGTGGTATGCATACCGGTACGTTGGAGGCATGACTCTTGATAGCGTAGACTTGTTATTCATAGATATGGAATCCATAGCTTCTTTTTAGGAGTAATGATATCCTCTTATATGCATTGTCCTGTAATTGGAAAACTAGAGCGCTCAACCATTTGGATACATAGGTGTAACCGAATGGTATATTGTCTTTGGATGGTAAGTTTTCTAATGGTGAGACAATGGAACGTGAGATAAAAATAATCGGGAAGGTGAGACATAACTTGTCCTTAAGCCAATTATGGATTATCATATGGGGATACGATACACTATGATGTGTCATGGAGACTTAGCTACACGAGTTTTGTAATTCTATAAAGTTCGAGGGTGCAGCTCTAAGCTTTTAGTGGAGTAGCATTGGAGTTTATAATTATGAAATGTATATCTGGGATATTGGGTTTCATAATTGTCATGAGCTTGAACTTTATAGGTCTATTTTGGTCCCCTTTGCTAGCTCACAAAATCCTGTAATGACACGGCGTGCTTTTTCAATAATTGGTGACTTATGTCGGAATTATCAGATTGGTTTAAAATTTGTAAGAATCAAATAATTCATGTCTATTTATCAGTTGAATTAATTTTGTGAGAAATTAGTTCAAGATAAACTTGTTGAATTATTGCGATCAGATAATTCTTGTCTATTTGTCGGTTGATTTAATTTTGGATAAATTAGATCAAGATAAACTTGTACAATTATTGTGAATTGATTTATTTTATTAGAGATTATCTTGATAAAGTTTGTTTTGATCAGATAACTTCTCTATTGGGTTATTTGAATCAAAACTGAGACTTTATCCTTTAGAATCTCGGGTGAAAAATAAAAGATTCGCAGAAAATTTTTCTCGGGAGTTCGGCCTGCCGAATGACGTGGTCAGCCTGCCGAACTGGCCTGTTCGGCCTGCCGATCAGAATGTTCGGCCTGCCAATCAACGGGAGATAAGATTACGCATTTTCACGTGGATCTTATTAGATATTGATCCGAACTTGATTCTGTTTTGAGTTTTTGAGACCTAATCTGATAAGGACTGACCCTAGGACCAAGGGCTATATAAAGGGAGTGACTCTAATGATTTACTCAGATCAAGAGAGATCAATTTGAGAGATTAAGAGTGATACTCTTCTAGTGAGCATCTAAAAACTCCCTGAGAGCTTTTGTTCACAAATCACGAGCACTAGCTTTGGGTTCTCTCTATTGGTTGGAAGGAGAGTCACCGGTGGAAGAGCTGTACGTGTGAGCCCACACTCACTCCGGTTGTGGATAGAGAATAGCAAAGAAGACCAGTTGGTTGAGGCTCTTTTGGAACGTTACTTCTCTTCACAGGTTGCGGAGGTTCTTCACAAAGGTTAGTAAGATCTGTCTAATTTATACATATAACATGTCAAACTTGTGCTTTGGAAATTACTCTGATGAAAAATTTTTTTTTTTTAAATTTTGCTGTGCACTTTGTTTCCAACATTTAAATCTTATAGTATGGTTGTGCAAACAAAATGGCACACTAAGACACCATGAGATAGGTTAGTAATGTAAAATATCCTAAGCTACAAACTAATGAGCTTAGTTTATGTTTAAGGCTGTTCGAGGTTCCGCGGAGCCAACGTGTAGGAGACCGGGACTGCGGTGTGGGACATCGGCACGAGTATCGAGGTAGGATTCTACCCCTTCCTTGGAAGTGAGGTTTTCAATGATTTTGGCCTTAAAGAATTTTATTTTAAAATGTTTTCAATAAATAACATAATGTTTTTAAATGTCTTCAAAAAGGGGCTTTCGGCCACAAAAGGATTTCTTTCAAAATGATTTTCTTTAGAATGAATTTCAGGGAACGGTTTAGATAAACTTCTTAACAATTTTCATTGTTCATCAAGAATTGTATGATCATAATGAATCGAATAATAAATGTAATTGAGAATACTCGGTAACAGGGGATTTAAATAATAATAAATACACATAAGGGCATGATGTCATAATCAGAGATCGGGTCGTGCAGCGTGCAACCTTAGGGGTAGGTCCCGAAACTCAACTAGGCCACTACGGTGGTGATAAATATGGTTTGCCCAGAAAAGATAAAAGGTACTCTTTGGATGGACTGTTTGGATAAGACTTATTTAAATAAATCTATTTATTTAACTCTGTTTTTCTAATCATTTCTTTGAAAGGTAAATATCATATTAAATTGTTTATCTATTTTAAATATGGTCCTACTGAGCCTTTCGCTCACTTTTTACTTGTTTTCAAACCTTTTTCCCCTCTAAGTGGAATCTAGCTTAGGACCAACGGAGAGTTCACTGCCCGGACTCGCGAGTAATAGATGATTTTGAGTAGGTTAGTAGCTGTAGTAGTCAAGGCATGTATTATTTAAATTTTTTTTTCATGTTGGACTATGACTGTAATAATTTATTGTCAGTACTATGTGTGTGCATACATTATGGGCCTAGTAGGACCCAACATGTACCCTCCTTGCCTTCTCCATTATTTTATTTATTTTTATTTCCGTCTTGTCTGTTTTTACTATTCTTAATAATTGATCAAAAGTTTTAAATTGTATCGCATTTTAATAATACTAATTAATTCCTTAAGTTTGAAAATTTTAATAAAAACTTAATTAAATTGATCTAATCAACCACCACGTCACCACCCATACTCTAGGGCGTGACACTTAACCATCCTACCACTAGACTAAATCCCCAAGTTTACTATTCTTTTATCAGCTGAATATTTATAATGCAAGTACCAATTCGTTGTTGTAAGTAGCTGATCAAATGTTGTAGGAGGGCCATGTAACTTTGCCTTGACTCTTAATTAATAAATTGGCTGCCGTAAGAATTTTGCTTGTTAGTTCATGTTGTGTCCGCACGTACTCTTTAGAAAAAGTTATAAATAAGCTGAAACTTCTAAGTACCCTAGTAAATTGCCGGCAAAGAAAAACTTTGAACAAATTATCCCCACAATCATGGAAAAAAATAATTCTCTCAAGCTTTAAATTGTTATTCCCACAATCATAGCAAACGCAAACTCAAACTTTAGATGTTGTTTTTTAAAATAATTTTCTCAAACGGAACTATCACGCAACGGAGTACAAGAGGTGACGTGGCGGTTTATTTAGATTAATTAAATGAGAATTTAGTTAAAAACAAGAGTTTAAGGGTTTAAATTAAATATGAAAACGTGGAAAATCCAAAACCTTTTCAAACAGGCATTTTTTGATAATTAAACAAACATGTCCATCAAACAAATAATAAGAAAATAGCAAAGTAATATGACAGACGATGATGGGTCCCACTGACCCACATATTGTGCACACATATAATATTGACAATATTACAATACATCCACAGTCCAAACAAAAAAAGGAAATTAAAATGTTGCATGCCTTGATTTAATAAATAATAATAACCTACTAAAATTATCCTACTGCTCCTGAGTTTTGTCCGAGGAATCTTCTCTGAACTTAAGCGGAAATCCACCTAGAGGGGAAAAAGTTTAAAAACAAATAAAATGTGAGCGAAAGGCTCAGTAGGACTATATTTTAAGAGACATTAAATTTTAATAGAAAATATCATTATTCAAAAAATTATTTAAGATGAGACTTGGATAAATAAGTTTAAACAAAATTATTCTTACCCAAAACAGTTTATTGGTTGACCAGAAATATCTTCATTTTCTTTTCCTAGGCAAACCATATGAATAACACCACCGTAGTGGCTCAGCTGGGTTTCGAGACCTGCCCTGAAGGTCGATCACTACACAACCCGATCTCTGATATGGCATCATGCCCTTATATTCATTTCTATCATTATTCAAAACCCATTTACCAGGTGTTATCATTTATATTCATTATGAAGTTCATTATGAAATTCATTTCAGTCCACGGTTCATAAAAACAACCGATAAAATTACTTTTTTTTTTAATCAACCGTTAAAAACATTTTAATAAAAATCCTTTTCGAGGCTAAATCATTTGAAATTGGGTTACCAAAGAAAGGGTAGAAGTCCTACCTCGACACTCATGCCGGTGCCCCACACCGTAATCCAGGTCCGCTATACATTAGCTCTGCAAAACCATGAACGACCCCAAATAAAACTAGGTCTATAGTATCTAATTTAAGATTTCATACGTTGCTATGCCATTTCATGATGTCTTAGTGTGCCATTTGTATCTTTAAAATCATTTTATAAAGTTGGGGTTTCAATTGGGGTTCAAAACAGTGAAAACATGTGAAAATCACAAATTTTCTCCTTGTTCAGTCGGCCTGTCAATCACCTTGGTTCTACCGGCCAAACTGCACTGTTCGGCCTGCCAGAGAACAGGTTTGGCCTATCAAACGGAAGAATCCGGCCTGTTGATCCTTTGAATCTGGCTTGTCGAACATGAAGTTCAGCCTACTGAACTAGAAAAACCTAGAATTTCCAGCCACGGGTTTTAGGTCTCCCAAAACCCAAATCTTGATTTCAACCTGTTTTTCACAATTCTCAGGCATGGAAAACAATCACTGATGATAGAAAAACATAATAGGACACTTTTGAACACATTTAAACAAGATTTGAACACAAAATCCAAGAAAATCCAAAAATAGAGAAAAGTGGAAAAAAATGAAAAATCTTTATTCGAATATGTTTTTCTTCAAACAAAGTGTAGATCCTAGTTTTTTTAAGTTCCTTTAACTAAAATCAAGGGTTTTCTAAGCTCGAATAAACTTAGATTTCAAAAATGCCTAAAAAATTAAAAATTTGAAAAAGTTTAGAAATTTCAAAACTAACCTCAAATCCAAACTTCAAATCACATTTTTTGGTTGGTCAATCACGCTCCCAAGCCTTCAATCCACCAAAACCCGAAGCTTGAGCTTGATTGGAATTAAAATTTTGAGAGAAAAATGATAGAAAAGGAGAGAGAGAGACCGAGAGAGAGAGAAAGAGACACTCGGGAGAGAGAGGGAGAGTGAGGGTGAGAGTGAAGGAGAGTGGAGGAGAATGGGGAAAATAAATAGAGGAAGAGGGATTGTTTTGCTGCAAGAAAACCACGTGCAACACACTGTTTTCAAATGGGACATGTTTGGTATATGACAAATTGTTTTGTTTTAAAAATTCAAAATAATAATTTAAAACAATTAGAAATAATTAGAATCTACTAAAATGATAAAAATAACTTTAAATTCAAAATTTCACCAAATAATCAAATTAAGTTTAAAATATTCATTATGGCACACTAATCCACCTTTTTTAAATTCTAATATCATCAAATTAATTTCGAGGCGTTACAACTCTCTACCCCTAAAAAAAATTTTGCCCTCAAAATTTACTTATTAATTTAGAAACAAAACAGATGCAGATACAACTCTCGTATGCTCGACTCTAACTCCCAAGTGGCTTCATCATCCCCGTGATGCTGCCACACGTCCTTTACTAACGGTATATCTCGACGATGCAAACTGATCACTTTACGATCAATAATTTAAACCGACACTTCCTTGTACGTCGTATCTTCCTGAACCTGTACATCATGAAATGAAACTATCTTACCCTGCTCAGACGGACACTTTCTAAGCATTGACACATGGAACACATCATGAACATGAGAAAGTTCAGGTGGAAGGTCGAGCCGATAAGCAACCACACCAACACATTGAGTGATCTCGAACGGTTCAACATATCTTGGTGCAAGCTTTCCACTCACTCCGAACTGCATAATACCTTTACGAGGCGATACTTTCAAAAGAACAAAATCTTCTACCTCAAATTCTAAGGGTCGACGTCTCCTATCTGCATAACTCTTATGTCAACTCTAAGCTACCCTCAATCAATCTCGAATTACGGCGACTTTCTCGTTGCTATCGCAAATCTCATCTAGCCCAAGCATAATCCTATCTTTCGGCTCTGCCCAACAAACCGGTGACCTACATGGTTGCCCATACAATGCCTCAAATGGTGCTATACCAATGCTTGCCTGATAGTCGTTGTTGTAAGCAAATTCTGCCAGATGTAAATATTTCTTGCCAGATGCAAATTCTGATAGCAAGCAACATGTCCTTGAGAATCTGAATAACCCACTCAGACTGCCCATTGGTCTGAGGATGAGACGCCATACTAAAGTTCAAATCTGTGCTTAAAGCCTCCTGAAAGCTCCTCTAGTACTTAGCATTAAACCTGGTGTCTTGATCAGATGCAATGGAAAAAAGAACTCTATGCAATCTCACTATATTTTGCAGATACAACTCCCTGAGAACTTTCCTCAAACACGTTGACCTAAACGAAATGAAATGCACTGATTTTGCCAATCTGTCGACCATGACCCAAACTGCATCGTGCTGCTGCTCCGTCCTTAGTAAACTTGTGAGAAAATCCATCGTTACATGCTCCTATTTCCACCCTAGAATAGGAAGTGGCTGAAGCTGACCTACAGGCTTCTGATGCTCGGCTTTCACCTAGAGACACATCGTACACTTGGCCACGTACTCTCGAACATCCTTCTTCATACCTCTCCACCAATATTGCCTCTTCAGATCACAATACATCTTCGTGCTTCCTGGATGAATGGCAAACTAAAACCTATAGGCTTTGTTCATAATGGCTTTCATCACATATGTGATTGCTGGAACTGCTAGACGCTCTTGGAAATACAACGATCCATCTACATGCACTCTCCATTCTTCAAACTGCTCTTTGTTCTGAATTTGCATCCAAATCCCTCGTAGATGCTGGTCTTGCCACTGATTTTGCTTCACCATCCGAACAAGAGCTGGGGTCACTTCTATATGGTACACCAAAACTTGATCATAGTCTTCATAGTACTGTAGTCCATACTCGCTCATTGTTGTATCTCTTTTCCAATCTTAAAGAGCCAAACAAGCGAGAATCCCTAAAGACTTCCTACTAAGCGCATCCATGACAACATTAGCTTTCCCAAGATGGTACTGCAACGCGAAATGATAATCCTTCATATACTTCATCCATCTCCGCTACCTCAAGTTAAGATTCCTTTGAGTGAACAGATACCTTAAACTTTTATGATAAGAGAAAACCTAGAATGTCGCCCCATACAAATAACATCTCCAAATCTTTAGCGCATGAATCACTGCTGCAAGCTCCAAGTCGTGAGTAGGATAATTCTGCTTGTAAGCTCATAGCTATCTCGATCCGTACGCCACCACGCGCCTATTCTGTATTAACACGCATCCAAGTCTACGTCCTGAAGCATTTGTGTAAACCTCGTACGACTCATCACTATTGGGAATAACCAATACTGGGGCTGAAGTCAACCGGTTCTTCAATTCCTAAAAAACAAGCTCACATTCTTCATCCCACTCAAACCTGACGTTTTTCCTAATCAATCTTGTCAACGGCGCTGCAATCTTCGAGAAATCCTTTACAAATTTCTTGTAATAACCTGCAAGACCCAAAAAGCTACGAATTAATGCTACATACCTTGGTCGTTCCCATTCCACTATGGCTTCAATCTTGAACGGATCCACAGAAATACCATGCTCGGAGATGACATGACCTAGAAACTTAGCTTCTGTTAACCAAAACTTGCACTTTTCTTTCTTGGCATACAACTGGTGCTCCCGCAGAGTCTAAAGCACGATCCTAAGATACTGCTCATGCTCCTCTCAAGTCTTAGAATACACTAGAATATCATCAATGAAACGATCACAAACTAATCCAGATAAGGCTTGAATATCCTATTCATCAAATCCATGAAAGCTGCCAGAGCATTTGTCAATCCAAATGGCATCACCAGAAACTCAAAGTGTCCATACCGGGTCCTGAAAGCTATCTTGGGAATATCCTCTTCCTTTATCCTGAGCTGATGGTACCTTGAGTGCAAATCAATCTATGAGAAGTATCACAAACCTCCCAACTGATCAAAAAACTCATCGATCCTACGCAAAGAATACTTATTCTTCACTGTGACATGATTCAGCTGCCAATAATCTATACACAATCTGAGAGTTCCATCATGTTTCTTAGCAAACAAAACCGATGCTCCCCACGGTGACATACTATTCCGAATATATCCTATATCAGCAAGCACTTGAAGTTGCTCTCTTAATTCTTTTATTTCTACCGGTGTCATCTGATAAGGTGCTACTGAAATCAGTGTTGTACCTAGAAGCAGCTCAATACCAAATGCGACCTCCCGATGCAATGGTAATCTTGGCAACTTGCCGGGGAAGACATCCTCGTACTCATCAACCACCAGTATCGCTACAATTCTTTTCGAAGCATAGGGCTCACCTTCCAGACTTGCAAGAAAAGCATGACATACCAGATTCTTCCACCCTCCAAGACATGACTTCATGAGACGCTCACTCATCAACCGATCACCACCACCCTGGTAAGTGATCATTGCCCCCCTATCAGACACTAGGGTCACTTTTCTAAGCTGGCAGTCCACAACTGCATTATACCTGGACAACCAGTCCATCCCTAAGATTACATCATATGATCTCATAGGGAGTACAATAAAATCACTTTTCAAGGTCTCCTCCCCAATCTTGATTTTACAAGCTTTACATATACATTTTACACACACCCGTCCCAAGGGAGAAGCTATAACTAGGGGTTCTTTAAACTCTTCTATCTCTAGTCACAAGGCATGTGCAAAAGAGCTTGAAATGAGAGAATGAGTGGCACCTGTTGCTAGACATATATGCCCTAAGGAGTAAAAATGTAATACATTTTTGGAGACATTTTTATCAAAAAAGAATTGATTCATTTATATATACCAAATCTTGTCCTCTTTGCGTTCATATTTGTTGAATGTATGATAAGCAAACAGTAGTCTGAGACTGTAAGTCTAAACCTTAAAGAATTGGGCATATGAAGGACTGATTATGCGGAAGACACGATTCTTAAGGTGACGGTCTAAAACATATGATCCGCAATCGAGGGAATAAAGTTGGGTACTTTATTCATGCAAAGATTGTTATGTTGTCTATATCCCTTTTGGGAGATGGTTTGTCTTGACCATCGGAGTTGGACTCCATGAATAGAAACATTGGCACATTGTCATAGGTGACGATGTGTTGGATCGAGACATAAAGTGAATTGATTTGGATTAATAATTCTGTCTTAGTAAATCGATTCACTTTAGACAATTATTTGTATTGTATCTTAATCCTGAGATGAATAGTAGGCCCGTTGTCTTGACTTGTGTCTTTTGATGTGCCAAAGGGTGACTCCCACATCTCAATAGTGGTATGCATGCCGGTACGTTGGAGGCATGACTCTTGATGGCGTAGACTTGTTATTCATAGATATGGAATCCATAGCTCCTCTTTAGGAGTAATGATATCCTCTTATATGCGTTGTCTTGTAATTGGAAAACTAGAGCGCTCAACCATTTGGATACATAGGTGTAACCGAATAGTATACTATCTTTGGATAGTAAGTTTTCTAATGGTGAGATAATGGAACGTAAGATAAAAATAATCAGGAAGGTAAGAAAGAACTTGTCCTTAAGCTGATTAAGGATTATCATATGGGGATACAATACACTATGATATGTCATGGAGACTTAGCTATACGAGCTTCGTAATTCTATAAAGTTCGAGAGTGTAGCTCTAGGCTTTTAGTGGAGTAGCGTTGGAGTTGATAATTGTGAAATGTATATCTAGGATATTGGGTTTCATAATTATCATGAGATTGAGCTTTATAGGTCCATTTTGGTCCCCTTTGCTAGCTCACAAAATCCTGTAATGACACGGCATGCTTTTTCAATAATTGGTGACTTCTGTCGGATTTATCAGATTCGTTTAAAATTTGGAAGAATTAAATAATTCATGTCTGTTTATCGGTTGAATTAATATTGTAAGAAATTAATACAAGATAAACTTGTTGAATTATTACGATCGGATAATTCTTGTCTATTTATCGGATGATTTCATTTTGGATAAATTAGATCAAGATAAACTTGTAGAATTATTGTGAATTGATTTATTTTCTTAGAGATATTCTTGATAAAGTTTGTTTTGATCAGATAACTTCTCTATTGGGTTATTTGAATCAAAACTGAGACTTTATCCTTTAGAATCTCAGGTGGAAAATAAAAGATTTGCGGAGATATTTTCGCGGGAGTTCAGCCTGCCGAATGACATGTTCAGCCTGCCGATGGGGCCTGTTTGGCCTGTCGATCAGGCTGTTCAGCCTGCCGATCAGCGAAAGATAAGATTATGCTTTTTTCATGCGGATCTTATCAGATATTGATCCAAACTTGATTCTGTTTTGAGTTTTTGTGACCTAATCTGATAAGGACTGACCCTAGGACCAATAGGTATATAAATGGAGTGAGTCTCTTGATTTACTTAGATCAATTGAGAGATTAAGAGTGATACTCTTCTAGTGAGCATCTAAAAACTCCCTGAGAGCTTTTGTTCACAAATCATGAACACTAGCTTTGGGTTCTCTCTATTGGTTGGAAGGAGAGTCACCGGTGGAAGAGCTGTACGTGTGAGCCCACACTCACTCCGGTTGTGGATAGAGAATAGCAAAGAAGACTAGTTGGTTGAGGCTCTTCTAGAATATTACTTCTCTACACAGGTCACGGAGGTTCTTCGGCACATAAAGGTTAGTAAGATCTGGTCAATTTATGCATATAGCATGTCAAACTTGCGTTTTGGAAAATTACTCTGATGTGAAAAAATTTTAAATTCCGCTGCGCAACGTTTTACCAACAATTGTTATCTGAGCCCAGGTTTTTACATAAATTTGCAAGTTTGTGATCATGTTGTATGCATAAATTTTATGATCTTAATCTCTCCTACGCTTGAATTGAATTTTATAGAGAGTTGGCACTCCAGGTTTCTATAAATTATATATGTTGTCATGGATTATGTGGTGAATATTTATTAATTAATTATGGTTGATTAAATTATTGTTTAATTATTTATTGATTAATTAATATGTGCCGGTTATGGTTCCTTAGAGGTTAGAAAGTGTAACTAGGTTTTTCATGTAATTAGAAAGCAGACTATTATCTCTGTCGAGGAATTATTGTTTAATGTTAAATTTGTAAAAATTTTTGTAATGAAAAAATTATTCGGAGAAGATGGATCTAGAAGAATGATGATGGCGCTCCTAGGTATTTCCTGAGTCTCTAATTTTATGTTTTTGAATTGTTGAAAATAAAATTGATGAATGGCATTTAAATTGTATTTTCTGGAATGAGGGATTTTTGCTCGGTCGGCATGCCGGACCTCATAGTTCGGCAGGCCGATGGTCACAGATCGGCAGGCCGAACGTGTGGTTCTACAGGCCGACAGTGGGGCAAAAATCGACTGGCTTTGCCAGCAGGCCGAACCTTCATGGGTCGACAGGCTAAACTTTTGGATCGACAGGCAGATAGAACATGACCGGTAGGCCGATCACCCAGATCGGCCTGCCGATCGAGAGCTGGAAAAGTTTCTAGAAAAGGTGCAATTTTTTTCGCTGCAGTTTTAATTTTATTTTTGGGACAATTATGAGAAACATTAAATTTGGATATGACTAGAAATAAGAAGTATTTGATTCATACGGGATTGAAGACTTGAAGATGGGTATTGCATGAAGAAGGATACAACTTGAGGATTCAAGGATGAAGAATCGATAAATTTCTCAATTATTCTCTTGTAATCTTAGTTTTCTATTCTCTAGGGTGGAACCATAATATTACGGTTATTATTATTTTGCTTGTAGCTTTGCTTGATTGCTTTGCTTGTCTGTATTATAATATGATTTGCCATGTATATTGATAACATGTCATATAGAATAAGGGGTGCCGCTCATATTAAAATTGTTCATGCATAATTTTAAAATAAAACCTTGACTTCAAAAGATTGAGTGGGAGAAGGTTTTCGAAGAGAGGACCTATGGCCTCCATCGTTGGTCCATAGGCAGAACATAGTGGTCCCGGCCCCTAGGAAGGGATTTCTATCATGTACCAGATTGGATCTCTAAAAGGATAAGGTATTTTAGTATGATTTATGGTTGCACACCCCTAGGTGGTGATTATAAATCATGGATAAAATATTGAAATGATGGTTATACACTCACATTGATTTTATTATTAACCTCCTCTAGGAGCTCTGTTAATAAAATTAATGGCCAAAAAAATGATTATTAATATATGCTGGATCATACGGGTCCTGGATGGCATGTATTAATCAGGAGGGGATCCGTGTTCCTGATTGAATTTGGCATGACTCCCCTAGGAGCTTGTTGAATTCTGAGTTGGGAATTATCATAGAGGCTCAAACCAATGGAGCCGACATCAATTCTGAAACTTAGATGACTATGGTCTTTGAGACTCTGTCTAAGTAATTTATTCCGTTTAGAGCTACATTTAATTTGAGAAATAGACGGGATATGACACTGACAAAACTAATGAAACAGTTACAGGAGTTTGAACTGCTGATCAGGGAGTATCCTGCAGGTAGTGAGGCTAACATGGTAGCTGCTTCTGGTTCCAATCCTAACTCAGGGAATGGAAAGAAGCAACTGGCCAAAAATGGGAATGACGGACATATAAAGAAGCATTACAAGGACTTCCTTTCTAAAGGAGGTAGGTGTGATCTTCTGTATTTGGAAACTTGTTTGGTTGAGGAATCCAGTGACATTTGGGTCATAGATTCCGATGCAACTAATCATGTTTGTGTTTCTCTAAAGGGGTTCAAAGAAATGAGAAGTCTGTTGTGTGAAGACTTCACGCTTCAGATGGGCGATGGATCCTTGGTCTCAGTGGAAGCAGTGGGAGATGTCCATCTTTACTTTGATAATTATAGGAATTTATTTTTGCAAGATTGTTTTTATGTACCTAAATTTAAAAGGAATTTAATTTCTGTATCTTGTTTATTTAAAGACTCCTACGTGGTATCTTTTAATGAAAAAGTGGTGATTTGTAAAAACAAATCTTTTATCTGTTCTGAATGGATGCAAAATAATCTATATTTTATCAAACCTAAGATGGACTGATTGCTTACTGCTGAGATAAATGATAATAACTCTAAAAGACTTAAAACTTCTCACTCTAATAAGACTTATCTTTGGCATTTGTGCCTTGGTCATATTAACCTGAATAGGATTCAAAGGTTGGTAAGGGATGGACCTTTAAATCACTTAAGGGTGGAATCTATACCTCAATGTGAATCTTGTTTGGAGGGTAAAATGACCAAAAGACCATAGGGGTCTAAGGGTAATAGGGCCAAAGGGGTTCTAGAACTTGTGCATAGTGATGTTTGCTGACCAATGAGCATCCGGGCACGAGGAGGGTATGAGTACTTCGTCACTTTTATTGGCGATTACTCAAGATATGGGTATGTGTACCTGATGCACCACAAAAGCGAAACTTTTGAAAAGTTCAAGGAGTTTCGGGCTGAAGTGGAAAAGCAATTGGGTAGACCCATAAAGGCACTTCGATCTGATCGAGGTGGGGAATACCTTTCTGATGAGTTCTTGGAACACTTGTTAGAGAATGGGATTTTGTCCCATTTGACTGCGTCGGGCACTCCGCAGTAGAATGGCGTAGCTGAGAGAAGAAATAGGACTTTGTTGGACATGATCAGGTCCATGATGAGTTATTAATCATTGCCTTTATCCTTTTGGGGATATGCACTACAAACCGCATGTTATCTTTTCAACAATGTGCCTTCAAAATCGGTCCCTAAAACTCCTCATGAGTTATGGACAAGAAGGAAGACATCCTCAAACCATATTCGCATATAGGGATGTTCGGTTCATGTCCTGTTTAAGGATCCGAATAAGTTGGAAGCACGTTCGGAAGTTTGCATGTTTGTAGGATATCCAAAAGGGACAAAAGGGGGTTATTTTTATAACTCAAAGAAAAATAAAGTCGTGGTTTCAACTAATGCAACTTTCCTTGAGGAGAGTTACACGAACGACTTTAAACCTCGAAGCAAAGTGGTGCTTGAGGAGTTAAGGGGTGATTCGTTCACTCTAGAGGTTCCAAATGAAACCATTCCGATCGGTATAGAAATACCATACAAACATGAACAACAACCTCGGGGGCTTCGGCGTAGTGGGAGGATCGGGCATCAACCTAAAAGGTATATGTTCAATGGGGAGGTCTTCTTTGCTGAACTGGATGAACATGATAGGGATCCTTACACTTACGCAAAAGCTATGGAGGATGTTGATTCAAGACTCTGGACAGAGGCCATGAACATAGAGATGAAGTCTATGGAGACTAATTGGGTCTGGGAGCTTGTGGATCTTTCCGAAGGGGTAAAACCCATAGGGTGTAAGTGGATCTACAAGAGGAAAAGAGGACTGGATGTAACGGTCGAAACCTTTAAGGCTAGACTGGTAGCTAAGGGTTATACGCAAAAGGAAGGAGTCGATTATGAGGAAACCTTTTTGCCTGTAGCCATGCTTAAGTCCATCCGGATTCTCTTATCCATAGCTGCTGCTCTTGACTACGAGATTTGGTAGATGGATGCCAAAACGGCTTTTCTGAATGGCTATCTTGATGAGTCCATTTATATGGAACAACCAGACGGGTTCAAGGTCGCAAGTCAGGAGGGTAAGGTTTGTAAGCTGCAGAAGTCAATTTATGGACTTAAGCAAGCTTCTCATTCCTGGAACATAAGATTTGATCAAGTGATCAAGACTTATGGGTTCTCACAAAATGTGGATGAACCATGTATTTACAAACACATTAAAGATGGGAAGGTGGTTTTTCTACTACTTTATGTAGATGACATTCTGCTAATTGGCAATGACATTGGGGCATTGTCATCGGTCAAATTATGGTTGATCAAGCAGTTTGACATGAAGGACTTGGGTGAGGCTAATTTTGTTCTTGGTATCTAGATCTTTCGGGATAGGAAGAACAAAATGATAGCTTTGTCACAGGCCAAATACATAGATAAAATTCTCAGAAGGTTTGTAATGCAGGATTCCAAGAAAGGTGGCAACCATCTAGGTCTGGAATTACTCTTTCTAAGAAAGACTCTCCAAAGTCTTTTGAAGAAAGAGAATACATGAAGAAGGTGCCTTCTGCTTCGGCAGTGGGTAGTCCCATGTATGCCATGCTTTGCACACGAATGGATATTAGCTATGTGGTCAGGATTGTAAGTTGATTTCAGGCTGATCTAGGACCGAACCATTGGGTTGCGGTAAAGCATATTTTCAAGTACCTGAGAAGGACTCGAGGGTATATGCTTGTGTATTTGGGTGAGGACTTGACTCCTCTAGGATACACTGACTCGGATTTTCAATCCTGTCTGGATTCTAGGAAATCGACTTCGGGGTTTGTGTTTACTCTGGGCTGCGGTGCCATCAGTTGGAGAAGTGTGAACCAAGATTGCACTTCGGATTCAACGATGGAGGTCGAGTATGTGGTGGCTAGTGATGCTTCGAAAGAAGCAATGTGGCTCTGCAAGTTCCTTGGAGATCTTGAGGTAGTTCCTGGTATGGATAAGGCGGTATCACTGTACTGTGATAACAGTGCGGCAATAGCTAATGCTAAGGAACCAAGATTTCACAAGAAGAGTAAGCATATTGATCGGAAGTATCATGTGATATAGGACTTCGTTGAGGGTGGGCATGTCTCGGTATGCAAGATCACGTCAGAGGACAATTTAGCTGATCCATTTACGAAGACACTTACTGGGAGAGTCTTCGAGAGGCATGTGGAAGCTATGGGGATGCGAAATTTGCTATATTTACTCACTTAGTGCAACTGGAAAAATGCAATACGTTTTTGGAGACATTTTTATCAATAAAGAATTTATTCATTTATATATACCAAATCTTGTCCTCTTTACGTTCATATTTGTTGAATATATGATAAGCACACAGTAGTCTGAGACTGTCAGTCTAAACCTTAAAGAATTGGGCATATGATGGACTGATTATGCAGAAGACATGATTCTTAAGGTGACGGTCTAAAACATATGATCCGCAATCGAGGGAATAAAGTTGGGCACTTTGTTCATGTAAAGATTGTTATGTTGTCTATATCCCTTTCGGAAGATGGTTTGTCTTGACCATCGAAGTTAGACTCCGTGAATAGAAACATTGGCACGTTGTCATAGGTGATGATGTGTTGGATCGGGACATAAAGTGAATTGATTTGGATTAATAATTCTGTCTTGGCAAATCGATTCATTTTAGATAATCATTTGTATTGTATCTTATTCTTGAGATGAATAGTGGGCCTGTTGTCTTGACTTGTGTCTTTTGATGTGCCAAAGGGTGACTCCCACATCTCAATAGTGGTATACATGCTGGTACGTTGGAGGCATAACTCTTGATGGCGTAGACTTGTTATTCATAGATATGGAATCCATAGCTCCTCTTTAGTAGTAATGATATCCTCTTATATGCGTTGTCCTGTAATTGAAAAACTGGAGCGCTCAACCATTTGGATACATAGGTGTAACTGAATGGTATGCTATCTTTGGATAGTAAGTTTTCTAATGGTGAGATAATGGAACGTAAGATAAAAATAATCAGGAAGGTAAGACAAAACTTGTCCTTAAGCTAATTATGGATTATCATGTGGGGATACGATACACTATGATATGTCATGGAGACTTAGCTATACAAGCTTCGTAATTCTATAAAGTTCGAGAGCGCAGCTCCAGTCTTTTAGTGGAGTAGCGTTGGAGTTGATAATTGTGAAATGTATATCTAGGATATTGGGTTTCATAATTATCATGAGCTTGAACTTTATAGGTCCATTTTGGTCCCCTTTGCTAGCTTACAAAATCCTGTAACGACACGGCGTGCTTTTTAAATAATTGGTGACTTATGTCAGATTTATCAGATTGGTTTAAAATTTAAAAGAATTAAATAATTCATGTCTGTTTATCGGTTGAATTAATTTTGTAAGAAATTAATACAAGATAAACTTGTTGAATTATTACAATCGGATAATTCTTGTCTGTTTATCGGTTGATTTAATTTTGGATAAATTAGATCAAGATAAACTTGCAGAATTATTGTGAATTGATTTATTTTCTTAGAGATATTCTTGATAAAGTTTATTTTGATCAGATAACTTCTCTATTGGGTTATTTGAATCAAAACTAAGACTTTATCCTTTAGAATCTCGGGTGGAAAATAAAAGATTCGCGGAGATATTTTCGCGGGAGTTCGGCATGCCGAATGACATGTTCGGCATGCCGAATGACATGTTCGGCATGCCGAATGACGTGTTTGGCCTGCCGATGGGGCCTGTTTGGCCTGCCGATCAGCGAGAGGTAAGATTACGCATTTTTCACGTGGATCTTATCAGATATTGATCCAAACTTGATTCTGTTTCGAGTTTTTGAGACCTAATCTGATAAGGACTGACCCAAGGACTAATAGGTTTATAAAGGGAGTGAGTCTCATGATTTACTCAGAGCAATTGAGAGATTAAGAGTGATACTCTTCTAGTGAGCATCTAAAAACTCCCTGAGAGTTTTTGTTCACGAATCACGAACAGTAGCTTTGGGTTCTCTCTATTGGTTGGAAGGAGAGTCATCGGTGGAAGAGTTGTACATGTGAGCCCACACTCACTCCAGTTGTGGATAGAGAATAGCAAAGAAGACTAGTTGGTTAAGGCTCTTCTAGAACGTTACTTCTCTACACAGGCCGCGGAGGTTCTTCGGCACACAAAGGTTAGTAAGATCTGGTCAATTTATGCATACAACATGTCAAACTTGTGTTTTGGAAAATTACTCTGATGTGGAAAATTTTTAAATTCCACTGCGCAACGTTTTTCCAACACCTGTATCGAATAAAAAGTGAGCTAGGGATTGGTAAACTAAAATCGTACCATCGACAATTCCTGATCGGGAAATTCCTCTTGATGTGTCCTGGCTGCTGGCAATAATGACAATGAAAGCTATAGGGATTGCTGCGCCCATTGCTACCACTGTTCACACCACCCTGCTTGTTCTTTTCCAGAGTTAGATGACTACTAGTGCTCTTCCTACCGCTCCTTTGTGGCCCTCCTGATGCTTTTGCTCGATCCTCACAATACAACGCATAAGCATTTTCCACTGATATTGTTGACAACACAAGCTCTTCAAAACTCTTGAGTTATAGAGCAACCACCTATCACCGAATAGGAGCCTTGAGTCCTTCCTAAAACTTTATAGATTTCTCACGTTCCAATGCCACTATTGATGGAGCAAACTTGGCCAACTCATTAAACCTTGCCTCATACTCCTAAACTGACAAGTCACCCTGCTGCAACCTGTAGAACTCAACCGCCTTTTGGTCCCTATACCCTTGCGAAAAATACTGGTCATAGAACAGCTCCTCGAACCTATCCCAACTGATGTTACCATTGTGTTCCCAACGCTTAGCTTGCTTCCACAAAGTATTAGTGCCACCCTCGAACTTATATGCAAAAAATTCTACACGATACTCATCTGGCACTCCAAGAGTATCCAAATGCTTCACGATCGAGTCTAGCCAATATTCTGCCAATTGCGGGTCCCTATTTCCATCAAAAGTCAGTATAGACGCACGCCGAAATTCTTTAAAATATGTATGCCGATGACTAACATCAGAATCCTCCAGTCTAGCCCTAGCTGCCATCTGCCGGAATGTAGCAAACACAGACCTCATCATACTCTCATCATCTCCAAACTCGGCGTCAGCTGTCGAACGACATCTAAGTGCCATTCTCTCACTTCTGAAAACAAAATTTTGGACTGTCAGTAGTATTTCATTGTCATACTTATGTGTGCATAATTCCCAAGGTTCATAACCTTGGGCACTGATACCATTCTGTCACCCCCCGAAGCACGGGAGGTGACGTGGCTTTTATTTAGATTAATTAAATGAGAATTTAGTTGAAAACAAGAGTTTAAGGGTTTAAATTAAATATGAAAATGTTAAAAATCCAAAACCTTTTTAAACAAGCATTTTTTGATAATTAAACAAACATGTCCATCAAACAAATAATAAAAAAATAGCAAAGTAATAAGACAAACGAGGATGGGTCCCACTGACCCACATATTATGCACACACATAATACTGACAATATTACAATACATCTACAGTCCAAACAAAAAAAGAAAATTAAAATGTTACATGCCTTAGTTTAATAAATAATAATAACCTACTAAAATTCCCTCACTGCTCCTGAGTTTTACCCGAGGAATCTTCTCTGAACCTAAGCGAAAATCCACCTAGAGGGGAAAAAGTTTAAAAAGAAATAAAATGTGAGCGAAAGGCTCAGTAGGACTATATTTTAAGAGACATTAAATTTTAATAGAAAATATCATTATTTAGAAAATTATTTAAGAGGAGACTTGGATAAATAAGTTTAAACAAAACTATTCTTACCCAAAACAGTTTATTGGTCGACCAAAAATATCATCATTTTTTTTCCTAGACAAACCATATGAATAACACCACCGTAGTGGCCTAGCTGGGTTTCAAGACCTGCCCCCAAGGTCGATCGCTACACTATCCGATCTCTGATATGACATCATGCCCTTATATTCATTTCTATCATTATTCAAAACCCAATTACCAGGAGTTATCATTATATTCATTATGAAGTTCATTATGAAATTCATTTCAGTCCACGGTTCATAAAAACAACCAATAAAATTCCTTTTTTTTTTAATCAATCGTTGAAAACATTTTAATCAAAATCCTTTTTGATGCTAAATCATTTGAAATTGGGTTACTAAAGAAACGATAGAAGTCCTACCTCGATACTCGTGCCGATGCCCCACACCATATGCCCGGTCCGCTATACGTTAGCCCCGCGGAACCACGAACGACCCTAAATAAAACTAGGTCTATCAGTATCTAATTTAAGATTTCCTACATTGCTATGCCATTTCAAGATGTCCTAGTGTGCGATTCGTATCTTTAAAATCATTTTATAAAGTTAGGGTTTCAATCGGGGTTCAAAACAGTGAAAACGGGTGAAAATCACAAATTTTCTCCTTGTTCGTTCGGCCTACCGGTCACCCTGGTTCGGCCAGCCAAACTACACGATTCGGCCTGCCGGAGAACAGGTCCGGTTGGCCGAACATTCTCCAGGTTCGGCCTGCCGAACGGATGAATCTGACTTGCCGATCCTTTGAATCCAGCCTGCTGAACACGAAGTTCGGCCTGCCGAACTAGTAAAACCCATAATTTTCAGCCATGGGTTTTTGATCTCCCAAAACCCAAATCTTGATTTCAACTTGTTTTTCTCAATTCTTAGGCATGGAAAACAATCACTGATGATAGAAAAACATAATAGGACACTTTTGAACACATTTAAACAATATTTGAACACAAAATCCAAGAAATTCCAAAAATAGAGAAAACTAGAGAAAAATGAAAAATCTTGATTCGAATCTATTTTTCTTCAAACAAAGTGTAGATCCTAGTTGTTTTAAGTTCTTTTAACTAAAATAAGGGTTTTCTAAGCTTGAATAAACTTAGATTTCAAAAATGCATGAAAAATTAAAAATTTGAAAAAGTTTAGAAATTTCAAAACTAACCTCAAATCTAAGCTTCACATCACGTTTTTGGTTGGTCAATCACACTCCCGAGCCTTCAATCCACCAAAATCCAAAGCTTGAGCTTGATTGGAGTTGAAATTTTGAGAGAAAAATGAGAGGAAAGGAGAGAGAGAGACCGAGAGAGAGAGAAAGAGACACTTGGGAGAGAGAGAGAGAGTGAGGGTGAGAGTGAAGGCTAGTGGAGGAGAATGGGGAAAATAAATAAAGGAAGAGGGACGGTTTTGCTGCAAGAAAACCGCGTGTAGTACACTGCTTTGAAATGGAACATGTATGGTATATGACAAATTGTTTTGTTTTAAAAATTCAAAATAACAATTTAAAACAATTAGAAATAATTAGAATCTACTAAAATGATAAAAATAACTTTAAATTTAAAATTTCATCAAATGATCAAATTAAGTTTAAAATATTCTTTATGGCATACTGGTTCACAATTTTTACATTCTAATATCATTAAATTAATTTTGGGGCGTTACAGGAACTTTAAGCGATATATATAAGATAAGCTTTCTCAGGTTGTTGTTTCTAAGAATGTGAGAAATCATAGCAATTGCTGCGAGGGACGAGAGGTTGGTATAACGTGGTTAATTTATGGGCTAAACGAGTTTAATTGTTCTCTCCTTCCCTTCCATCGATCAGCTTGGTAAAGCGATGCAATGGGATTAGCTATTTACAGGGGACTGTCTCCCTTTGTTCAATGCCTTCCTTAACTCGTGCGGCTGATTGGCAGTTCGTCGGCACGTTGGGTGATCCACTGTGATTTCTCTTCGGTCGAATGCTCTGAGGCTCCACAGACTCTTTAATTTTCCAGTTTAGTTTTGTTGCGTGCTCTCTGGTGTTTAGTTTTCTTTGTTTCTTGGTGTTGTTTTCCTCACTCTCACTCGTCTCAAAAAAAAAATAAATTGAATTAAACAAAAAACCAAAAAAAGTAAAAGTAAAAATAAATAAAGAAATGAGTGAACGAAATTTGAGGGAATGACTAACAGGCCGAATGCACATCCCAACAATTAAGTTGAATTGATAGTAGATTACATAAACAGAAATTTCAAAAAGAGAGTTACAAAGCTTTCTTTGAAGTCTATAGGTGCTTTTTAATATTTTTTGTGCCATCTATTTTGAAGTTATTTAGAACATATATCCTTTGTTGCATTTGGGTCTATAGACGACCCAATTGGGCGCTCATAATGGGCTTGAACCATATGGTATTATTTATTTAATTGGAATTATATTTTAATTAAATAAAATCCCTTAGTGGATTAGTGCGTTCTCACATCAGATAGACTTGAAAAATCTCAATGCACAAGATATTCTATTCTCCCCCTCCTCCTTTTCTTCCTCACGTTGGTTTTCTCAAGAACGGGCTCTTGGATCGTGATTATTTGTGATTATTCAAGCTTTGCCTTTGTAAGAATGAGGAGCAATCGAAGACATAATCATGATTGCGTTTAACGAGAATCGAAGCTAGAAGCATAAAGATCATGCTCGAGTCGATAGAATATTGTGAGGCTTCCCGTGACGATTCTTGGACTGGTGTCGAATGAAGGTCCAACACGGCACACCATAATACTTCCGTATATATACTCGGGGTAAAGTTTTCATTCATTTGTATCAGATCCAGCAGCAGTAGGATTCATATTTTATGCAAGATTAGACATAGATAGAGGTAAAGAAGAATCTAATACCAAAAAGTACCATTTTTTCATTATTTTCTTGTGATTTTTGTTTCTAGTTTTATGCTTACTGTTTGATTCTGATTTTTGGATATGTGATCGATTACTTGACGTTTAGTATCTTGACAAAATTTTATATTTTTCAATGGATTGTTTGAGCGAAAATTAGAGTCAAGTTTTTGAAATTTGTAACTTTGATTGCGTTTTCTAATCCATCCTTTTGAATCTAGAATTTCCTTGGTATGGTTGGATTCCTCCTGAAATTTTGTTCGCATTGATATATCATGCGCTTGAAAACAATTTCAGAAGAAAAAGTTATTGCCGTTTAAATTTTTTCAATCTTTTTGGAAAATTTTGAAAACTTTGGATATCAGTTTTTAATCCTAATTAAAGAATCACGCCTTTGACTCCAAAGAGTGTGATGTTAGACATGTATACCCTAAGGAATAAAATGTTGTAATATATTTTTGGAGACATTTTATCAATGAAAAATTTATTTATTATTCATGAACCAAATGTTGTCATCTTTACGTTCATATTTATTAAATGTATGTTAAGCAAATAAAAGTCTGAGACTGTCGGTCTAAACGTTTAAGAATTAGGCATATGATGGATAGATTATGCGGGAGATATGATTCTAAAGGTGATGGTCGAAAACGTAAGATTTGCAATCAAGGGTATAAAGTTGGGCGTTTTATGCATGATAAGATTGTTATGTTGTCAACATCCTTAATGAAAGATGGTTTCTCTTGGCCATTGGAGTTGGACTCTGCAAGTAGAAACATTAGTACATTATCATAGGTGATGATGTATTGGATTGGGACATAAAGTAAAATTAATTTGGATTAATAATTCCATCTATGCAATTCAATTCACTTTAGACGATCATATGTGTTGTATTTTAATCTAGAAATTACTAATAGGCCCACTATTTTGACTTATGCCTTTTGTTGTACCAAAGAGTAACATCCTGACTTTGTGACGGTGTGCATGACGGCATGTTGGAGACATGAGTCTTGATAGTATAGACCTGTTATTCATAGATATGACATCCATAGCTCCATTGATAGAGTCAATGATATTCTTTTATATGCATTATTCTGTAATTGGAATACTGGAGCACTCAACCATGTAGGTACATAGGTGTAACCAAATGGTATACTATCTTTGGATGGTAAGTTTTCTAATGGTGAGATTACATAACGTAAAATAAAAATAATCGGGAAGGCAAGATGAAATTTATCCTTAAGTTGATTATGAATATCTTATAGAGATACGATGTACTATGATATGTCACAGACACTTAGTTAATTGGAAGCTTCGTAATTTTATATAGTTCGAGAGTGCAGTTCTAAGCTTTTAGTGGAATAGCATTAGAGTTGATAATTATAAAATGTGTATCTGAGATATTGTATTTTATAATTATTGGAGCTTAAACTATATAAGTCTATTAGGTCTCCTTTTGTTAGCTCATAATAAATGCTGCAACGACACGACATGTTTTTCTAATAAATTGATGACTTATGTTAAATTATTAGATTTGTTGAAATTCAATAGGATCAAATAATTCATCTATGTTTATCGGTTGAATTAATTTTTGTAGATTAATTCAAGATAAACTTGTTGAATTATCAACAATATTTATTTTCCTAGAGATTATCTAGATATGATTGTTTCAATCAGATAACTTCTCTATTGAGTTATTTGAATTAAAACTGAAGCTCTATCCAAAGAATCTCATATGAGAAATAAAAGATTCTCAAGGATTATATTACCACAAGTTAGACAGGCCAATCAGTTAGTTCAGCCTGCCGATGAAGCCAGCTTGACAGGCCAATCTGTTAGTTTGGCGTGCCGATCTAACGATAATTTAATCATGTGTTTTTATGCAATTTTATCAAAAGTTGATCCAGATTCAAATTTTTGGAGCTTTACTTGATAATGACCAACCTTGGGTCTGACCTCTATAAATAAAGAGTGAGTTTTCTGAGTAATTTAGATCAGTTGAGAAGTCAAGGGTGAGTACTTTGGTGTTAGATACTTTAAAACTCCTTGAGAAATTTTGTTCATAATCACAAATCTTTGCTCTAGGTCTTCTCAATTGGTTAGAAGGAGAGCCACTAGTGGAAGAGCTGTACGACATTTGCCTACACACACTCTGATTGTAGATAAAGAATAGCAAAGAAGACTTGTTGGTTGAGGCTCTTATAGAACGTTCTTCTCTATATTGATCACAGGAGCTATTCGGCATACAAAGGTTAGTAAAATTTGATTAATTTATGTATATAGCATGTTGAACTTGTGTTTTAGAAAATACTTTGATTTAAAATTTTTAAAATTCGGTCGTGTACTCGTTTTCTAACAATTGGTTTTAGAGCCATGGTTTTTACCTAAATTTACGAGTTTGTGATCATGTTATTTATATAAATTATGTGATCTTGACCTCTTTTAGAGAGTTAGCACTCTAGGACTTTTATATATTTATATGTTGTCATGAGATTATATGGTGAATGTTTCTTAATTATAATTGATTAAATTATTATTTAGTTATTTATTAATTTGTACCAGTTATGGTTCTTAGAGGTTAGGATGGGCATCTAAGCTTTTTTTCATGTAATTAGATGACGGTCTATCATCACCGTCTAGGAATTATTATTTAATTTTAAATTTGTATGAATTTTGTGAATAAATAATTATTTGGAGTGAAGACGGACCTAAAAGATGGATGATATTGATTCCACTATTTTTTCTCAAGTCTTTAAATTTTTATGTTTTTGAATTATTGAAAATAAGATTGAAAAACTACGAAAAAATTGTTTTTTGGAAAAATATGAGTTTTGCTTGATCGGTAGTCTAAATTGTAACGACCCGCCCTACGTGGCCGTCGCTTAATTTAAACATGACCATAAACTTAAACTTACTTACAAATAAGGTAGAGAAATTCGGGATAATTTTTTTTTTAAATGGATTCTTACTATTGAATCCTTAACATGGAGCCTTAGAGGAAGTAATACTATTTTTCAAATCTTAATAACAAACGAATTCTTATTGATAAAGAATTCTTAACATATAACCTTAAAAGACATAATAATCATTTCTCAAAACTTAATTTCGTAAACCTAACATAATAACATAAATTTCTCAAACGTGATAATAACGTAATAATAAGCATTTCGTTTTAACATAGTCATAATTTCTAAAAGCATGATTTTTTACAAAATTCATAACATTAATTTCTTGAAACAAAACCATAGTAATTTTCTTGAACTTTTCTTTTTAAATATAAGAATAATTATTTAGCAAGTATTACTTTAAAGACATTTCTCAATTTAAATAAAGCTATTTTCAAGATAATTTTAAATTAAATATTAAAATAAAATCCCATTTAAATGCTCTTTAAAACTTTCTTAGCAATTATTTATATATTTTACTTATAATTTTAACATCCTAAAAATAACATTGCATCCTCTTAAAAGTGAACCTTTTTTAGACTCAACAAAACATAATTTCTTACAACTTAAACTTTTAAGCTTAAGTTACTAATTTCTTAAAGCTTTTCTTTAAAACTTTCATAATAACTTTATAAAACATATTCATAAAATTCATTTATTAACATAACGTAAAACTCTCAATAATCCTTTGTAATTCTAAATGAACTTATAATTTTCTTTCTTACAAATTTCGTGCATTTGTTGCATTATCTAATGCAACATTCTTAAACTTTCAAATCCTCTGAACCAAGGTTGCGTAATCACAAGCTCGGTTTTTAAAATATAATTACGTAAATTATTTACTTATTCATATGCACATAATTTTCGTAAAGTGTAAGCATACGAATTTCGTAAAATAAAACAAGCATAAATTTGTAAAATAATAATATAAAAATATTACATTGCATGAGCGTTATCCATTTTCATCTTCACCATTCGTCCGCCGCTCACCACGGCCCATCAAGTGCCTCTGACAAGTTTTGCTTACTTACAGCATGAACATACTTAAATGAACTTTTGCTCAACAAGTAAGAAATTAGCCTCGCAAAACATAATTTAAAATCATTTTAATAAAAATATACATGAGCATTTTATGCTTGCTTATCAGCTTGATTTATACTTAATTATTTAAGCTATAACTTATCTTCTTACTTTGGGCCCGAGTGATTGTACCGGTTGCGCGCGAGTCTTGGGAAGTTAGGGTTCGCAAGGTCCCAATGACACCAAGATCATTCATTACCTTAACATGGAGCCTCCCCGTGGGTCGGGAGGTTGGTACGACACCCTTAACTTGTCTTATAAGTCTCACTTGTCTCATCGTGTGTATGCAGTATGACTTATCACTACATGACATCACAATTTCGTAATTCATGAATCGTAAATCATAATCATACATGAATCGTAAATCATTATCATACTTGACTTGAAGATGATTAAACAATATAATTTATATATTGCATACATCACACATTAATCATATCATCAACATCATAGCATTTCACATCATGTCATAACATAACATATCACGTCATAACATATAACAGTGAAATAAATCACTGATCATACATTTTCATAAATTTTATGAAAATATTTAAAATTAATTATTTTTAAAACTATTCATACTGTAGGCGAGATTTCTACTTACCTGGACTTCGAGCTGTGCGGGTCCAGTTGTATCTCGTTGTATCCACAGTCTATGCTACATCCTCAACAGTGGTCCTCGGACCACTGCGGGTGGCTAGGAATGATCCATGGAGATTTATTATTGTTGAAAACATCATTCTGGATTTTGTTATTGCAATCTAAGTCACCTCGATTTATGTACAGTTGGTACCGAATGATTTTCATTGAAGTGGAATTAGCTCAAACAGAGATCACCATCGCGTTCAGAGTGTCGAAATGAGTCGGAAGGCAGTCTCAGATCATCGATCGGAGGTCTGGATCATAAAAACCCAAAGTGGTCGTTAACCGCCATCGTTGGGCTCCGTTGGTGGCTGGGCTCAACCCTATCCCCCTAATTCGACCCTTCTGAGTCCAATGGTGGCCTCAATTTTACACAATGTTACCTCTAACTATGCCATTCAAAATAATAAAACTCAGGAAAAACCGGTGACACCGACGGCTGTCCTCGGGCCATGGATCGGCCGAATCAACTTAGGCGTTTCAAAGTTCGTTGCATTCTGAGCATTTTCCCTCATTTGGCACTCCTCAACACCATTGCACCTGGAAAAATTGGAGGGACTCATGGCGGCAACGGCAGCTCCTTGAATCTCTGGCATCCCGCTGTGGAAATTGGCAATTGAGAGTTCGGTCATGGTAGTCGTCGGCCTCTGAGTCGATTGACACCGACGGTGTGTGTCATCGCCGTCGAAATGGGCAAACCCGATCTCTCCCACTGTGGCGCATGACGAGCATGTGGAACTTCGGCCACTGGCGATGGTTACAAGCAATTGATTTGGACATTTTGCTCTTCTCAACCGTTTGGACACGACTGTCCCCTCAATTTGGTCCAACGTCGTCGAAAACGGTGAAGTCAAACTCACCTATGGGGACGGTGGTGGGTGTCTTCCATTCTTCGACCGACAGTGGCTGTGGCGTGAAATTGACAGAGGTATTTTACTCCCCGTCGTCCTCTGAACGGAATGGCGGCAGCGGTGCACCATACCGTCGCCAGACAAGGCAGCTCTGACGGTAGAAAGTGGAGGATTCCGTCGTGGCTTTTTTGGTGAGAATCGTACTATAATATTAGTGTCGTTCTCTTCGTCTCTTTGTTCTGAGTCCGTTGACACCAAGATTGTGCCGATCAGTGGTCAGACGGAGGAGAAATCACGTCGAAAAGATTGGGCTTTTCTGCCACTTTGGCCGGTGCGTGTGGCCTCCTCCGGCGGAGTTGTGGGTGGCACGGCACACTGTCGGACTCAGCTTCTCGAGATCTTTCTGATGGTGTAGGAGGTGTCAAAAAATGGTGGTCGGATCTTGGACTGAGTTTGAGGAGAGAGAGAGTAGAGAGAGAAAGTGGCTGATTGTGATTGGCTGAATTTTTTTTTTTTGGTCATGTATTTATAGACCATTTTGTGGTCTACACAGTCAAATATATGTTGTGTCGGGTTGATCAAATTTGATCCGTAAACTTGAAATTTTCATAGACATAACTGTACTTTTTAAAATTGTAATATTCTCATTCTTTAAAATATTACATAAATTCTAATTTTCTTGTTGTATCATTGCCGTATAAATATCTTCATACTGTCATAAAATCATTTTCATAAAAGTTATCCATACTATATGGATTGTGTGATTTAATTTTGAAATCATAAACTTTGAAACATTTGTCTTCAAAATCGATGATTAGCTATTTTCACAACTGTATCCATATTTATACATGTGCATTTATACATATGTATGTATTCTAAGAAATGTTATATATTTAAAACTTTGCTCAATATAAGTACTTTTATTATTTTTATCTTTTTAAAACTTTAAAATGTAATTTAAAACATATATTTTTGTTAAAAATTTTCATATTGTAAACTTCAAATTTCATTATAAAAACAATAGTTTTAATTTTATAAAAGTTTCGTAAATTAAATTGACTATCTAAAAGTCAATTTAATTAGAAATTTCAAACTTAACACCATCTCGCGCTTTATGGATATAACCCAAACTATTTCTCATAAAGAGCTATTTATGGATCCACTTCTTGCCAATAAATCAACATTAGTGGATCCCATCAACGCCCTTCTTCTTCTTTACTATTACTATGACAAATGCTATTATTATTATTGTTGTTACAACAATAATAATAAACTTTACGTAATTATTAATGTGTATAATAATTAACCATACACATTCAAAATATTTGAATTCTCAAACTTCAATGATCCTTATAAGTTGCTTGAAATTCTTATCTTTATGATCTTCTTAAATTTCAAGATTGATTATAGTAAAAATGTCATAAATCTTGCACACTTAAACTTGGTGCTCACCATTTTCTAAAATATGGTATGGAGCTCATGTTCACTATTTATCTGTGTTTCTTTTACTGAACTGACATCATATAGGAATTTTTCACATTATCATAGTAAGTTGAAAATTCCACTTTTGCCAAATAACATCATCTTTTGGCTCATGTATGAAATTAATAAATTATAAACTTTTAGTTTAGCACATTAAATAATTATTTTTAATTATTTTAATGTACCATCATGACATTACATTGTTACATGTTTCATAAATAAAGCACATAAATTTGTGCATTCACAACATTATTTATTTTTAAGGTCTTACAACTATTAAGACCTTCAAATTTGCGTGTTAATAAATGCTAAACTTGTATCTTTCTAAGTATTTAGCTGAGTAATGATGAAAAAATTCTCAATTAATCATACTTATTAATTTTTGGATTTTTTCGGTCATTACAATCTATCCACCTTGTAAAACTTTCGTCCTTGAAAATTGAGATAAACTAGGGGTATCCTATGGCTTTGTATCCTAATCCCATGGGGTTTTTCTTTCTTTTGGCAACTTTCCCTCAAAATCTTGATATGCAAATTTTTCCTTGCTTGCTTGAAGCTATTCTTTCTCTTGTTTCACGACTTATACTTATTCTATTTCGCATCTTAGGTTGCGTATCTGTCTCCAGATCATGATCTGGTACATAGGGTCTGTTCAGGAAATTTATCTTTTTATTGCTTAATCTATAAGTCTTTATTACCTAGTCATCCCTGCTGACTAGTGATAATGACTGTCTAAAACATGTTCATCTACTTGTTTTAAAACTTATAAGGGTTCATAACGTTTAAGCTTATCCTTTAGTATCTCTCTTGAACTTGTCTTGCCTTTCCTCGAGGTGCGAGAAAAAGAAAATTCATTCCCATTTTTCATATTTGCAGGGTTTCTCTTGGTTTTGCTCACGTGACCTTTATATTGGTCATGGGAAATTTCTAGGTTATACTTGATTATTTAAATCGTTCTCATAATTTTTCTAATCAAAACTATTGTCTTTTAGCAATTTCTTTTAGTCTCTTAAAGGCAAATTGGAGATTTTATCTTTCTGCCAATAGAAAATCTCATGGTGATACTATATAATGGGGTGCATTATATCCCGAACTTGTGGAGATCGTACTATAGATTCTCCTTAGGCGGGCTTATTCTAGACATTTTAACATACCATCACGATATATTGGGGTAATAGATTCTCATAGTTTATGAAATCGTACTATTGATTTCCTTTACTTTTACTTACCCTAGAATATAGGTCATGCTACTATAGCATATCATAAGAACTTAACTAGTTTTATGGTTTTCACAGCCCATTTACGGTAAGAAATCATTTTCGGTCTAAATCTTATGCTACTGAGTGGGGTATGCTCTTCTAAAGGAGCAAAACTATATTATCTCCTTTAACCTATAAAAAGGTTCATTAGAGTCTAGTATACGTTCTACCCACCTTAGGATTGAAATTCTACTCTTTTGAGCACCTATTTTCATAGAAAATCGTATCATTCTAGTCTTAACTGTCTCATCTTGTTCAATGCCATAATCATATGTGTGTCATCTTACTGTATTTTAAAATCTGTAAAGCTTATCTCTTATTTGGGGTTTTAATCAACCTTGTTTCTGCTGTAGAAACATTCATGATGTGTCTTAACTTTCTCTACTTGTGAATTTCGTGTCTATAGTTGACTATGTGTTTCTTCTTTTTAGGCCACTTTAGTGTCTTATATCGTTCTAAGGCTTCTTTACTATTTCTTTAAAAGTCTCTGTGTGTGTGTATATATATATATATCATTGATAGCTTTCTAAAATACGACAGTCATTTTTGTTTTAATAAAAATCATTTTTTTTTCAACAAAACATTTCATAAACTTCTATTTATTTAGTGAAAATAGTAGTAATAACTTGTTGAACACTTTTTTTTTTGACAATTTAAATCAAATTTTAAACTTGACAAAATTTTGTGCTTCATGAATAAGGACCCAAACATGTTTATAATAAAAGAAAAAGCTGTTTACAGGTCCTACTTAATCCATAGGTACTTTTAGTATAATATTGATCTCAAGCTGTCAGAACCCTTAACTTAACATGGATGGTCCCTATCTTAGAACTTACTTCTTCCTCAAGGATTTGACCATTACATTCTTTAACTTGATTGGTTCAGGACAACAAGAGAGTTCA